>JACEGR010000113.1:0-411995 GCA_014170235.1 Listronotus bonariensis | reverse complement strand
AACCATCATAGCACTCAATATTTTAAAAATATTTGTCTTATTTATGCAAATTGGGTAATTGTCTCGAAAGTGGGACCAACTCCGATTTTGACCAAATAATTTGATTTACAGAGGCTTTTGGGGCGTTAATCACAAATCCGAAGAAGTTTTAGTCGGAAACTTATTGTTTTAAAATATCCCTCATTAAAATTGAAAATGAAGTATCCTCATTTTTCTGTATATTCCCCGTCATTTTGCACAAAATTCTTAATATAACACTAAATGGGAATACAATATTTTATAAACAACTTTAAAAACATGTTTTTATTTACTTTACACGTTTTTTGCCAAATTGCATTTTTTTACCCCTAAATGCCGCAACCATGCATTTTAAGCTGTCACAGATGTGGTCACAAGTGACTTAATTTAAAATAAATCTTTTAATTTACTATAAAAAAGACATAAACATAAACCTATTAAAAGAGGTTTTAAAAAGATTTTTGCTGGTAAATAAAATATTATGTGTCAATTTAGTGTTATATCAAGAATTTTGTGCAAAAGAAGGGGGAATATAGTAAAAATAGAGGATCGTAGTTGCTGCCACTTTGGAGACAATTACTGTAAATTGTTAGTACATACCAATTATTAGTTGATATAAATACCCAAAGATGGTAAAAACATTTGATACTTATATGATTTTAAAGAGTAAATTATCAAAACCTTTTATTGCCAGTTGTCTTTTTTTTTAATTTTTTATTTAATAATAATTTTATTTGTAGGATTCTAGAAGACTACGAATATACATACCTTAGGACCGTGCCAGAAGACATCAACATTGCATAATAGTTCAAGAATAATATCAAATGATCAATAAATAAAATAATGAAGCCCAAGGTGACTAACATTATAAATTATAAAGCTTCTGTAATTTGTAAAAAAATAATAAAAACAATCAATAATATTTTGTCGTGTTTAGTTTATTTTAATTATTAAGCTTACAATAAAAAGGTATATTATAGTAAATAAACATTGTTTTTGTGCCAGAATATTTTTGCATTATAAACAAGTAGGTTAGCAAAAGGTGCATGGGCTCCTGAAAATATTCCCAGTTTATATAGAATATATTCTTAATTCACTTCTCCCGCTTGAAAAAGCAATTAAATCCAGACACTTCATAGTAAGTTCCATATAATACAAATGATTTTACAATCTGGTCACCTAAAATAAAAACATACAAATTTCAGGTTTAAATAAGCAAATGTAGGTTTTTCTATAAAATAGAACAAAATATAAAAAACAACATTTAACTTATTAGGATTAACTTAGGACATTGTAGAGTACCTATAAAAATTATAATAGAAAGAGTAAAAGCCATTAAGTAAAAGAAAATATTGCTCCTGTGAAAAGATCATTGGTTTCGGTTAGGTTACGTAAGGATTTTCGAACAATGAACTAGTAAAAGCAAGAAAAGACATGAATACACAAGTTAAGGTACTTGAGAAGTACGTAAGAAACTTGGACAGTATCATATGTATAATTGTAATGATTTAAGGAAAATATTAGTATACTTTTAATGCAAATTTTATTCACAGTTGCTTTTATTCTCCCATTTTAAAAAGTGCACTCATGTTAAAATTAACTTAAATAGCAAGTTATTAATCAGTGTGGCAACAAAATTTATTGTTTAACCCAAATGTTATAAGTTATTTTTATAGGACTTACTTTGTCTGTTATCTGAACATGGTCTTAAGTTTGATCAATCATTTCATGTCTTTCTAGGGTTACCTGCCGTGTCATTTGTAGTTAGTTAGTTGTAGTAACAAATTATGCTGTTTATATGACTGGATCTTTCTACCAGTCTCTGATAAAAGCTAAAAATAACAAAAAATTGGAACCAAAACAATATAAATACCTATAGGGTTATTTGAACATACCTTTTTTGGTACCTTACTTCTTGATAAAGAACACAGTTACTAGGTAATATTCCACATCATGTTCAACATGTTGTTTACAAAGCAAAATATTATTTTAATATTGATAATAAAATAGAAATAATATAATATACTTTTTTAAACTGTAAAGTAAGGTTAAGTGGAATCACATGTTCACTATTTACTTTGGCAATTCTTTGGTGTATTGTGGGTTGTCTCTTTTGCAAATTTCACCTAGTTTCTACCGTTAGATTTACACCATTAGTGGATCAGTTTATTTTAGTTTTAACTTTAGAGTTCAAATCTTAATTGTGTAGCAAGTTTTAATATTTATGTGTTTGAATGAGATAAAAAGTATACTTGACTTTGACAAATGTGTCATATTTTAATGCAGTGTTGTCCGCCAATTTGTGAAGTTGGCTATGCACGAACGAAGAACTTTTTGTTTTCATAAGAGCCTAGAGAAAATAAAGAAAAACTAATAAAACGCAAACAAAAAGGCGCTTATGAACAGTGGAATAGAGCCCCTGGTCTCTTCAAAGATATACAAAGTGAAAACGGAAAATGTGCGTTCTAGAACAACTTTAATATTTCCATCATTATAAGGACTAGACCTGTGAAAATTTCAGGAGAGGGGTAAGACACATCTGCGAATTTAAAAATGGGGTCAAAAAAATTCTAGGCCTACTATGTTGCGTGCAGCCATAATCAACTTTCGTTTTTCTTATGGCCGCCATATTGAATTTTTACATTTTTGAAATGCTTAGAACATCCCCTTTCCAACCGTGTATAACTCGTACTTATTAAACCAGTAAAAAAATGCAAAAATGAAAAATTATCATTTTTCCGATAGTAGGTCGAGCATTTTTTGTTCACCGCTTTTTGTAATGTTATTAAAGATCAAATTATTTTAATCTAAGAACCTAATAAATCAAAACTAAACTTAAAAATTACAATAAAACGACTTAAGCTGCAGACTAGGTAAAAAAGTAGCAAAAAGAAACATCACAGAAACCAATAGTCTATTGAAGATACTGTTCAAATAAGGCACCATTTTCCCGAACGCACAGTCTGTATCGTCTTAATACTGCTTCAGAAGAGTGCCTGTATCTTCAATCAAATTAAAAACACCTAAATAAAGGTACTCTTTTCCAAGGGAGTTTATTATTTTAACATACCTATATTTGAAAATACCATGTACTAAAAACAAAACTAGTAATTGCTTACATTTAAAACAATGCTTTTATTTTTGTATAAAATATTAAAAAACAGGACATGGTTGTAAATAAAATTTTAGGTAGTATGTTTTTTATTCTGTTACTCGCCAATATACCAAAACGCCTTGCTCAAGCAGTATATACAATAAAACAGAATAATATGTATATTTTTTTCTGTTTTATTATAAATATTATTATTGGGTGATGTCGTTTGGTTCTGCCATAAAATCAAAGGTGAAGTAAATCTTTAAACGAAGTGTAAAATTGTTAAAAATTGTGCTTTTTTAAAGATTATAGAATTTTTCTGAGAGCAAATGAAATTATAATCATAATCATTTTATAAAAATAAAAATTGTAAAAAAAAACATCGAAAAAGTCTGTTTTAAAAGCGCCCGCACTGCGTAAAGATAAAATTTGTAAGCTGTTGTGTATGATAAATGGTTTTTTAAAATTACAGGTTTGGTATGTCGGAAAGAATAAAAAATTGTTTTGCTTATAAAGTTGGTAAAAACAAATGTTATACATTAAACAAAATTTATTAGTAAGTCAATTAACTTTTCATAAAGAATAGGTGTATCATATTTCGAAAGATAATAGCTTAATGGTGAAGTGCCAGTAACATCGCATTGGCCGAGTTTTTTATCTTTGGACAAACCACGAAGGCTAAAAGCCTAAATACGAACGTACCGTGGGTGTCTTAAGCGAGCTAAGAGAGAGTTTGTTAACACGGGACTTAAATACTTGAAGATTTGGGGGGAAACAAAAGACCTCTGCGGGTAGCAGGTTCCACATTCTAGAAACTCTAGGGATAAAAGAACGAACAAAGTGGGAAGTTCGGGGCCTGTCCAGTTTTACCGTATAGGGATGCATACGCGCAGAACCACGAGTTTCTCTGGTACGAACCGTGAGTGGAGGAACTATACTGAACAATTCTTTAGAGCAGAAGCCATGTAAGTACCTATAAAAAGCGAGAAATCCCCCACAGCCCAACGATGGGCAAGAGAGGAAAGCCTTTCTGTAAGTGAAGGATCATTAATGAGACGAATAGCTCTTCTTTGAATAGAATCAAGAATGCTTAGGGTTGTGGGGGACGCCATACCCCAGATATGAGAACAATATTCCAAGGGAGGTCGGATTTGGGACACATATAAAGTGTATAAATCAGAGAGGGAAAAATACTTTTGGCTCGAAAGAGAAATCCAAGCTTTTTAAAGCTGCCGTGGCTATAGATACAATGTGTTTATGCCAGTTAAGGTTACTTTCAAATGTGACGCCCACAAGATTGAAGGTGCCTTTGCTCTGTAAAACTTGACCGCTCATAAGTAGAGGATGAGTATTTGATGACTCTTTTCGCGACAAGAAACATGATTGTGTTTTGGATGCATTAAAATGGACGAGATTTTTGGCGCCCCAATCCAATATTAAATTAAGATCCTGCGAAAGAGATATCTGCATCGCTCTGCGTTTGTTTTCCAAGTCAGGGTATAGTGAGGGGTTTTTTTTTTTGTCTTTTGGCTTTTGGCATTAGCCATACAGCCAGTCACAAGTATTTAAGAGTAATTAAAAACAAAAATAATAGAAAAAAGCTTAATCTACATAAAAAGACGGGGACACTCGCTTCACGCCCTGGGGTCTGTCAGAGCGACTTTAAAAAGACACACAAAGAGGACCACTAAAAAGGAAAACATTTAAGGAAAGATTAGGAAAATAAGTTATACAAATCAGTTAGTTATGCATTAATTTTAAAAAAAATGAGAAGAGATGGAAAAAAGGATAAAAATTAAATTGTTAATTTTCTTATAGTTTTAAATTAATTTTAGCTAAGTAAGCTATAAGTATGGCATATATTTTTACATCCTGTAACGATAAAAGATGTAGAATATTAAATGGGGTATTAACTTTACATTTGTATATTAAAGTTTTGACAAGTGTATCAATATGCTCAACATATTTTTGACATTCAAAAAATATATGATCTATGTCACTTCTAACTTGACATTCTTCACATTTATCTGAGGGTAATACATTAATTTTATTCAAATGCGCAGGATAACAGGCATGTCCAAATTTCATACGTATGATGGTAGTTATAAACCTTCTAGGAGCATTGTAATCTTTGTGCCAATACTTTTTAGGAATACTATTGGTCAATAGTGAGTACCTAGTGGGTGAATTCTTACAAAATTCTTTCCACCTCAAGTTCCATTTTTGAAATACGATAGATTTTAAATAACAAACTGCATCACCAAGACTTAAGCTATATTTAACAGGTTCACCATTCAAAACACTTTCTTTGGCAAGAGAATCTACGAACTCATTTCCAGGTAATCCAGTATGGGCTTTAACCCACATTAACGTAACTTGTTGTTTACGAAGATTAATCTTACGTAATGATTTTAAAATTTTCCATATTAATGGATTAGATTTATAGTTAAACGTTTTGTTATTATTTAATGAATTTAAAACAGACATTGAGTCTGTTAAAATGACAAAGTGTTGGTTTTGGTTTTGCAATATAAGGTTGAGAGCTTCGTAGATAGCTATGGCTTCTGAAGTAAAGATGGTAAAATTTTTATCAATTTGAAATTTAAGATGAATATTTATTTGAGGAGCATAAATTGCTGCCCCATTGCCATTTGATGTTTTTGAAGCATCTGTATATATTAAAATAGAATTTTTGTACCGAGTTAATTCTGATTTAAGTATATTTAAGTTAATACCACTGTGTTCTGTGAAGGATGGAAATATTATATTGAGTTCTTGTATGGCACTATAATACTCAAAGTCACAAGAGTCAAAGGGTTCAATATTATTAAGCATGTTATTATAGTTTCTAAATGCTTCACACAGGGGTGGGGAATTTTTATGATACCAATATTTGTTACTTAAATCATGCATATTTAATTTAGCTATATTTTGGAGTACTGTTGTGTTAAAAAATTTTGCTTAAATAAAAATTTTGCACTAAGTTCTTCTCTTCTTAGACTAAGAGGAGGTTCAAGAGCTTCAACCAGTAATGCTTCCACTGGAGTAGACCTCATAGCACCCAAACAGACTCTGAGTGCCTTATATTGCAACCTATCTACCTTTTTTAAAGAACCATTACTGGCAGAACCATAAAGAATACTGCCATAGTCAATAATTGACCTTATATATGCCCTATAAAAGGTAAGGGATGTTTGAACATCACAGCCCCACCATGTTTTTGTTACAGATCGTAAAAAATTGATACCTTTTTCACACTTTACTAGTATAGATGAAATGTGCTGATTCCAAGTCAGCTTCTTATCTAGAACTATTCCTAAATATTTAACCTCTTTCTTAGCAGGTATGACTAGGTTTTGTAATTTAATGGAATCAATATTAGGAGTATTATGTCGTGTGTATGTGCAAAAGGTGGATTTTTCAGGTGAGATCTCGAATCCATTAGCTCTTGTCCACTCTAGTATTTTGCCGGTTGCTTCTGATAGTAGCCTTACACTTTCATCATACTTTTTACCTTGAACATATACACAAAAATCATCTGCATATTGCACTACTTTAAATCCCAATATTTTATGCATATCCGCTGTATACAAGTTAAAAAGTAAAGGACTCAGGACTGATCCCTGAGGTAATCCTGAGAAAACATACCTAGGTCCAATTTTTTCATTATTATTATTACGAACAAAAACACATCTTTTACTATATAAGTTAATAATTGCTTGTGAAATCATTGAAGGAATTTGAAAATCCGTTACCATTTTTGATTTAAGAATATTTAGATCTACAGTATCATAGGCACCTTTAATGTCAAGAAAGAGTGAAGCAAGATATTCATTGGAAGAAAAACAATTTTGTATGTCTACTACGATGCTTGAGACAGCATCTAGTGTTCCAAAACCCTTTCTATAACCGTAAAGGTTAATAGGAAGCATATTTTTATTTCTAAGCCAGTATTCTAACCGTAATTTAATCAGTCTTTCTAAGGTTTTAAGTATACAAGACAACAACGAAATTGGTCTATAAGAATCACCATTATTAGGATCCTTGCCAGGTTTTTGTATTGGAACGATAACAACTTTTTCTAAATCCTCAAGACTTTCACCACAAAGATAAATCTTATTAAAAATATCCAACATTAAGATTTTAGCTTTTAAGGGAAGATTAGATAGCATACAATATTGTATGTCATCATATCCAGGTGCCGTGTTTTCAGTATTTTTTAAAACACAATTTAGCTCATTAACTGAAAATGGTCTACAAAGAAAATGATTAGAAGCTGGATTAACACTATGCTCAAAGTTTAACAGAGGAACCATGGGAGGGGCAACCTTATCAAAAAATTGCTCCAACCATTGATCGCTGCCAGGTTTTTGAGTTATATTTTTCCTTAACATTTTACGGGCTTGTAACCACAAAAGATTTGAAGGAGTATTTTTATTTAAATTAGAACACCACGTTATCCAGTTGTTTCGAGCTTTATTTTTTAGATATTTTTTTGTCTCAGCTTCAGTTTTTTTAGCGTTTAAGAAGTTCTGTAAACTGGGATTTGTTTTATATTCTTTAAGAGCTTCTCGTCTCTTGGAAATCATAACATCGCAGTCTGGATCCCACCAAGGAGGGGAGGCCGCGAGTGAAAGGTAGGTTTATAAGTAGGAATGCTTATTTCAGCAGCTTCGTTAATACATTTTGTCAAGAAACTAAATTTGTGTTTTATGTCCCTAAAGTGTGTGACTTTTTGAAACTTTTCGTTTATGTAAGAAGTATATAACGACCAATGTGCTTTTTTGTGTTCCATTTTGTTTTGGGTTGAAGTTTGCATTTAGCTTTATTATCAGTATAAAAGGTCATAATAATTGGAAAATGATCGGAGCCAAGTGTATCTGAGTCTATAGACCACTTAAATTTATTAAAAATATCTGAGGAGGATAAGCTTAGGTCTACTGCCGATTTTCCAGCTCCAGGCTGAATCTTTCTAGTTGGTGAACCATCATTTAAAATTATTAAATTATGATCATCTATAATATTTAACATTTGTTCGCCTAAGGAATCATCTTTGTATGAACCCCAAACCTGGCTGTGCACATTAAAGTCGCCACACACCAGATGTGGTGTAGATATTTGCATAAAAAGATTATTCCAATCATTAAAAGTAGGTTTTATATTAGGTGGTCTATAAATGGATACAAAGTTAATGTGTTTGTCTTGTAAAAGGACTGTTGCACCACAGGCCATTATTCCAGTATTGAAATTATTATTTAAATTTATAGGAGTAAACGAAAATTTTTTGAGATAAAAATTGCAACACCAGCATAACCATCTGCTCTATCATTGCGTACAATATTATATCCGGCAAAATTTATAGTTTTACCTGGTTTAAACCAAGTTTCACTTACTAAAGCAATGTCAATTTTATTTTGATATAAATAAACTTCTAAACTTTGTTTTTTGGCTACTACAGACTGTGCATTCCACTGCAATATTTTATATTCAGTTTTTGTTGAATCCATTATGTGCTATTTGTTTGAAAATTCGACTTTGCTATTTCAAATAAACCTTTTTTAATAGTATCGACTTGTAAGCTTTTTAGCTCATCTAGAGATTTAAAATTTCCCAACAATTTAAAGAAGTAAGTTGCAAAGAGTTCTAATATTTGATTTTTTTCAGTAAGAAGATTTTCTATGTTATTACAAGTGTTAGTTGTAGTGTTATTAGGGGAAGTGGTGTAGAGGGTCCAAAAACAAAAGGAAACATTGAGCTAGGAGGTGGTGAAATAGTATATTTTCTTTTTTTGCTATTGTCACTTGTGGACCGACTACTGCCTGCCACAGGTTGGGATAATGAAAAAGTAGGTTTAGGTACTTGTCTAGTGTGTGGTGTAAATGTATTTTGTTTATTAGGCAATACTGGGAAATTAGTATTATAATCATTATTACTAAATGCGGAAAACCTATTACTGGTAGCGACAGCATAGGAATTTTCGTAATTTTCTGCAGCTTCTTTAAAAGAAATTTTATTGTCTATCATAATTTTTTTAATGCTTTGTTGTTTTATAAAAGCTGGACAATTTTTAGAATTAGATTTATGTGTACCCGTCTTACAATTTATACAATAAATGTTAAGAGCTGTACATTTATGCTCAGCCTCCCCTGATTTGCTTTTACTACATGATATACAAAGTTCCTCATTTGATTTACATTGCTTCGAGATATGTCCAAAATTAAGGCATTTGTAACATTGTGTTACCCTGCCATAATAAGTTTCCACTGGGAAAAAACACTATCAATGTAAACCTCCGTTGGTAGTATATTACCCTCAAATGTGACAAGCACAGTTTGTTTTTTAACAAAAATTGTTTTTTGTTCGTTTGTAATAACCTTTTTAGTAAACCTTTTTATGTTTAATACTTTATTAGGTGATTTTATGTTTTGTAAAATATAATCTTCGTCAAAAAACGTATCTACCCCCTTAATAATACCTTTGGATTCCAGAAAATGACTAGGTATAAATGCCTAAGCTTTTCTTGTTCTAAACTGGGATGATTAATTAGATCATTAGCATCTTTAAGAGATCGAAGTTGTACTCTTATGCGATTTTTGCCCACAGATTTTACCTCCACTACATTTTTAACCATAAATTTTTTATGCAAGAGATGTCCAACCCTCAAGGGATGTAATCGACCCAAGTTTTCTTTATCAATACTTTCTATCATAACATAAATAGAATTTAGGCTGTACTTATCCGAAAAAATATTATAAGTTTTTTTTCATAATCTTTGCTTGTTTCCTGTATTCCTGCATTGTTTCCGTTATCATCATTCTGGCTGTAGGTAACTTGAACTTGTGTCCCATTGGCACTGTTACCCTCCCCTGCAAGGGGGTTTCATATTTATTTAAAATAACACTCACTTATTACCACAAATTTATTTTTAAATACAAATAATTTATCTACACGTTTGGCGATCGAAAAACGGCACAAAAACCAGCACTGATAAGAATCGGCTATATCGTACCACGTCTCGATTTGAACTGTAGTGAGGGGTTTAGGAACCTGAAAACTGGAGTGAAGGATACTTTCGTCAACAAAAGTTATTAAAATTTATTTTTATATGGTTCTTAATAGGTCAAAATGCGAAGTAATTCGGCCAAAACCCTTTAAATAGGTTCGTTTAAGGTGGCTAGTAGAATATACGTAATTGCTAGTGATAATAGTAGCCTGCGTCGTGTAGTGATAGTACATCATCCTCTCACCGAAGCGAATTTGGTTCGATCCTGGTATTATGTGTATTTCAAAACAAATGGAAAAAGGTTTTGTCGGTAATTTTATGCTTAAAGTAAAAAGCAGTTTTCTGTATAAATATGGGGTAAAAAGTCAACGGTAGGATAGATTTAACGGTACAAAGATAAAATGTTTTTATTTTTTTTACACAAAAGAATATACCGATATTTAACATACTATAAAAATATAACTTTATAAAAACATTTTTCTTCAAATTTTCACACCTTTCTAAGCTTGTGAAAAGGGTTGAAAAAGGTTTCCCTTATCATTATTGTTAACTAAATTTACAGAAAAACGTAAGCAACGACATAAAAAAATTATAGCATGCTTTATATAGTAATTAACTTCCTTATTTTCTGTGTTTTCATTAATAAACCTACCAACAATATTTAACAAAAACTACAGAAATGTCCTAAAGTCGGTCGACCTTTTTAACTTCTGGTTAGCTCTTTTAAAAATATTTTTTAATGATGATATAATATACAAAATGTTGTTTTAAAAAAATTACTTTTTATTCTACCCCATATATTATCAAAAAACTACCAGTAAAAGGGCTTAAAAAAGAGCTTTTAGAAAATACCGCATTAAGTATATCTAACTTAATTGGTTTCGGAAATATGACTATCCAAATCAGGTATTCGGGTAATTTTTAAAGTACCACTATTTTGTAGTAAGTAAAAGCATTATTTTATATATTTATTGCGGTTTATAAAGTACTCGGGAGGAGCCTTTTATATGGCGCCTAGCAATCACCTTGCCGTTTTCATCCGTTAATTTTATGTACTAAATTTAAAAATTTCTAAATCTGATTTGTCTAAAAAATAATTAACTAGGTAGTGGGTTTTCATTTATAATTAACCACCCACTTTTTACTATATATTATATAACCAAAAATATTATTATAGATTATTTAAAAGATTCATACTTTTTCATCTATTATCTTTTAGGCATAAAAAAATAAATAAATAAACATCGAAAACTCAAGAAAAATGAAAAGGGAAACTGTTTTTTTTTTAATAGAACACCATGTATATTATGTTATCAAAAAAAAGGATCTTTTTAAAAGCTTTGCAAAAAATACACATTTGATATAGCTATCTTTAATAGTTTTGAAAATATCGCCATTTAAATCTGGATTTAATTTCCATTTCATCTACAGTCTCAGCTTAATGCCATAGGTAGGTAAATAGGTCGGAAATTATATCTACCATTTTTCAGATTTGAGTAATCATATTTCGAAAAAAATAAACATATATATACCAAATATGGTATTTTTGTAAAGATTTTTAAAGACTTTAATGGTGATATTGTATACAGGGTGTACCATTCAAAAAAAATACCTCTTCAGTTTTCAGTTTTTGATGTTTATCTTTTTTATGCTCAAAAGATAATAGATGAAAAAGTATTAAACTTTTATAAAGGACGGTTTTTTCTATTTTTATTGGTTACAGGAAAAAGTGTGTGGCAAAGTATAAATAAAAACCCTGTACATCTCATAATAGTCTTTTATTACCAAGTTCTCTGTACATTTTTGCAGACGTTAAACAGTTAAGTAAGTATAATCAAATAACTATTAAAGTTTTAGTATTTTAATTGTAATTTTCGCTTTTATGTAATTACCGCTTGATTAAAAAGGTTAATTCGTTCTTAAAATCGTGCTTTGCAAAAGTTCTATTTGCATTTTCTCGTGGGGATCACGAGTTATTCCAACTCTTATCTGAAACGTTTTTCTTTTTGAATTAATTAATTAAGTCTAGTTTATTCTGGCTTTAATTGGAACAGCTGGAATTCTAGGTAATAAATTAACTGCACTTTTGTGAGATTTGTCAATTTTGAGTTATAAGGTTTAATATAAATTAAAATATTTTAGTTAAATTAAAAGCAACAGAAAATAAATAAATAAACAAAAGCGTTGTAGCTGTGGAGTTTTTAACCAAAAAATAAAATAGAACAATCAATAGTCTGTATTTCAAATAAGAGTCTTCGCAAATTTTATTTTTAAATAGTTTAGCTTAAAAAAATAACAATATAAATATTAGGTTTGTTGAAAACATGTTAGCAACAATCGTAAAACTAAAAAAATTGTTACAAACATTAAGCCACGTACAGACTTGGATACAAACGGCAAAAACATTTTTTGGCCGACTGTATCTTAAATGTTGCACATCGGTCGGCCGACTTGTTGCAAACGCCATGGTAAAATCGGTGGGCGTTTTCATCCAAGGAATCGGCAAGTCGTCTGTTTTCCCTTTAATATGGAAAACTTCGGCAGGTTTGTACTAGCTTTAAAACTAGTGTGGACGCGAAAACTTGTATCTGAAAATGTTGGCCAACTTTGTTGAAAAATGTTTTGAACAAGATACAGTCGGCCGACAATGTTGTCCCGATTGTATCCAAGTCTGTACATGGTTTTAGTCAGAAATGTTGGCAACAGTTTACTGCTGGAACAAAAAATAATCAAGGCGTGCATACTGCTTATTCCTCAATACAAAAAAAGGTTATGTTAAAATTTGTCAGTAATGTTTGAAGAAAGTTTGCAAACTTTTCAAATAGTTTCTAACATGTTTCCAACATCTTAAAACTACTGCTGGAACAAAAAACAATTGTATAAAATTACAAACATGGCACATCTAAAACGACAAATTTGACGTGCGCAGAATCCAAACGGTTGCAAACATTTTTGACAGCCTGCTGGAACAAACCTATTGAGTTATCTGGTCTTAACAGGTTTTAAAGAATAAAATAAAACTTACTTACTTTTTTTTTTGTTCATGTTTTTTTAATTTATTCTTAAATTATCTCTATCTTTATACCGGATGTCAGCAAATCTATTAGACAAGCCATGATTTTTAAAGTATTAGATACATCAAAATAAGACAACCTGTATATTTTAACATTTTTAGATTCCTGAGACAACTCTAAATAGTAATTTTACATTTAAAAAAGTTTTTACGCCTATTTAATTTTTTGAGAGCCATTTGTATAGGTAGCTATGATTTGCTATTTATGACTTTATTTCTTATCCGACTGCAAATAAATTGGTATCGTTGGATTCGTCAAAAAATATCTTTATTTGACAACTCACATCCATTAACTCGCAAATTCTTAGGTATTTAGAAAAACATAAAATTTTACATGACAGGCAATACGGATTTCGTCACAAGAGATCTACAACAGATCTTCTTTCCTTCGTTTCACACAACTGAAATAAG
This sequence comes from Listronotus bonariensis, assembly GCA_014170235.1. Taxonomy (NCBI): domain Eukaryota; kingdom Metazoa; phylum Arthropoda; class Insecta; order Coleoptera; family Curculionidae; genus Listronotus; species Listronotus bonariensis. The sequence continues at coordinate 398,396 of JACEGR010000113.1, read as the reverse complement.
TCTCTTGAGTTTCTAGGTGAGTCTCAGATCGTTGCTCTTGATATATCTAAAGCTTTTGACCAAGTCTGGCATGACGCACTTCTTAATAAACTTTCGTCCTACGGTCTTCCAACTAAACTCTGCTCTTGGCTCTCCAGTTATCTTACTAATCGACGTATATCAGTTATTGTTGATGGCCACTCTTCAAGCTTTCACGAAATTAATGCTGGAGTGCCTCAGGGTTCAGTACTAGCACCAACTTTGTTTCTTCTTCACATCAACGACCTTCTTTCTTCCACAACCAATCCCATTCATAGTTATGCTGACGATAGTACCCTTCACTCCACTTTCCAGGTTCCCAAACCAATCTCTCAACCCGACTTGGAAAGCAAACGCAGGGCGATGCAGATATCTCTTTCACAGGATCTTAATTTGATATTGGATTGGGGCGCCAAAAATCTGGTTCAATTTAATGCATCCAAAACACAATCATGTTCCTTGTCGCGAAAAAAATCATCAAACACTCACCCTTTGCTTATGAGTGGCCAGGTTTTGCAGAGCGGGGACACATTTAACCTTGTGGGCGTCACATTTGAGAATAACCTTAACTGGCATAAACACATTGTATCTATAGCCACCGCGGCTTCAAAAAAGCTTGGATTTCTTTTCCGAGCCAAAAAGTATTTTTCTCCTTCCAATTTATACACTTTGTATGTGTCCCAAATTCGACCCTCTCTGGAATATTGTTCTCATGTCTGGGGAATGGCATTCCCTACAACCCTCAGCATTCTTGATGCCATTCAAAGAAGGGCTGTTCGTCTTATTAATGATCCTTTACTTACTCAAAGACTTCCTTCTCTTGCCCATCGTCGAGCTGTGGGAGATCTATCGCTCTTCTATAGATACTTCTACGGCTTCTGCTCCGACGAATTATCCAGTATAGTCCCTCCTCTTGCAGCTCCTAACAGAGAAACTCGTGGTGCCGGACATATGCATCCATATACGGTCCAATTGAACAGGCCCCGAACTTCTAATTTTATTCGTTCTTTTATCCCTAGAGTTTCTAGACTGTGGAACCTACTGCTAGCGGAGGTCTTTCCTTCCCCCAAATCTTCAAGTTTTTTAGTCCCGTGTCAACAAACTCCCTCTTACCCCGCTTTAGACACCCACGGTACGTTATTATTAAGGCTTTCAGCCTTCGTGGATTATCCAAAGATAAAAAAATACTTTTCCAAAAAGGCCCATTTAAAAATAATAGTTAGACACGAGAATGTCAATATTCCAAATTGTTTTATTCCTATCTTTTATATGAGTCACTAAAACTTTGTAATTGTATTTTTCTAACGTCACTTAGGATCACTAGTTAGTTATCATGGCCACCTAGATGCAATATTAAAATTAACTCTAAAAACAATTAATAAGGCTTAAAAACTTATTAAATGTCACATTCGGAATTATAATTGTCTTAGAAATCCAAAAATGTCAGAATATACAGGGTGTTTAAGAAAATCAAAATTTAAGCCATTCTAACCAGTCAAACCGGAAGCGACTAGAAAGTGAAAAATATAGCGTTAACTCCTCCCTTTCCATACCATTTACTTATACCAAGTCTTATTTTGATATGTCTAAAACTCTAGGAGAAATGACTTGTCTAATAAAATTGTTAACACCCGGTATACGCTCTGTCAGTTCTAAAGCTCTTATAATTTATTTATTGTTTATATATTTTTTTAATATTAAATTTTGCGAAATAATTAAAGTTTTCATTACGTATACAATAACTGGTATGATTGTTCTCGTAACGCATTTAAACGGTATAAGTATCAAATTAAATAAGGTATACTGTTTTGGTAACAGAAAACGATGACGGAATCCAAGGATAAAAGCAAAATGTTAAAATTGTCAACTTTGCCAAAAATACATGCAATAAACAAAGAAAATCATTACGGCCAGTACAATTCCTACTTACTGAACAGCACATGGAAAAAAGCTAACTGTAGCAACCATTTAAAGCTTATAAACTATTATTTTTTAATTTTAAGGGTCAATAACTCCTTAACTATGCCCACTAGAACTTTTTTTATATGAAGAACTAACATTATTTTGACTCACTCTATTAGTCCTATTATTTACGACACCTTCTCGGACACCCTGTATATTATTTACGTATTTTAATTGCAATTACTTCTGCATTTTTGCTTTATTATTTGAGGTAAACGTTACTATTTTGCTGCAATGCACTTTTAAAAAGTAAATTTGCTTTTTATTTCTAGTTCTCAGAGTATTTAAAAATTTTAAATTATTTTTGTTTTAAAGTTTGGCAGTTTGGAAAGTACAATTTTAATTTAATTAGTTTTACTATAAAGTTTTACGTATTTGTTTTGCTTCAAATAAGGAACTATTTATTTTTAAACAAATCTAGCTATTAGCTATTTTCTTTACTAAAAAATGTAATTTGTTTAACTTGTTGAGAGACAAAATTTCTCCTAAAACCAACTCAAACTACCAATAAAAAAAAAAATGTAATCCTTATACAAAGTTGGGTAGTATTCGAATTTAGGTAGTAGTTATTTAAAAATAACGACCGTGGTGGCACTACCGCGTTGTCTAAAAGGTGCTGTGAAATGCATAACTGCATGTTTCAGTGCTTGGACAACGTTGACGGAACAGGGAAACGATGAGTTAAACATTTAATCATCACCCGACACCCACGGTACCCTGGTATTTAGGCATTTGCCTTCGTAGGATGTCAAAAAGGATTTAAAAAAACTCCGTATTTAGAATACATTAGGGTGGTATTTGAACAGTAATCGAATAAATCTGTGTGATTGGAATTCGGTATTTGGCTGAATAATTTTTGGTCACTATTCGAGATTTTGTATTCTAAATGAAGTGTTTAAATGATAGTATTCGAATACAGGTTTTGATTATTCGAATACCGAAATGTGAATAGCAGTATTCGACTTTTGGGATTTAAACTATTCAAATACCGAGATTCTTAGTATGCGAATATCAAGATATCAGTTTTTAAATATCATCAAGTGCTGAAATAGAAGTACCCAATATCGTATTTAAGTTGGTGAGAACCTTTTTGCTTTACAAAATTAAAAATGAAAGTACCGTGAACAAAGGAAATGTTGTTTGTGTTTTTTTTTAATTTGCTGAAGGAAAGAACCTTTTTTTTGCTCTTTAATATTCATGAATACCCAAGCCTGAAATTCAATAATACTCAGTATTTAAATACTTTTTATGCGGAATTCAATATTCGTATTCGAATACCGAATTTTAGTATTTTACCTAACTTTGTCCTTATTGAACTTATAAAGGTCAGAAGTGGAATTAAAAATAACCGCAAAATAAACAAATAACATAAAGTTTTTAAGAATATAAAATAAAAGTTTTTAAAAATTAAATTACACCCTAAGTATTTTTTTAATTGTTTGTGCTGTTTCGGTATAGTTTCTTTTACATTAAAAAATGTTAATTCAGTTCTAAGATGCGCTAAGGTGGAAATTTCATTTACATGTTTCCTTAGGACCTAATGTTCTTTAAGTATTGCCAAGAAAGCTTTTTCTTTCGAAATGGTGTAATTATTTAAATTAAATTCAAATAATCCTACAATTAAAAACTGGTAATTGATTTTTGAATGTAAAAATAATAAAATATTTTTATATTTGCAAAAAGTGAATTTTTTATACAATAACGGGAATTAATTTCTTTTTTTAATTTTTTTAAAATATTTTTAGGATGATAATTTGATAGTTCGGTAAATTTAAAAAATACATGTGGGACCTAGTATCAAAGTATACGATCTCCGAAATTAGATTTTCATGTTATATCTAATTAAAATTGAACAAAAAATGTATACACTGAATGCAATTTCGTTTTTTTAAGTTTGAGCTCCCATGAATGTAGTCATGGCTTTAAAAGTAATTTATGTAAACTTATTAACCAAAAATCCAACTTTCGAGACATTTATTTAACTATTTTATTAAAAAGTATAAATGGAGATTGTACGCTTTGAAACTAGGCTCCTAATATTTCCAGTAAGAATTATTGACAAGATACAAAAATAAAAAACTAAGAGTAAACAATCTTTATGTTTTATTTTAAAGCAGAATATTATAAAGAAAATTTATTTAAAATAAAGTTTGTAATTAAAAATATTTTATAAAAAATCCAATAAGCTCCACAATTTGGCTGAAATATCTTAATTTAAAATTAAATAATTTTAATCACATTTGTTTACAGCTGTAAAATTTGTAAAATAGACAGTATTTCAATAGCAAATTAGAAAATTATTATTTGTTGTAATTTTAATGCGTTAACGTTATTATTTTTTCAAAAAATTAAATTATTAAATTTCCGATCACCACACCAAAATCATTTTTATAAAACTCTTTTGATTCCCTAAAGAAAAATAACTTCCTTAATATTGTTTCCTTTATACACTAACGCTATTCAAATGAAAAATTAAATTGGCATTTTGCTTTAACATGAAAAATAAAGGCAGCTTACTTTTAAAGAATAAGCATGTTTTTTAAGTTGTTTTAAACTAGTTAACATGCATATTATACAGGGTGTTTCCCAAATGCGGTAGAGAATATAAGTGCGTATTCCTTAGTCATTTAAAAAAAAAATATATAAACTTGTGCCCTCAAATTTTTCGTTCTTAAGATATAGGGAGTCAGTTTCCAAAAAAAATCCAATTTTTTTTTGTATAATTTGTTAGACTATATATAAACGGTAATTAATTAAGTGTCTGTTGTTATTGTTACCTTATTGCTAACAAACTTTTAAACACAAAATTTTTGAAAAAATATGCAGTTTGGCGGATTTTATTTTATGTTTCCAAAAAAATATGCAAGCTACGTAAAAATATGAGGAAACAAAAATGTTTGATTTTTAGATGTTTTTTTCAAAAAAATATAAAAGTTGAAAGAAAACTCAGTGACGTACATTTTTTTATAATTTTAGCTAAAATACGTCCCACGCCGCCACTGGTCTCACTAATTAGAATAAGTTTAGGGAATTAACTTTCCATTTTAATAAATACCACAGCAAAATTTTTATAAAATCGAATTAAGCATATTTAACATATTAATATAAACCCGATTTTCTTTTTAAAGTTTAACACCCTGTACCTTGGAAACGAATATATATAGGTATATATTTTTTTTCATAGAATTGGGCCTTAAATTTTCTTACTGCAATTAAAAGAGACCCTGTATAATTCTAAGTGCGAACCTGGATCAAGTGGATACAGGGTGTTAAAAATTTTAAAAAAATATATATATTTAACAGACCGTAGTTTAAAAACTAAGACGTTTAGGACATATATGTTTATATGAAGTATTTTTCTTATTTTCTGTTGTAGAATCACCCCGTAAAGTTTGTCGGTTGAGTTACTGGACACCCTGTATGTATGTAGGTAATTTGATTAAAATTGATGAAAACTTTGATGTCTATTGGTGCCTAAAGGGTGAGGTTTATCGACTTTAAAAGAATGGCGGTATTTAAAAAAGTACTTTTGCCTTAAAATTGTAGAATCTGCAAAGCTCGATTTGTGTGCCAAATATCAACTGGATTGGGTAAAAAATAAATGCAATATGGCGAAAAAACCAAAATAAAAATTGAACTTTGACGGCTTGATACTCGAAAACGAATGAAATTTTGAAAAAAAAATATATGAAGCTCTTTGTCAAGCATTTTGTCAGGTAGAATCACCCCCTTAAGTTTTGTGATCGATTTTTGAATTACCCTGTATAAAATAAATATCTTCCCTCAAATAGGGAAATTCAGTAAGTAGTAAAAAATATATTTTTTTATTGTAAATAGCTTTAGTTTTACGGTTTTGTATCAAACAAAAAAATAAATTTTATAGCAGTTTTAAGCATAAATTTTTATAGTCTCTGTATGAGGCAAAACGGTAAGCAATAAAATCAAAAAGCGCTAATGGCAACTGCGACCACCGTAATGAGATTCAGATAGAGCGTTATGTTACTTTTATGGAAACGAAGCTTTTAAATGGATATTACTGATAGGGAAATAAACAATATAATGCTAAAATTAATACAGTGCGACCATTAAATAAAAGTTTTTAATACGTATCATTTTGTAAAGAGCAAAACTGGGAAATTTAAAAATTTGAACGTCCTGCCTCCCATCGAAAAGCCATAAATACGTACGTATTTATAACTCGCCCTAATTATTAACTATAGCATAAACTATGTTTTTATTACAAGTGTTTTAAAATAAGGAAAATTATATATAGAATAAGACCCTTAATAATTTTTAAATTTACTTTATATTTTAACGACTTACTAAGACTATTATGTTTGGCATAGTATCACTTTTCTGAAAATATAAATTAAAACAAAATATTATTTGGCTTTTTTCAGAATAAAGACATTTTATAAATATTTTAATAAAGTTAAACTTTTATATAATATAAAGGACAACTATTCGGCTCTTAAAATAATATAATAAAAGTAAAGATTACTTTAAACGAAATAAATTAATATTAAATCATTGATTATATATATAAAAAAATTTCGGTTATACATAGAACGATTTTTAACGTAAAAACGGTGTCGGCCCAACAGTGATCGGCTTATCTGCGACCGATAATAAAATCGGCGCATTAGCGACCGAATTTTGGCAAACCTCCAATTTTTCTACCTGGTGGGTCTAGAGAATACATTAAATTTAAACGCACTGTTGCCAATGTAGGTGAACTATTAAAGATATTTCTTAAAATCAGAAAATGGTACTAGGGGTAGGTACTTAATTAAACCCAAGACTAATAAATACTTACGAATTGTTAGTTCTGGTAAGCAACGCCTTTTTTTAATTTCCTAATTAAACCCAAAACAAATAAACACATACATATATTGCAATACGTATATTCTTGTATTTTATATTTACGTTCATTTGTAGGGCTCTATATGGGAAGATGTGAAGAGTTTATGAAAAACTTGGCAACAATGCTTATGCCACATTGGGGTTCACTTTTACTTAAATCCATAGGTCACTTATGCGTTGGTTTTATTGCTTAATCTGTCGCAGATGCGCCGGTCGCAGATAAGCCTATTTTATAAAAATAATCTAGTTTTAATATTCGATTTAATTGAAAACTTTTTCACTTTTAAACTTCTATGAGTTCGGTAGTGTTGCCTACTGCTTATTGTATTAGTCGACGGTTTTTTTACCGTAAAATTAATGTTGTTTTGGACTAACAAGTATGGCGAAAAAAGAGAAACGCCTTTCCATTAAAAATGGATATAATTAAAGAAAGTGAAAAAAGTGGCATATGGCTCAGAATCACCAAGGTGGGAAATCGGCTTCGAAAGCAAATAAATTATATCAAACGTATTTTTATTGACCAAGTAAATATAGTAAAATATTAAGTAGTAGATCCTTCACGGGTTAGCAGACTTTAAAACCTAATTCTAACCCTATTCGATAAAAAAGTATTTTTAACCAAATAAGCCAAAATCCCATCCTCTCTGCATGTTTTTCAAAAATGTATTTAGAGTAAGTAATATAATGTGCTTTTTAATATTTCCAAGTGACGTTACTTTTAGCAGCCCTAAATCCATAATATCACCGTTAACCCCCAAAATTCTTATGGAAATATCATCAGTAAGGATAGGACTTTACCACACGAAAATCTTTAAGAATTTCACCAATGCCAATGATCGTTGCTCTTGATATATCTAAAGCTTTCGACCAAGTCTGGCATGACACACTTCTTAATAAACTTCCCTCCTACGGTCTTCCAACTAAACTCTGCTTTTGGCTCTCCAGTTATCTTTCTAATCGACGTATATCAGTCATTGTTGATGGTCACTCTTCAAGCTTTCACGAAATTAATGCTGGAGTGCCTCAGGGTTCAGTACTAACACCAACTTTGTTTCTTCTTCACATCAACAACCTTCTTTCTTCCACAACCAATCCCATTCATAGTTAGGCTGACGATAGTACCCTTCACTCCACTTTTCAGGTTCTCAAACCAATCTCTCAACCCGACTTGGAAAGCAAACGCAGGGCGATGAAGACATCTCTTTCACAGGATCTTAATTTGATATTGGATTGGGGCACCAAAAATCTCGTTCAATTTAATGCATCCATAACACAATCATGTTCCTCGTCGCGAAAAAATCATCAAACACTCACCCTTTGCTTATGAGTGGCCAGGTTTTGCAGAGCGGGGACATATTTAACCTTGTAGGCGTCACATTTGAGAATGACCTTAACTGGCATAAACACATTGTATCTATAGCCACCGCGGCTTCAAAAAGCTTGGATTTCTTTTCCGAGCCAAAAAGTATTTTTCTCCTTTCAATTTATACACTTTGTATGTGTCCCAAATCCGACCCTCTCTGGAATATTGTTCTCATGTCTGGGGAATGGCATTCCTTACAACCCTCAGCATGCTGAATGCCATTCAAAGAAGGGCTGTTCGTCTTATTAATGATCCTTTACTTACTCAAAGACTTCCTTCTCTTGCCCATCATCGAGCTGTGGTAGATCTATCGCTCTTCTATAGATACTTTTACGGCTTCTGCTCCGACGAATTATCCAGTATAGTCTCTCCTCTTGCAGCTCTCAACGGAGAAACTCGTGGTGCCGCATGTATGCATCCCTATACGGTCCAATTGGACAGGCCCCGAATTTCCCATTTCGTTCGTTCTTTTATCCCTAGAGTTTCTAGACTGTGGAACCTACTGCCAGCGGAGGTCTTTGCTTCCCCCAAATCTTCAAGTATTTAAGTCCCGTGTCAACAAACTCCCTCTTACCTCGATTAAGACACCCACGGTACGTTAGTATTTAGGCTTTCAGCCTTCGTGGATTGTCCAAAGATAAAAAAATGCCGGTTTTCAATGCAAATGGTGCGGGGTCCTCTCCAACTGTCACATTTTAAGTTTATTGGCACATTAACTAAAAGAAATAAATTTTACTTAATGTCGCGTTTACTGTTAAATTGCATAAATTCATATTTTAATAAGTTGTAGTAGGCATTAAAACAAACATCTAATTCAAAGTGTGAAAGACTTCCAACTTTAAACAAAAAGTACCTCTTTAATACTTCATGTAGTGTATTAAAGAACACTTTCTCAAGCATCGTAAATAAAAATTTCACGTTAAAATTTTTCTTAAATATAAATTGATTTGCACACGCTGTACACTAAATTAAGTTATTTATAAAAACTCGATTTGATCTATACCTGACTTAAATTCTTATTTTCGTTTTCTCCTCCCCATATTTTATTTATTTTCTTTGTTAGCGCTCTCTTTTTGGCTTTTATAAGCGTAAATTTTCGTTTTATTTATTTAGGGCGAAAGAAAACGGTCGGAAATAAAATCTAAAGGCACTTGTTGCAAACTGTGACCACGGTAATGATATTCAAATAGAACGCTCGGGTAGTTTCATGGCAGCGAAACTTCCAAATACGTTTTGCTTGGCAAATAATAAATTTTTGACCTGGATAAATATGTTTTGCATAGAGGTAAACGCTCTTTTGAAACCCAAAATGATAATTTAATAGGTTTTTTACTGTTAATACTAAAAATAATTATTTCTCGTTACCTTTGCCTTCTTTACAGTGCGTGTCTAAAGTCAGGATCCCATCATTAACTACTAACATAAGACAACATAAACCAGAGTCCTTCTTTTCACACACATTAAGTTTATTATAACATATAAATTAGAATAATTAAAATTAATATAAGAAACATAGTGCCCTCCACGGATCTGGCAACACCGCTGGAGGTCTTAAAGCCAAGATTATTTCTCATAGTTTATATATGGAATGGAGGTAACAGAGAATAAAAATTTATTAAATAATACATGTAAAAAATAAAAACTAAATCACTACCTCTCTTTTGCAAAATGGGTTTGCGATTTCCCCCAATACGAATATAGAATAATTATTTTATTCTGACTAATGCTTTACATGGAGGTCAGTCCGCCTATCTCATTACCCGGAGGTAACAGCGTATTAGGTATACATATATATATATATATATATATATATATATATATATATATATATATATATATATATATATATATATATATATATATATATATATATATATATATATATATGTATACCTAATACGCTGTTACATACATATATATATATATATATATATATATATATATATATATATATATATATATATATATTGATGGTTTCCTGCCAGAAGGGCGTATCCATATAATTTGTGATTTTCTTTTTAAATTAGTGAGTGTTTGGAAAATGCGTTAGAAAATTTTAAGGTGTCATTTTGCAATGTAAAATAATGTTAGTAAGTCCTTTGATATAATGTTAAAAATCTTGCTGGTTACCAAGTTAAAGAGGTTAATAGTTCAATTTTTATTTTTGGTTTTTCGCCATATTGCATTTAACCAACCAGAACTAACCAGAACAAACCAATATAGTTGACACTCGGCACACAAATCGAGCTTTGCAGATTCTTAAATTTTAAGATAAAAGTATTTTTCTTTAAATACCGCCAGATGGCACTTTACCCAAAACTTAAAATTTATTTACATCATAACTTTTTATTTTAACAGATATCGCGCTGGGAGCGCCATTTTGTAGACAATCAAAAAATTTAAAAAATAAGTTACTCTTTATTAAAAAGTCGATAAACCCCACCGTTTAACCAGCAATCAACATCAAAGTTTTCATCAATTTTAATCAAATTACCAACATACATACTGGGTGACTAGTAACTCAGCCGACAAACTTTAAGATGTGTTTCTACAATTTAAAATGAGAATTTGAGAAAATTAATGAGAACTTTGATGTCAACTGGTGCATAAAGGGTGGGATTTATTGACTTTAATTAAGAGTATCTTTTAAGTTTAAGTTTTTGATTGTCTATAAAATAGCGCCACCAGCTTTGCGATATCTGTCAAAATCAAAAGTTATGATGTAAATAAATTTTAAGTTTTAGGTAAAGTGCCCTCTGGTGTTATAAAAAAGTTCTTTCATCTTAAAAGTTTAGAATCTGCAATGCTCGATTCATGTGCCGAATGTCAAGTAGATTGGTTTAAAAATAAATGCAATATGGTGGAAAAGCAAAAATAAAAATTGAACTTTTAACCCCTGTAACTTGGTAACGAGGAGATTTTGACATTATATCAAAGGACTTACTAACACTAGGTTCGCGACAATCGGCAATATTGTGTGTTGACGTCGCGTGGATCATTTTTGGCAATGTTGTTAAATAAGATAAGTGTCAACATCAGTGCCGGAGAAATACAGTTTATAGTATTATTAGAATAACCGTTTACAAAAAAAATTAATTAATATTAGGTCGCAACCTCTTTGACTTTAAAAGCCTGTAGGATCACATGTTCCCACAAATATCACTTTGAAAATAATGCAAAACGAAAAGCAGAAATTCTAGATGCCACTGGATTGATCATCAGCTGTCAAAATAAAGTAACTTTACCCAGTCTTGCCAAATTTTTGCGTCCCCGACCTCAAGCCGACTAAAGTCAAGGATGTGTCGGAACCTATTCCCAGTATATACATATAAATTAACGTTAATAAAAACCATATTGTAGGCTAGAAATGACTGATATAAATGTCAATCAGAGTTTGAGAAAAAAAAAATAAAGAGTGGGGGTCTTGTGGCACATTATTTTAAAGCTCCTGACGAGTACTTTATAACCCTAGAATAACACGTAAATTCCTTTACCTACTACAAAATGGCGGTACTTTAAAAATACCTAAATACTTTATTTTTGGATGGCCACATTTTCAAAACTAATAATATTAATAATATTATAATGTATATTCACACCATATTATACGTAATAGAGTTCTCCGTACAGCGAAAACAAAAATCGATATAAAAGAACGGGAGAAACGAACCAAATATCGCGAACTTCGAAAGCTCTATCCGAAATATACCGTGCGATTGTTTGTCCTGATAATCGGCATTTTGGAGGCGTGAAGGACAATGTATAAAGGTAACTGAGATTCGTTCCAGCATGTCAAAATACACCCGAACATGGTGATGAAAATGCAGAAATCTGTTGTCCTTGGGTCCTTTCGTCCACTGAGGCAAATAAATTCGGCCGAAGATCACTGATCGAGAGGACGCGAGGAGTGGCCTTCGATATGTTTTTTTTTATCTTTGGACAATCCACGAAGACTAAAAGCCTAAATACTAACGTACCGTGTGTGTTTTACGCAAGGTAAGAGGAAGTTTGTTGACACGGGACTTAAATACTTGAAGATTTGGGGGAAGAAAAGACTTTCGCGGGCAGCAGGTTTCACATTCTAGAAACTATAGAAATAAAAGAACGAACAAAGTGGAAAGTTTGGTGCCTGTCCAGTTGGACCGTATAAGGATGCATACGCGTGGCACCACGAGTTTCCCTGTTGGGAACTGTGAGTGGAGGAATTATACTGGGCAATTCCTCAAAGCAGAAGCCATGGAAATTGCTATAAAAAAGGGATAAATTCCTCACAGCCCGACTATGGGCAAGCGAGTAAGTAAGTAAGAATCATTAATGAGATGAATAGCTCTTCTTTTAATGGAATCAAGAATAACTAGGGTTGTGGGGTACGCCAGATATGAGAACAATATTCCAAGGAAGGTCGGATTTGGGACATATACAAAGTGTATAAATCAGAGGGGAAAAATACTTTTCGGCTCGAAAGAGAAATCCAAGCTTTTTGAAGCTGCCGTGGCTATAGATACAATGTGTTTATGCCAGCTAAGGTTACTTTCCAATGTGACGCCCACAAGATTGAAGGTGTCTTTGCTTTGTAAAACTTGGCCGCTCATAAGTAGAGGAGGAGTTGTTGATGACTCTTTTCGCGACAAGGAAAATGATTGTGTTTTGGATGCATGTATGTTTTATTTTCTACGGTATGATTACGGATGGACTTTATAATAGGACAACATTTTAAATGTTTATGAGAGTCGTGTATGGTAACTGCTTTTGCATCTTAAAAAAACAAGATTCACGTTAAAAACATTGTTTCGTTTTGTACAGGAGCTCCAAAAACTACAAAAATGTGGAAATGAACCAAGAAAAGCTGCCTTTATTTTTAATTATTTAGCAAAATGTTAAACAAGATTTTTTAAAAATTGAATGATATTCTTATATCTGAAATTTCACATAAAAAAACATTTTTTTAGTGTCATGTTTTGTTTTTAAATCATAATTCACACCTTTTCACGTTATTTACCTAGTTTTAATACAATACAATATTTAATGTCAAATTTTGTTAAATATATTTAAATACAAAAATGTGAAACTAGGTAAGTTACACAAATAGTTGTAAAACATGATTAAAACAATATGATATTATATAAAAAGATTTTTTCATTTTATGTAAAATTTAAGATATCGGATTCCCATTTAATTGAAATAACCGTTTTTTTTTTACATTTTGCTATATTATAAAAAATAAAGGCAGTTTTTTACTTGAATTTGTATAAACTATTTTTCAAGGAAAAAATGGTACGCCACTGTTTTCCCTAAATTAAAAATGATTTTTAAAATACCCATTGAATTTGGAACAAATTTTATCTTTTGACTTTTTTTGGACGATGCATAGTTTTTAAAGAAAAAAGTAAAAACAACTTTGATGCATGACGAATTTTTAAAAAATATTGACAGAAATGGTAAACATTTTAAACCCAAAATTTCTCATTATTTTTGTAAAGTTTTTATTAACAAATTCGTCATGCATTAAAGTGCTTTTTATTGTTTTCCTTAGAAACAATGCATCGTTCGAAAAATTACCAGAAAGTCATCATTTTTTTAAAATCAATGGGAATTAAAAAGTAAATTACTTTAGGAAAAAGCAGTGGCGCACCATTTTTCTCTTGAAAAATAGTTCATACAAATAGGGTACGGACGTCACTGGTATTTTTTAAAAATATTTTACATAAAAGGATATTTCTTTTGCTGCTGTTAAGTTATGTACCAAATATAAATTAAATATCTAGAGCGGTTTAAAAATTATGATACAAAAATATTTTTTTATATATATGTTAACAGCCTGTATCTCTTAAAGAAAGCGTTTTCGGACAAATGTTTATAAAGGAAACCAGGGCTTATTTTTAACGTAGAATATGCCATTTAAATTTATTTTTTCCATTAAAAACTATTTGTTTATAGAAAAAGACTTTTATTTTGACCTTAGAAATATTAAAACCATTTTTTGTAAATTTTAAAACATCCTGTAAATTGCATTTGGATAAATGAATTTATTTTCATTGTAATTCTGGTATTCTTTTTTAATAACAACTTTATCAAACTTTGCCTTCAAATTAAAAACAGAAATGGCGGTATGAAAATATACGGATTTTAAAAGTTACCTTTTTACGTAAAACATACCGAAAAACAACATTTTTTAATCGATCGACGCGACGCTGACATGACGTTTTAATAATTGTGTGTATTGACTGTATTTACTAATTAAATTTAGATGATTGAAACATCGAATCCAGACATCAGACAAAAAAGCAATGGCGTGTAACATTAAGAAATTATTATAAAATAATAAGAAAAAGTAAAACAGTATTTTTGATTTTTACATAAATAGAAATTTATAAGAAAAAGCTATAAAGTTGCCATTCTATTTTTTTCTAATTGCAAATTATTACCATTTTTGTTAATAGTATGACACAAACTATATTAAAAATAAATCTTGTGTAAAAATATTAACAATATTTTTAGATTTAAATATAAAATAAGAGGTGTTAGTATAAGCGCATGGTTGTACCTTTTAAAATGGACATCATGGTAAAAACCCTTTTAAAACCTTAATAGGGTAGTTCCTTTTAACAAGTCTACCACTAATAGTCATACCGCCATATATCCAAACGGCGCTTTAACCAAGCCTGTTAATGTTAAATGTTTCAGGTGTCGGACTGGGCATACGCGGCATGTTTTACATGCAATTTTTAAACATTGTACCAGAAATCATAGGGATTACAGTCTTATCGTTCCATGACTAACCCTTACCATTTTTGGAAAAATGTGTAAAATCTTTAAAGCATAAAAACACTTTTAAAAAGGAGTACTACTTGATCACTATTTCCATTTAAAAATATTTCAAAAGTGCGCCCGGCTGTCAGTTTAACATTTAAAATTGTCGTTGGTATATCAGGAAATGCAAACCTTGCTTATTAAATAAATCCTATATCATTTTAAATTTCAATCACAATATACCAAAAGTTTAGATTTTAGAAGCGGGCGGATTTTAGGTCTTCAATACATAATAAACATTTTAAAACGTATAGTTAGGGCAGGAGCGGTCATAGAGGGGGGCATGGGGGCCATGCCTCCCCCTTGGATGCAACATCCTTTCTATTTTATTGTGTTTCATACATGCCTAATGGCAAATATGGGCATTTATTGAGGGTACCCCCCCAAGCTTGGTCCGAGGGGTGAGGCTGATGATGCAATTAAAGAGTGCGGACTTTTCAAATACGTGGGAAGGAGGTTTTGTGTAATTTTATAGAAAGAATGAAAAGTGAAAACAATAAACAGAGGTTAGAGAGGACCTTTTTTGGTCTTCAAAAATTTGAACCTCCTTTAAAAACTTTTGCCACCTCACACACTTCTCCTCGGCCACCTCAGAAAGTTGATATGACCGCCCCTGAGTTAGAGATCCCTGGACCATTTTTACCATTCATTACTAGTAGCTTCATTCTGACGAGACGACCAACTTTTTTCCTTACATCAATTTCCGTTGGTGGTAGCATACAGGGGTAGCAGAGATTAAATTTGTTGATTTGATGAATAGTTAAAAACCAGGATGACCTACCTTGCAATTTGTAGGACAATGTAATGTTAAGTATATAAATATTATTTAATCAACAGAAAAAAAATCATCTGGTTAGTAGTTATTTTTCATTCATCATTAACCATACATGTTGGTGGTAGGGGAATCTTTAATAAAACCTTACATTTTGTAGGACAAGTGGACAAGTATTGTTTTGGTTTATTTAGATAACTATCTTAAAAATTAACAGAGAAAATCTCTGTTAGTAATAAATTTTGATATTCGTCAAATTTCCACTCTCTCTCGTCAAAATAAAGCTACTCACGAAAAATTAGCTTGTTAGTGATAAATGGTAAAAATGGTCCAGAGATCCCTAACTAGTAGCACGTGTATCTGGTGAAAACGGAACCGCACTGACAAATAGCAATGACAGATTAATGAACGTAATTGACGCCTCTGGCAAAAACTCTGCTACCTAATACCAGTAACATGGGAAAAAGCGTATTGTGGCTTTAAATTAATTTTCACTGGTTTTGTTTTAAATTCGTTATAGGTGCGAAGGACAATTTATTCGACTGAAAAATGTTACGTTACTATTGCTATAGACACGATATTTGGTATATTTGAAAAAAAAATATTTGTGTGACATATGTTTATCATAATCGACTATTTTTACCCTTTTTGATTACAAATAACTTATAAGATATTTTAAACATATTTAAAATTAAAAAATAAAACAGAATTGTACTTTTAATTCCAACACATTTAATGCAAGTAAAACTTACACACTATCTCAAAGAATAGATGTTACAAGATAACAAATTGTCACAAAAGCCATTTTTAAAAATCTGTTAGCATGATCCAAAATTAAAAACTACAACATTTTACTCAGATTATTGTTAATATACAGTGCAAGTTATAACTATAATAAACGATCAAGAGTCAAGTATCTTTATTATTTAAAATAGAACAATATTGAGTAAGTAAATGTTGAAAAAGAAATTAAATAATTAAATATAACGGTCAAAATTTAATTACCTAGATAAATACATAAACAACTTTTAATTGTTGGTCTGGGGTAACTTTATCACAGGTTCTAATAATTATTTGCACCTTTTTTCTACTCTTCTACTAGAGAGTGTGCCTTAATTAATGGTATTGAAAACACCACAGATTTTTTTACGCTAAAATATTAAGAGTTCACCTAATAATATATTTATATCTAAAAGTAGTAATAGTAAAAAAAAATAATTTCGAAAATTTTATACCTGTAGTTTACAGACAATAAAATGTCTTGATTTTGACAAGTTGCTATGACGACAACCTGAATTTTTCGAAATTTTTTCGGTCACGATACCTAGCTGCAAAATTATTATGTGATAATTTTCCTGGCTGGACAGCTGCCACGTGCAAATGTCAAAATAACAGAATTTAAAATTTTTAAAAATTAATTCTCTACCTTTACAACTGATTCCTTCGGCGGTGGTAAACGGGGCGCAAGGCCTTCACTAAAGTTTTATTGAACAGGTAAATGGGGCGCTGGGATCTTGGGGTCGATAAAATCGTAAAGGTAAACGGGGCGCAAATGTTTTCTTTAAAGTAAAGGTATCGAAATTTGATCATCCCACAAAGGCATATGCCTAAATACCAGAGTACAGTGGTTGTCGGGTTAAAAGATGTTTAACCCATCGTTCCCCTGTTCCGTTAACGTTGTCCAAGCACTAAAACATGCAGTTATGCATTTTGCAGCACCTTTTAGACACCGCGGTAGTGCCACCACGGTCGTTATTTTAAATAACTACTACCTAAATATATCTCCCCCGCTGGGAATCGAACCGGCGACTTCTGGCTTCGAAGATCAAAGCTCTGTCCACTGCGCCACAGGGAAGTTGTAAACAAGTAAATTTTATGTTAAAATTTAACGTTAAGGCATTAAAAAAAGTTTTTGTTGGGGTTTTTATGAAAACCTAAATACTAGACAAAGAAAAACAAATTTTAAAGGAACTAAAAACATTTTACGGATATTTATTATTCTCCTTTTCTTGTTGAAGATTTAAGTGTAAAATTATCGTAAACAATATTAAACTTTATTGCTTTAACTGCTTCTGGCATTCTAAAGAGAGAATAAATTCCAAGAAAAAGAAAAATACAAGGTGCTTACAAAATTACTACCAAGCCAGTCAGTTTCCTGAGAAGTATTCAAGATTTTGGTGGCCATTTAAAAAAGAAATAAATCTAAATATCGGCACTTTAGTTCATTTAAGAAAAACGCTTAATTATGTCAATTTTGAATTTTAGGGCGAATCATGTTTTTGCCACCTTTATCTGCAATCCTCTAACAGGAATAAGACTTACCCCAAAATCCTAAATAAAAGAGGGATCCGGTAATACCTTAATTTAAAGGTCTATCGACCCTGACTACAACTGGCAAAGTTTAAAGTATCTACTAATATTTCCGTTGATAGCTACTATTACTGATTTTCTTATGTATAATATTAAATTTGCTGTTAGAGCAAGCTACTTTAAACTATGGGGATATAAAAAGGTTAAAGGATCTTTTACATTGGATAATAATTAATTTTTTTGGCGAAGGTTGATATTTATCCTTAAATTTAAGGGGTGAATCGCACCCTAAATTAAGGTATTACTCGACCTCTTCTTCATTGTAAGATTTAAGGGTTGAGTTCCACCCCTGCTAGTGGGTTACCGTTTAGGAGGTAAACGTGACAAGAAAAATGTTTTCCCATGAAACCGAAAATTAAAGTTTTTGCTTAAATGCACTGGATTGCCCAAAATAGGCTCTATTTCGTTTTCAAATGGCAACCCAGTATTTATTTCGTAACACTATATTCTTTCGTTATAAAATATCTTTTATCTATCCAAATTTGACCCATTTTTATATTATGCCTTTTCCTACCTTTAGAAATAAAGTATTCAAAATAACTACCTCATTCAGCATATATGTGCAAAATATCCTATTTCAAAACCAGACTTCCTTTTGAAGAATCGTTTGTATTTAAATCGAAAATTTGGAAAAACAAAAGGGTTTAGATATATCCGGCGGGAATCGAAGTAATCAGCAGTATTTTCAGGGAGTAATCAGACTGTTGAATTTAAAAGGGATTTTCAGTGTGATTGTAAATTGAAGAAAATTTAATATGCATTCAGGAACGACTAAAAATATTTCTTGTCTTTTAAAAAGGGATATTGTTGATATGGCTACAATGTAATATTAATTGTTATGTTAAAATAAATATCATACTTAAACGTGTAGTCACCACGCTTTGTTGAAGGCTCCCCTGCTTTTTTCATCAATATAAATAATGCCGTCTATATCTATTCATCTATTATAAGATTGTTTACAATATATTAAGGATATATTAAACTTTTAATTTTAAAAGCAAATTTATTAGGAATAACTTATATAACAATTTTTGTGCATTTTTTTTGTCTCCGAAATAATTGGATGCACAAATTGAAATAATTCTTCTGCCACTTTTGGTATCAAAAATACTTCGACATATTAGGGTAGGGCGGGGCTAGTTGAGCAATTTTTCACTTGATCGGTTATAGCTCCTCAAAAATAGGTCTTAATGGCTTATAACGCATACTGATGGATTAGCAATTTATTCCTTATTAATAGTGTCTATAGTAGTTTTTTTCTAATAAGTCGAATTTAGGAGCTACATCTATTTTAATGTAGATAGTCAAGTATGCCCAACGTACCCCATAGGTGGGGTAAGTTGAGTAAGGGTATGGGGCTAGTGGAGCACTTAGAAAGTATAGTCAAATCATGGCTTGAATGTTAGATACGTTTACAATAAAAATACATATTGACAATTTGCTTTTTTATTTATAATCTTATAGTGACAAAACAACAAATCTTATTAATAAAACAGCAACGTACCTAGCTTAGCTTAACTATTGGTTTTAATATCTATCAGTTCATCTTGTTTTTTAAACTTTTTAAGCAGTTTTATTTTGCTTTTCTTGTAATGCCTTCTGTATCTGTTAAAATTGCAGCTTTTCTTGGACCTTTGGGTATGGTCGAACTATTTCCAGAGAAAATTTATAAGTTAGATAGGTCAGCTCGTTTTCTTTGTTGCTTGTATAAAGTTCGGGTTGCAGCCTCTTTTAAATCTTAAGAAGACTTAAGTGTTTTACTGTTATAAGTCCATATCCTAAAAAATAAAAAAAAAAAACATTTTATACTTAAAACCGTGGGGTTAGTTGGGCAACTGTAGCTCAACTAACCCCAATCTGCAATTTTAAAGAAAAAGTGAATTTATTAAAAAACCGGTTAGAATTGTATTCAAAATCTTTATACATATTAAAACTGCAATAAATTTACTTAAGATTAACACTTACCTGATTGAGAATGGAATACATTTAACTATTACAGATAAAATTTTCCGATTTGCAATTATTTTACTTTTTAATCACAAAATAAACAATGTGCATGGATACTTTTCTCGATCGCCGCGTCACCACTAGTGGTTGCACAATCAGTTCCCCTTGCGCAACCCCTTCTTTGCGCTATTTAATGCTTTCGCGTGCGGTCAGTTAGTGAGAGCTTGGTGAATACGACCAAAAAGTCAGACAAATGCCATACCAGATCTGCTGAGATATTGTGGCACTTAACAGGATTTCCAGTAACTTTATTGACAAATTTTAAGAGGTGATTTAACAATCTATACTTATATTATAAAGAGGTAAAATTTTGGTGATCAAGCGTGCCATGCCGAGGCAAACATATTTTTAAACTTTATCGTACTTGTAATGTTATCAGTAATAATTTTAATAAAATAAGCAATAAAAAAATAATAATAAATACTATTATAATAACAGAATTAACAGAACTAATAAGTACATTGACACTACCGAGGTAACCAACAAGCACTTTTAATACTTAATTGATAATTGAAATTACCCAGGTTTTGCAAATCCATTTGATAATGCAAAAATTATTAAAATATTATTATTTTTTGAATTTTTAGTCTTTTACCACGCCCTAGAGTTAAGTATCAAAATCAAAATTTAAAAAAAGTTTAAAAGATGGCCCGAAAATGGCACATTTTTTTTAAAACATTTGTTAAGACTTGGTTGGTCTTCTAAATAGTCTAAATGCGGTTATTGTTTTTGTTAATTGTTGTTATTTTTGTTATTATAATAATTATCGGTATTAATATTTTTATGGCTACTTTTATTATTGTGTATAAAAAAATTATAAATAAGATAAAGTTTAAGACTAAGTGTATTTTTGTCATGGCCGCTTGATCACAAAAAATTATATAGGGGTTATTTGATTAAATTATTAGACTTTAAACCAGTCCATTTTTACCCTTAGATTTCGCTTTCTAAGAAAAAGTAATTAACCAAAATCTAGAATTTTAATAGCAACGCCGAGGTAATATTGTTTGTTGTCATACTGGGTGATTTACAAGAAAAATATATTTTTATGCACGTCAATAACTGTTACGCCCCTTGAGATATTCCGTTGTTGCAACCAAAATGGGACACCCTGTATAGGGTGTCCGGATTTCGTTGCAATTTTAGGTGTCTTGTTATTATTATGCTGCATCCAGACTTGCAACAATTAGCCGCGCCACATAGCACCACATAGCGCGTGCGTGGACGTGCGACGAAATTTCCGTCGTTTCAAGGGCTTGGCGAATGATTCCGGAGTAATTCAGAGCTTGTCGGTTTTTTGCATCAAAGAAGCGCAGAAATAGGTTGATTTGTTTGGACCGATGTTTGGCAAATTGTTGCAAGTCTGGACGCGGCTTAAAAGAAAGAAACTTGCGGTTTTTTAAAACTTTTGCTACTTTTTGATGAAACGAAAGGTGACACTGGAAATTTTTTCATGGCCCATGTATTTAAGTTGTTTTGTAACTTACAAAAAAGTAAAACCTAATACTAGTAGATTTTTTACGTAAAATCCGGTGGAGTAGCTAATTTAAATTGTTCGAGATATAAAGATTTTTTTATAAAACACCCTGTATATTTCTTATTTATTAAATTCTAGAGAATGAATGCTTTTTAAAAATATATAAGACACCTTAGTTTTTTTATTTTTAGAGCCTAAATTTATGTTTTTAATTTTAAAATTAACTTTTGCATAGTGAGCCATGATAAAAATTTTAAATCCAAAAGAATAAAGTTAGCCCTAAGTTTATCATTTATTTCTCTTTTACAGCATAATTGTAAAAGCTGGAAGTATGTTAGCGCGTGTTGCTAACAGAGCAAAGCGATGGGAGATTATGTTTATAAGTTTGGCTAATAGTGGCTTTGGCGGGTTCCACGTACCAAAGGTTAATTTATTTATTTAAACATAACTTTCGTCATTTTTTAAAAGCTTAATTTTATATATGTTACTTAGGTACCTATTAGAAGATATTTTTCCAGACAGCTGACACTTTTGACAGTTTTAACCCTTTGGCAGACAAACATTTGTGTGTGGCCCCATGGTCTGATGAATATGAATATATCTGGTATTTAATAAGATATGCCAATAGGTGTTATATAAGAGTTGTAAGGTTTCTAAATAAGCATTTACTAAAAATATTTTTATCTATACAAAGTGTTTAAAAAAAAGCAATAACTTTTTTCTGGAACACTCAGTATACATCGAAAGATTTTTAGGACATGCTTATTTGGAAACCTTACAAATTTTATATATTTTATTTTATTTTTTTGTTAGGTCTTGTTTAATAACAGAAATATTGGACTATCTCGGACCACTGGGCCACCCCAAAATATTTGTCTGACAAGGGGTTGGAACTATCCATTTTGTCTGGGGACTAAGTAAATATTTTCTTATAAGTACCCAGGTTACATAATATAAAATTCAGCTTTAACAAAATGACAAAAGTTAGGTTTCAATTCTTTAACCTTTGGTACCTGGTACCTGCTGAAACTTTCAGTTTTTAGAAAATTATAAAGGTCTGCCGGCTCTTGGACTATCCCGTTTATCTCCCATATCTGTCACATACACTGTGAGCTCCCCTCTTACTAGACGTCGATTTACAAAACGAATACTAGGCATATAGTATATGATTTGTGTGTTTTAAAATTTTATTCAAACTCAACGAAACGGTAAATAAAACGTATATTATGAATCGACGTTAAATGGTATTTCCGATAGAGTGCCAGTAATTATATATTTAATATAAAAAAACAACAAATATTTTGTATTTACTAAATAAACACAAAGTATAAATGTATATTATTTTATAAACTATACAAAAAGTTAATTTTCCTAAAGCATTTAAAAATTATTCGTCGCGCGCTGTTGCTCTTGTATTCAGCATTATAAATTTCTGGCTAGAATCTTGATAAATTACTCAAGAAAGTTTTGAAACACTTTTCCTGTTGCTTAATTTTAGCTAAGTTAGAACTTATTTAAATTAATACAGTTTAAGTCCTCCACTTTTAAAAGCAATTTAGTTAAAAGTCACAATGCACCATTGTGAATGTTTAATTATTTCTAATGTAAAATATACAGAGCTATACAGGGTGTCTTGAAAAGGTACAAAAAAATGCTACCACAAATTTGTGAGGCAAAAATATGACAACCTAATCCAACTTACCTTAGTCCAAAAGTATATGATTTTAAACTAACAGCGTGTTAAAAGCATATTCTGGTTTTAGTTTCTTATAAAAGTTTGTTTAGAATTTGTATGGACGCAATATTTTACTATACTTATATGGTGTAAAACTTTAAAATTTGTTCTCAATTTTATTGTCACATAATAGTCATTTTTTCACGACCGTTAAAAAAATGCTGTTTTTTAATCATTAGCATAAAGTTAAAGTACTCCATTCTAGTACACTAAATAAACTGTTAAAACAGTAACTTTTTTAACACTTCGAAGCTTCTTTTCACACTTTGAATTAGTGTTTTGTTTCAATGCCTAGTACAATAAACTTAAATGCCAATTTATGAAATCTAACAGTAAACGTCACATCACCTGAACCAAAGGGTCAAGTTACCTTTGATGTCGTCATTACTTCTTTTAGTTCATGTGTCACTAGTTTTAAAATTTGACAGACTGCAAATAAATTTAATAGAACTTATTGAAAATTAATAGTAATAATGAATTTAAATGACTAAGAAATTAAGAAGGAATTTAAACTGGTTTAGAATTATTTCCAAAAAAGGAAGTACATACAATTTTCTGAAATTAAATATTAAATGCATAGTTATGAACGAGGATAATTGTTTCTTAAAAAATAAGGAGGCTAAAATTCTTTGGTTGCAATATAATGGATGTGCTGCAAAAATTAAAATTAATAAGTTTAGAAAAATAAAACATTTATAAAATGATATTTTGGGAAATTTTTATACGGTCGTGGAATAAATATATTATGTAACACATGCATAAAGTGTCTTTTTTTACTCATGGGATTGCCGCACTCGCTTAATGGCTAAAAAAGTATCACTTTGTTTTCTTGTTATATGAATTGAAGATATGCTCTATATTGGTTAGGCGGATTCATTTATTGGATGGTCTTCTTGCTCAGTACACGCCTGTAATTTTGCAATCACACCGAAAACAGTTCCCAAGCTTGACATTATTTCTGGCATAGAAGAAACATGTCAAAACTTACCAATAGAAGACCAAGACGAATTTAGAATTAGAACAAAAATCGCTTTTTAAATTAAACAAAATCTAACACAAATTAAACAAAAAGCATTACAATCATTAAAAAGAGACAATACCATAAAAATTTATCCTGCAGATAAAGGAAATGCAACAGTTATAATAGATTGTAATACATATGATGATAAAATAATGTCTCTTTTAAACGATGGTAATTACACAAAAATAAAGAATGACCCTACTGAATGTATTGAACGACAAATTTATAATACGTTAAAAAAAAGATAAAAACTATTTTACAGATATTGAAAGATTTAAACACACACCACACAACAGTAAAACACCACACTTTTACGGAGTACCAAAAATACATAAACCTAATATACCTTTACGTCCTATAGTAAGTTGTATTAACTCACCTACACATCCACTAGCAAAATTTCTACTTACCATTTTAGATCCTTTAGTAAACAATACTGATACATACATTAAAAATTCTAAACATTTTTAGAGAAATTAGCTAACATTTACATTTTATAGATCCAAATAATACACTGGTAAGTTTTGATGTTGTTAGTTTATTCACAAATGTCCCAGTGGATAAAACATTAAATATTGTTAGAAATAAACTAGAAAATGATGTCCATCTTGGTGAAAGAACCAAACTAAATATAAACACTATTCTTGAGCTACTTACTTTTTGTGTCAAAACAAGATATTTTCAATACTGATTTTTATAAACAAACTTCAGGCATGGCTATGGGTTCACCTTTATCACCTTTATTAAGTAATATTTTTATGGAAAATTTTGAGTCAAACTTTGTAGAGAAATAACAATATAAACCTTTAGTTTGGTGGAGATATATAGATGACATTTTTTCTATATACCAATATGACGAACACTGTTTGAATCATTTTTTAACACACATTAATATACAAGAACCAACTATTAGGTTTACTTTAGAAAAGAAAACAACTCACAACTACCTTTTCTTGACATTTTAATAAAAAAGATTTAAACAATTTCATAACAAAAATTTACAGAAAACCTACACATACAAATAGATACTTAAACTTCAACTCAAATCACCCCATAATGGTTAAAATGGAAGTTGTAAAAAGTCTATTTGATAGAATTAAAGTCATTTGTTCCAATCAAAATATAAACAATGAAAACGATTATTTAAAAGATATTTTAATTCAAAATAATTATCCTCTTGATTTTATAAATAATTGTTTTCTTGAATTTAAAAATCCAAATATAAGACAAAATCAAAATAGACCTATTACAAATTTATTTTTACCATACATTCCCGGACTATCAAATAAAATTCAACGAATAGGAAATAAATTTAATATTCGCACAATCTTTGAAACACAAAACACCATTAGATCTCAATTAACAAAAACAAAACCATACAACTTAAATGACAATACAAAAAATGTCATTTATAAAATACCTTGCGAATGCGATAACTTTTATATAGGTGAAACTTGTAGACCATTAGCTAAACGCATAAAAGAACACAGATCATACATTAAAAACACAGAATTTCACAAATCAAAAATCTGCCAACACGCATTTGATAACAATCATAGAATAAACTGGGATGCTTCGAGTATTTTAGCAAAGGAAACTTGTTCTTAAAAACGCAAAATCAAAGAAAGTGCGTATATATTATTAAATAAAGATAATTGTGTAGCATCAATTTCAGTTAATCTAAATAACACTTGGTTGCCTTTGCTCGATACTGAAGTATCTTCAGGAAAACTAAAAATCAACTAACTTATTACCTTTTTTGTCTTACAAATAATAAATACACCAGTTACTTATGTCACTCATGACACATATGTCAAACTATTTTCAGTTTGAGATACAAAAATAATATAAATTTTAATCATTTCTAATTTAAATATTAGTTAATATTTTATTTTTATTTTTTAACTTAATTTTTAACTTGACAACGGTGGCAGACTTACCACCAAAACGTCGTTTTTAATTAGAATTTTTGGGTTTTTGGGGAGTTTTTCTTTTATTTTGTTTCAGGCGACCGGCCAGTTCATAGGGGTCAATAGGGGTGAACAGGGTCAGCTCGTATACCCCGGGACCAGGACCGAAGCGGTCCCATTCTTTCCAGGCGTGTACTCAACAAGAAGACCATCCAATTACTTGTTACATAAATTACTATTATGTAACAAGTGCATAAAGTAATTTTTTTTATGAATGGGAGTTTGACAAGGGGTTTTGAGCCATCAGGTGATTGTCGCAATGCAATTTGGACACATCATGCATGTGTAGGTTTGCCATAAATTCTTTAGGTAATGTCGGGATTCATTGATTTCTGGAATGTTTAAGTTTGGCGGGGAAGGGGAGTGCACAATATCTTTTTGTGTTGAATATATTTATAAACTTTAGCTAATCAGCAGCAATTTATAATAAGTAATCTCATTGTAATAACATGATAAGCCACAAACACAAAAGATGGACTTATTAATTTTTTTAAGTTTAAAAAAAATGTGTTAAATCAACTATTAGAAAGAATAAACTTGAATTACTTTTTATGAGTTTGTCAGGTCCAAAGATAATACTTAAAACTTTTATATTGTCGTCTTATTATAATAATAAAATTACATAAATTAGAGAATTAAACATATTTGTTAGTGTCGGTGTGGCTTATCGTGTTTTAACAATAAGCCCTTCAATTATACTGATATTGCAAAATTGCTTCGACAAATTCTGCCAACAGTCGATTTTCTTTGTTAGTCCGCTTCCAGTGACAAAAAATGTTCACCAAATTAGCATTATCTATGTAAAGGAATTACAAATAGGTAGGTATTAACATATTTTAGTAAATTCTGATGTTTGGGATAAATAATCAATGTTTTCTAAAAGTGATTTTTGATAAAGGGGTTTATACAAAATTAAATATATTGTGTTTTTATTGTAAATAGCGACTTTTCGCTATGAATGTTGGGCGTCGGGACACAGAGCCTAATAACAGTGACAGTCCCGCTGTATCGGAACGGATGGCAACACTATGCATGTGTTGCATGCTATGCTTTTTATGCGACAATATAATTTTTAAATTTTAATTACTAAATAATTTTATTGCATTATTATTAAAAATTTCGATATAATTTTTAGTAAATTTATCAACAAACTTTCAAATTTTTAATCAAGCGACACTTGGATAAGGAAAATATTGCGGAATTAATGGTCACCCCATCTTTTGGTTTATGTCCACATACTGTTAAATTGCATACATTTATGGTATTATAAATTATGGTAAGCCTTAAAATAAAACACTAATTTAAATATTTAAAAAATTTGTTAAACTGGTAAAAAAGTTAAAAGCTATAAAACATAAGATACTTTTAAGAGTAAAATTAGTTTCCAATCACTTATAAAGATTTTAAAAATATACATATTTTTAGTATTTAATTTTTTTATTATTTAAATATTTTTTTTTATAAAAAAATTGTTTAAGAAATATTTTTAAAATATTTTCTTAGTCATAGGGCAAAAAATAAATAAATTTTCTGGTACTATGAATAATGAACATATTGTTTTAGTTAATCATAAAAACATATCTAACTTATTAAAACGAAAACAAGATAAGTTTACAAACATAAACTGCTGCTCAATTCAACTGCAACTGGAAATTTTTTGGTAAATTTCAAATCATTATTACTCTTAAATAAAATGCAATAGCAAAATGCGGCTTTTACCGTTTTGTAGGATAACTTTTTGGAAAAAATGGCAATTTCACTTTGTGTAAATTTTCTTTTGTTTTTATTCTACAGGGTGTAATAGAAAAGTCCGTTTTTTACAAAAACTTTGTCAAGAGCGACATTCTACAAAAAAATTGTTTTTAATTTTTAATTATATAGTGTTATTCAGTAGACCATTTTGAAAAAACAAGTTTGTCAGATTTTTGATATCTGCCCCATTTTTCATATTATAAGTTTTTTTCAAAAAATTGATTTTTTTCATATTGTACTCCCTGTATTTAACAGTTCATCACAGCGATTAATTTTTTTAGATAATTTTAAATGTACGTAAGTACCCTTTTAAAACTGTATTAGAATTTTATTTCTAAAAGAATTATTAACGCTTCAGTAGCGTCGTAAATGTAACTAAATTGTATTTTGGTAAAATTTCAATTCCCAAAGATTCTGTGAGCACCACATATTCTGTATTTAAGATTTTAATTGTTTCTCTACAATTTTTAGAAACTACGGACATTTATCTCGGGACGGTTTTTTACTTTTTTAAAAAAGTCATCAGTGGCGTAGATATAATTTTTCTTCTGAATGCTCTTTTTACTTACCAGAGGATTATTGCATGGAAGTAATAATTTGTAATTCGGGTTATTTTAGGGCATTTATCGATTAGGTTAGAACAAACGTTAACATTTTTTTAAATCTTTGTAATTTTAGAAAAAAATATACAGGGTGTTTCAAAAATTAAAGCTTCCACATTTGTATTTTTTTTTTAATGAAAAGCAGGGTGTGAATCCTTAGATTATTTTACGAAGAAAGTTCAAAAAAATTTATGTTCTGACTGTCCTAAATTTTGAGATACAGGGTGTGAAACAGCCACTACACATTAGGGATCATTTTTAAAAGTAAAATATTTTTATCTTTCTTTCAGTACAAATTTTAATAAAATTTGGTACATAGCCACTACACATTGGGGGCATTTTTTAAAGTAAAATATTTTTTTTTTTCAGTGGCGTTCGAGCGGGATTTAAATTAAATATTTTTTAAAGAAAATCATAGTACGCCACTGCTTTTTTAAAACAAAAATTATTCTTACAATTTCCATTTACTTTTAAGCAAATTTATTATTATGTTATTCTTTTGACCGACGAATTTGGTATGCTACCTTTGTATTTTCATTTGCTTGAAAAATAAATAAATTTGTTTTGTCTGTTTATCTGATGTAATGAACCGCTTGTAAAGCTTTAATTAGATTGCTTTACTTTATTGGGTCCAGTGGCGTCTCTAAAGGCACCACTACCAATATTATTGAAAAAAATTATTAATTTTGACAATATGTGAACATGCCGAGAAATGCTTCATATTTTATTAAGTAAAAACTATTCGTCGAGCAAAAGAATATCGTGATATCAAATTTGCTTAAAAGTAAATGGAAATTATAAGAATAATTTTTGTTTCAAAAAAGCAGTGGCGTACATTGATTTTCTTTAAAAAATATTTAATTAAAATCCCGCTCGAACGCCACTGAAAAAAAATATATTTTACTTTAAAAAATGCCCCCTAATGTGTAGTGGCTATGTACCAAATTTTATTAAAATTTGTAGAGTGGTATCACAGTTATTATAAAAAAGATATATATTTTTTTAAGTTTCACACCCTGTATCTCAAAAGTTAGGACCATCAGAACATAAGTTTATTTAAACTTTCTTCGTAAAATTATCTAAGGATTCACACCCTGCTTTTCATTAAAAAAAATATAAATGTGGAAGCTTTAATTTTTGAAACACCCTGTATATTTTTTTCTAAAATTACTAAGATTTAAAAAAATGGTTAATGTTTGTTCTAAGCTAATCGATAAATGTCCTAAAATAACCCGAATTACAAATTATTACTTCCATGCAATAATCCTCTGGTAAGTAAAAAGAGCATTTAGAAGAAAAATTATATCTACGCTAGTGATGACTTTTTAAAAAAAGTAAAAAACCGTCCCGAGATAAATGTCCGTAGTTTCTAAAAATTGTAGAGAAACAATTAAAATCTTAAATACAGAATATGTGGTGCTCACAGAAACTTTGGGAATTGAAATTTTACCAAAATACAATTTAGTTACATTTGCGACGCTACTGAAGCGTTAATAATTCTTTTAGAAATAAAATTCTAATACAGTTTTAAAAGGGTACTTATGTACATTTAAAATTATCTAAAAAAATTAATCGCTGTGATGAACTGTTAAATACAGGGAGTACAATATGAAAAAAATCAATTTTTTGAAAAAAACTTATAATATGAAAAATGGGGCAGATATCAAAAATCTGACAAACTTGTTTTTTCAAAATGGTCTACTGAATAACACTATATAATTAAAAATTAAAAACAATTTTTTTGTAGAATGTCGCTCTTGACAAAGTTTTTGTAAAAAACGGACTTTTCTATTACACCCTATAGAATAAAAACAAAAGAAAATTTACACAAAGTGAAATTGCCATTTTTTCCAAAAAGTTATCCTACAAAACGGTAAAAGCCGCATTTTGCTATTGCATTTTATTTAAGAGTAATAATGATTTGAAATTTACCAAAAAATTTCCAGTTGCAGTTGAATTGAGCAGCAGTTTAGTTGTTTTAAAAATTTGAACAAAAAAATATTTAAATTATGTTTAAATATTTTCTTAAATTAACTCGGTTCGTTGAAAATTAAAATGCAATACTGCACCGAAAATTTTTATTAATAGGTTTTATTGTGCTGAAAATAAAAGTAGTTTGTTAAAATACCAATTAAATTAAATTTTAACAACAATAAATAGGATAAAATTTATTTAACAAAGTTGTTAAAAGTACATTCTAAATTCTGTGTCTTACACACAACTCAACTTTAAATTATTACCTTAAAGAACTTTCATAAATGTAAAAAATATGTAATAAACAAATACCTATAGTTAAACAAAACTTTAAGGTCACAATAAAAAATATTATACATACATTTTAAATATATTTATATATATATATATATTTATATACTAGGTAGTGTTATTTAATAGTGAATCCGGTATTTCAGAGAGTAATTCTTTCAAGTATTTTTTTAAGGTAAAAGTTTACTATGAACGTATGGTCTAAGATGCTTCGCTTTCAAGATACAGGGTGTCAAGTTTTATTCTTATTTATGTTTTTTCTGCATAATTTACTAAATAATGCCGATTTCCAAACGAAAATTGGTACCTAAGGGTTTTTGACATGAGAAAATGACGGTTTTATCAAGTAGCGGTCTTTACTTAGCATATTTATTACTAAGCGTATGCATCGATTATTTTAAACTAAAATATTTCGAAAACGGTTGCTCCTAGCGTCATCTAATAAGAGTACCATTTTTACGTAAAAATGACTAAGGAATCCATTTCTTTTAACAAAAATGTAAATACAGGGTTGTACAAAAAGTCATGAGCCTTTGAAAGTGAGAATATACATGTGGCTAGCGCCCTCACAAGTAAGAGCTAAATTAAGAACAAATTCAAATTTCTCATGTCAAAAACCCCCAGGTACCAATTTTCGTTCGGAAATCGGCATTATTTAGGAAATTATGCAGAAAAACATAAATAAAAATAAAACTTTGACACCCTGTATCTTGAAAGCGAAGCATCTTAGACCACACGTTCATAGGAACTTTTTACCTTAAAAATACTTGAAAATCACTCTCTGAAATATCGGACACTTATTAAATAACACCCTGTATATATATATATATATATATATATATATATATATATATATATATATATATATATGTATTTTCATAAATAGAAAAGTATTTACCAATAAAGCAGATAAAACGTTTATCCTTAATATTTGAAAACTGCTCAGACATGTAAAATCCACTCACTATAAATTTCAGAATGCTTTGTATGAAGTTTAACGTACAATAATAGTTTAGAAAACGGTGCGTCGTAAATTATTTCTGGCAATAAAGTAAAAGCACGGCCACCGTTAGCATAATCTTTTGTTATACGAAAGTTGTTTTATTATGTTTTTATTAGACTTTTTCTGCCTAGGCAGTAAAAATACTCTTTTTAAGCCTGTCTCGTCTAGTTAAACGTAATTTGAACAAAAACCATATTTATAATTCTTTTAACTCTAAATAAAGTATTAGTGTATAGGATGGCGACTTTTTGTTGACGTGGCAGGGTATAGCGATAACGAAAAGATATACGACAAATCTAAATGCACAATCTCAATTAAGATTTTTGAAACACATTCAGTTTGGGCAGTCACTTGTAACTCGCTGGATGTTGGAGAAAAAAACGTTAATAGGAAAGTTTTAGGAATATTTAAGTAATAATCAGTGGCGTACCTATATTTTTTTTTCTTAACTTTTATTTTAAAGTTATAAAACTGTAACAGTGCAGTTTGCGAATTTAATTACAACAGCTTTCCTAACGTATTTTTTTATTTGATTTGGTACAACTAGCGCCGTCTAGTGCGCAGTGACTTATTATCGCAAACTGAGCTAAAAGGTTCCAGTGGCCTAGAACCTGTTGTGAACCCGACAGACGTTTCATTAGAGGGCGCTGTACCCTGGTTTTGTTGTTCTTCGAGCATATACTTACTGGAGGCTTCGCTAGCTGTTAGTGCTCAACCTTTACAAATGAGATTTTTGTGACCGGTTAATATTTTTGTGGTATATGAACCTTTCTCGAGTCCATGGTTTTGAGGGTAGCAGCGACATTTCACATATCCTTTTAAATCTGGCCTGTGGTAACCGTCAGATTTCGAGATTACGTCCCGGAGTCAACTCACCGAAATCGCCTAGTAATTCTGCCACGTGTCAAATTTTTGGTTGACATTGACAGACTTAAAATGTCACTTTCTGTCTAACCGAGCTACCAGGGCCTAGGCACTCTAAATAAGGCGACTGATTCCTTATTTTAGTTGTACCTGCGCCCGACAGATGGCGCCACACTTCAGACAGAATCATTAAAGGGTAAAGTCGTTAATAACTTGGAGGCAATGGTTTCCTGCTCTATGACAGTTATTTGATTCGCCATCTTGTTTATTAATGTTTTTTAATTTGTTATTGTAATATTCATTGTTACCTGTTATTAAAAAGTCAGTTAGTTTTTATGTCAGAATATTTAAAAGTCAACTTTTGCATATTATATTATAATATAAAAGTGGCGACGAGGATTATTTAGATAGAAATGGACCCCAAAGAATTAAAGAAACTGATTACTGCTCTGACAGATACCATAAAATCAAGGGAAAACTGTTCAAAAGATGTCAACATAAATTTTGAAAAGTACGATAAAAACATTGAATCATGAGACGTATTTATCAAAAGATTGGATAAATAATTCAAACTAAAAGGCTTAGTTTGAATAATGATTAAACTAATGAGAAAAAGAAACAAAGGGAAGAGCAAAGGAACTAAAAACGAAACTATCAAATATAACTTTTTAATTTATGTAACAAAATGACGTTATTTTAAAGTGATCTTTTAATTTTTACATGTTAATCAGTTGGTCATAACATTAATTACAATTTAATTTTTTCAGCAAGATGTATATGGTGTCATTAAATCAACGACTTAATTAATGTCTTTGAACAGCAGGTAGACATTTAAATCATTTCTGGTAATTCTTAAATTTTATGTTATACTTGTGTTATTTATTTTATTTATTTTTCTTACTTAAGAGCCACACGTATTTATTTTCTTTGTGCAACATCTTGAAATTTAAGGAGGGTCATTGTAAATAAATGATTTGATGATTGAATTAAAAAATATCATTAAATAAATGCCAAATCAAGAAATAAATATTGTCTTTCATTTTTGTCTCGCACTATTATTAAAAAAATATATATAGGAATTTTATGACCTATTCATTACTGATTAAACTTGTATAAGTATACAAAATATTCCAGATAAAAATGCACTTTACAAGGAACTCATAAAACATAGAAGATGTTTTAAATTGTTAATTAAAAAATTTTTTGTAAAGAATATGATTAATGAGTAATCTGTAGATACTATAAATACAGTGTGGACATAAAAGTGAGAAACCCCTGATAACTTGATTGACAAATCTAAAATTTGTGGTAGATGCATAATTACTTGAGAAGCCTGATTAAAGGAAACAAAGGATTTTTAGGATAGTAAGGGACGGACGGCGAGGCGAAAATTCGGCACTGAATGACCATTTATACCTGTTAAGAGAACAGGTACCTGGCAAGAACTAGGAATATTGGGCGCCGCCGTACACTTTGGTTAGTTTTGGTAATGAGGGTCAATTACAGGTAATGAAGGTAGAAAATATGGATTTGGGGGTAGTTAGAAATATTGTTTTTAGTTTCCTATTTCATCTTGAAGTGCTAATACGTACATATATTTTTATAATATTTAAATTTGTGCTATAGTCCAGTCTCGTATTGTTTTTTCTTTAAAATGACACCTGTACCGGTTCTTTTCCTTTTTTTATAATAAAAATTATTTTTATTTAGCATTTGTCCACACTTTTATTATGGACAATTGGCAAGATTGTATAAATGTTTAATAATAAAAGAGGGATTATAAAGGGCGGTCAGGTTAGTTTTTGTTAGTCAACGTTTTTTTTTTAATCCTTTAATTATACCAGAGACACTTTATGAATCCAGTTTGTGTTAATTCTTTCTTTTATTCAGACCCTTCTGATGTTGCCAAATGCTTTCTATATTTAGCGTGGTATAACTGATGTATAAACATAATTCCAAAACAACATCGTTGTTTTATTTACATTTCAATTAATAACACTTTCAAATGAGCCAAACACCTTATTTATAAATGTCCAAGTAGGTAAGTACCTGCATAACGGTGCCGAATTTACCTGTAACATATACCGACCCTAAAATTCTTGGTGCCCAGTTTTCTTGTCGAAATAATATACCTGTTATGTTGGTGCCGAATTTTCCTCCGCCCAGGACGGAAACGTTTATTAATTTAAAAAAAAAAGTTATTCTTTAGAAAGAGTTCTACATGGTCTAAAACCTAAAATGTAATTATCTGATATTAGTTATTTGCAGTGGTTTGCAATATATGTCAAAAAATATGAGTTTTGCTTTTTCACAGAAAACGCATATTAAACTAAAATTTTTATTTCTTGAAAATAAACAAGTTTGCATACTTGAATGTTATTTTTAACTCTAAACATCTTTTCTTTATAAAAACTTTTGATATATTAAAAAATAGAAGTAATCACCTCTTAAAAAAAAAAACATATTTTTTGACATACCTCGTATACCACTACACAAAATTAATATCTAAAAATTGCATTTTAGGTTTTAGGCCATGCAGAACTTTTTAAAGAATAACTTTCTTTCGTAAAATTAATAATAAATAAGTTTTCCATATGCAAACTTAAGTAAACACGCTGTATAATTAAGAAAAAAAACAACTGTAAAACAAATACATTAGAAAATAGGGAAAGTCCAAAATTTTAATTAATAATATTGATCTTTTCCAGCGGCTACATACAGCAAGATATGAAAAAACCTAATTTTTATATTTTAAAAACAACTCTCTATCTTTTTTCCAAATTGAAAACAACTTTTAACTACATGTTAACGCAATTTATCGTAAGGCACAATTTTATTAGTATCTTACAATTTTTAACATAATTGTGGGACACTCTAAAAATTGTGTTCTATGAAAAAATGCGTTTTGAGTTGGAGCTTCTCAATGGTTATGAGATGCAATATGAATGGTATAATTTCTTTTCAAGTTTAAATCATTAAATTCTGATATTTTAAAAATAAAAATGTAGTAAAAAATATCTAAAACTTGTTTAAATCTAACTTAAAGTTTAATTTGTTAGATATAGTGTAATTCGTGTAATTGATACACCTTTTCAATTTACGTTAAGAAATAGATATTATTTTAATAAACTTCTCAAGTTATTATGAAGTATGGACCTAAATTGTTAAGCAAATTAACTATAATTCATATTACCCACACAAAAAAAGGCATTGGGGATAAATATTGTTTAATACTTTGTTGGTTTAAAAGTAAAAGTCAGTAACATATCGGTTAAAAAATAATGATAATACATATAAGTTATAAATTCAATAAAGCTTCATTGACGTATTAAACAAAAAACGGACGGGTTTTCTTTTTATTTTCATCACATATTTTGTATAAAATCGTTAAGATCATAAAACTTCCTGCACCTTGAAATGTTGCTTGGTAAGTTTAACATTTAAACCGACCATTTGTTTTTTAGCCGATAGTCAAATAAACAAGTAAATATTTAGTATTGACTTACCTACTACAAAAATGGCCCAATATATTTTCGTTTTATCAAAAAACTGCAAATAAAAATAAATATCTACAGCTTTAATTATACTTTTGGCATTTTTATCGATATTATAGAGAACTTAAGGTCCCTACTGTATAACTACCTGAAATTTCATTTCACAACTATTTATCAAAAGTTGACAGGGGTTCTTACTTAAAGTCCACTCTGTATACGAGAACGTATGCTACGATACCAAGGAAAAATGACTGAACGCACCATTAATTTCTGAACATACTTGCACGATGCTTATTCCCGCCGTTACGAGATGGCACTTGTCTAAGGTTTTATTAAAAGTATTACAGAGTCCTATCTACCCAACCTCCCATCTACGCGAGCTACGAATAAGAAGGCAATTTTGTGATTTTATAAAAATTTTGAATTATCTCTGTTAAAAATCACGAATCCTTGTCCATCTTTAGCCTAAAAGATAAGCCCGGTTTCACCTTTCATCTATGATTCATCTTTCATACCTCGTTTGATTCTTCCTTTCATTCTTCTTCGTTCTTCTATGGAACATAGAAGAACATATTTTCTACCTGATTCCTACGCTTAAGGAAGCCAGATTTTAAGTGCCTGTTTGAAGTGAGGCTAGCCATAACCTACCACACGAGTTGACTCCTCCTCATGATCTATGACCAGCAAATGCCACTTGTCTGAATCCCAAGTGTAGGCCCCAGCCTACAACCAGTGCGAGAATCCCACACCGACACCCAGTGGACCTTTTTATAGAGGATTTCAGATAAGTTGATACGCATATAAAGTCTTTAAAGTACATCATTTAATATTAATACACCTAAATAACATATTGCATCGTGAACAAAATCAAACTAGTAAATTAGCTTATATACTTAATTTTTTGATTTAAATTGGTTATATTTGTAAAGCGGTGTTATAATGTTTGCAAACGTTAAGCGCTAGAGCCCTTTTTGTTTCTTTTTACTGACTAATACTCATTCTTTAAAACCAAGATTCTTAAATAAAGAACACACATATTTTATAAGTCAGTCTCTTTTATTTTGTGTTGGAATCTGTTTTGTTTTGTGTTTAGTTTAGCTAGAGGAACTAACCTTCCGTAGTTTACCATCATTATTCTATAACTTTAGCTGGCGCCTATATATAAGTACCCTTTTTGTGGTAAACTATAATAGGAGGGCTAACAAATTATCTATTTAATAATTTCTGAATACTAGATACAAGAGTTAAAGGAGTGTTTAGGTTACTCAATCCACGACTCACGTGCCCCTGACTGACATTGAGCTAGTTTGAAAGTATTTTGCCTTAAAACAAAGGCTTATTAAACATCTTAAACTAGGCAATCTTAAAAATGTACTTTAGCCCAATTAAGCTACATTACAAAAACAAAGTTGGATTTTTTAATGAAGCACCCTGTATATTTTATCACCGATAAAATTGTTTCCTTAGAGGCCATAAAAATATACAGTATTTGATATATTTAATTTGTAATTCTTTCGGAAATACTGCCATCGTCAGGAGTTCAAAAATAAAATGGTGTTTTTAAATAAAACACCCTGTATATTATACCACCTTTAAAAATACTCTTTCAGGGCCTTTAAGAACAATTTTCTTTTATAGTTTCGAAAATATGAGCTTGCAAATCTTAGTGCGTTAGATATGTGTAATGATAGTTATATCTACTAATTTTTAGATTTAGATAGTCATATTTCCAAAATCATAAGAGATGGACATAAAAAATGTAATATTTTGCAAAAGCTCTTTTGTAATGATAATATAATATACAGGGTAATTTATTTAAAAATCTTGATGATGGCCATATTTCAGAAACTATTAAAAATAGATGTATGCAATGCATTATTTCTTACAGCTTTTAAAAAAATCTGCAGCTGATAATAAAAAGTACAGGTTGTTCCAGTAAGAAAACCAACTTGGTGTTACAACTTTAAACTTAAACTCAATGTAAAAATATAGATACGCCACTGATTTTTACGGAAAAATCCCTAAATCATTCCTGGCCTGACCAAATTCCCAAAATTTGAAAGACCCTCTGTATCTCTAAAATAAATCAGGTTAACTATGATTTAGTTTTACCACTAAATTGGTATCAAAAATTGAAATCGAGGTTGTTCAATCAGATTTGCTGATCCTGCAAGGTCAACAAAAGGCGCCACTCTGTACAGAGTGTCTCATTTGGGTAGCTACTGCGACGTATATTTTTATTAATAAAAGCAGAACCTTGTGGTTTTCGCGAACCTGGGCTACTTATTGTGAAACAAACTTAAAAGTAAAACGTTAGCACTGCTACAACAGTAATCAAGTAAATAAAAAATCTAATTTCTTCGCGTGATTCGAATGAATTTGAAAACAAAGTAGCACACATTTTGTAATAAGACAATTCATTTTTTGACAGAGTTACAGGGTATTTCATTTAAAAGCAAAACAAACATTAGACAATATTAAAAAAATAATAATACTTAGAAAAATTCTAACTAAGCCTCAGTATTCTATGTATAAAACATTTTGGTTCTTTTGTAAATTGTCAGTCAACTGAGATAAAATGATACCTTAAAATGCAATATTTTTAATATCGCCCTGTAGTTTAGAAACTTAAAGGGTTATGACGACTTTCTTTATGGCATCTTTCGTTTCACCCAAAAGTTATTTAGATTCACAAAAAATGCAAGGTTTTTATTTTAACTAGTATATCCCAGTTGCAACCAAAATTGGACACCTTCTACAATTGGCCCTATAATGTTTTTGTTAAAATCGCATTATTTCTACTTTTTAAATATACTCATAGTGTTTGGATCAGTTATAATATGTACTTAATGATAAAAACCCTTTTATACCCTTTTAAGGGGTTCCTTTTGACGAGCGGCGCCTTAATCCAGTCTGCTAATATCAAATATTTCGGGTGTTGGACTGGGTGAAAGCGTCACTTTTTTGTCGAACAAGTTTACCACAATGTTTTACATGTAATTTTTTAAAATTGTGCCAAAAATCATACAGTCACGAAACTCGCCTAGTTCAATACCCGAAACATGTGTTTGAGCCTTATGGTTTCATAACTGTAACCCTTACTATATTTGGCATAATGTTTTAAAATTGCAGGTAAAACATTGTGATAAACTTGCCCGACAAAGAAAGAGACGCGTTCGCCCAGTCCGATACCAGAAATATTTAACATTGACAGACTGGGTTGAAGTTTCGCTTCCATATATGGCGATATAAATATTCGTAGTAGACTCATCAAAGGGACCCCTCCTAAAAGGTTTTAACAGGGTTCTTGTCATAAAGTCCATTTTAATACTGGCTTAGGAACCATCATTGTACAAATATTTAATTATTAAAAAGATAATTTACTTTAACGAAACATCTATCTACAGATATAATACGGCATAATCAATTTATTTTGTGCTCTACTGCTTAAATTAATCCATTGTTATTTTCTATTTACATTTGCTTTAGATTGTATTCAAATAAATGCAATTTAAAATAATGATGAAGTATAATTTTCCCTTGAATTAACCCTAAATAATATAATGATAGTTATAAACAAGTAATTGAAATAATTTAGAATTTGTTTATAAACCATATTTTTGTCCAAATATTTGACAAGCTAAATTTTATAAATACTCAATAGCAGTACTTTTAAGTTACTGATTTAATGAAGAGGCAGCAACAAGTGGCGTTCAAGTTAAAATTTAAAGATTTATTTATATTGTAAAAGACGTATTTAAGATGGATTTCATCTCTTTTAGAAATTGATTTTGTAATAGTCTGGCATAACCTGAGATAGTGCATTAAAAAGTTTAACACTATAATAATTTATACCATTTTAACTTGATTGCAACCTGACATGGTTTGGTCGCTGCTTTTATTGGTTTTTATTTGTGTTGTAAGAATGGTAATTTGCATTTCTAGTATACCTGTTCAAGTTTTATTTGACATATTTTAGTTATTGCAAATAGTACAGAAAAGAAATTGTTATTAAACCTAATTTTCTAAATTTATACTTTACATCATCTCTAAAGCCCAAGCCTAACATATACGAATCGGCTGATTCTCTGAGGACTAAAGATGCGCTCTACATGGGAATAGTGGCTTCAGCACAACACACCATAATTTATATTTGAATCAAACAAGGCTAAGTAGCTCGCAATAAAGATATTAACTGACAGATTTGTTGACATAGAGGACATGACAAAAGTGTTATTTGTAAGCTTGGTAGCCAGAAAATGTAGTGACCCACCCAGGACAATTTTGCATGTAAATGTATGTCGTATGCCAAGAAATCTCTCTTGAGTTGAGACGACCTCGTTTGCAGGGGGTCTATAACAAAAAAACTCATGGTATTTTGAGTTTACACGACATTGTAAAGTGATTTTATAGTAGTTTTAGCATCAAACACTTTGTTTTGCCCCACTGAGTTGCAAATTTTTAAACGCAAAATATTATTTGTATTTGAAGTCATTCTATGTGCTTTACGAAAGTTTAGGATGATCTTGAATGATTGTTTAAGAATTATTTACAATAAAACAAGTAGATCAGACTATCTCGGTATCCGGAAGTTTAAAACTTATCCAGACTGCATCTTGAATAGGAGTAGAAACGTTTCTCGAAGTTCGTATTCTGATATTGCTCTATTTTAAGGCCATTAAGCATCGTTTATTTTGTTCGATAAAGTGGAATAATATTGGGTTTATTTTTAAATTTATTCTAACATTTAGTTAAGAAGATAAAAAAATTGACCATACTTTACTTATACATACTTTTTTATATTAATAATCAATGAAATAATTTTTGTAGTGTTTTTTGTTATCAATTAATGACAATTGAGATAATTCAGTACGTTTACCTCCAATTATTTTATAATGTTTTATTTTAAGGCCATTAAACATTGTTTATTTTGTGTTTTTATAAAGTGAAACAATATTGGGTTTATTTTTAATTTCATTTAAACGTTTATTTGGAAAGATATAAAAAAGTTGACCATACTTTACTTAGTCAAGAATTTTTATTTATTAAAAAAAAAAATATTTTGTAATTTTTTTATTGTTATAATAAAAATGAAATAATTTAGTTTTTCACACCACACAAAGTGTAAAAAGGTTTTATTTTCTGAACAGATGACAATTTACATATTTTCAGTACGTTTTACCTCCAATTATTTTTGTAACATGTGGGATAAGCCATAAATTTTTGGACGATGATGAAGTTTGCTTACTACCCCCAAGAGTCCGAATATACATGTATGGAAACGACCCAGCCG
This sequence comes from Listronotus bonariensis, assembly GCA_014170235.1. Lineage (NCBI taxonomy): Eukaryota > Metazoa > Arthropoda > Insecta > Coleoptera > Curculionidae > Listronotus > Listronotus bonariensis. Next base: position 356,755 of record JACEGR010000113.1, on the reverse strand, counting down.
ACCATAGGAACTTATTAAACAGTATGTTGAAGCAATGGCAATATTCGAGGTGGGTGTGCTCGAGCCGTGTCGCCGTCCCACGAAGGATGAAAGCGGTGCGTCGGCAACCCCTTATCTTGTTTTGCGCCAAGCGGTGCGCTCGTTGCAGAGGTAAGTTGTAAGAGAGTACATAGTAGATTAGTGGAAAGGATTAAATGCATGCATTCCTATGGTCGGCCGTTCTGTTTCCATATCGGTATGCTATTCGCACGAGTTGCACATACGTTTTTTCTAATCAAAATAATCTTTATATTTGGTCGTATAAAATATTATTTTTATTTAATGAATAATTTCTTTATTATAAAATAGACCAATCAGACACCACCATGTTTTGAATACATTTTATCTAGATGAGTAATTAAATCACATCTATTGTTTAACAGAAAAAACAAATTTATTATCAGTAAAATTCTGAATTGTTGGCTTTAATGTAAGTTTTTCTGGAAATAATCCAGCCGTATACCACTCGACTCACCAATTTAAATCGATTAAACTACCCAAATATTTTAGCAAGATTGGCTTGGCAAATAGTTTTATAGACAATAAAAAAACTTCGATCGCTTCGCAGTCTCAAGTTTTTAATTTTAAAGTTATTGTGTAGTAAAGAAATTGGTTGTAAAACAAATAATGATTTTCAAGGAGCAAATGTTGTTTGTGTGCAGCTGTACGCAAAAAACTATAAAAACATTATTTTTTAAAGAGTTTTCTACCTTTATTTTTAATGTCCAAGCAAAATATCAGTTAAAACATTTACACAGGTGTACAAAAGTTTCTTAAAAACGGATTTTGAAGTTGTCAAAAATTACTTATTTTAATTTGTTTATCAAAATGACCTAGAAAACTCCTTTCATATGCATTTCCAACACTGCTTTCTCCAAATTCCTACACAACACCATTTTTAAGCTGTAAACGAATGTGATCAAGACATTTTCGCCAAGTTTCATAAAATTTTGTATTATTGTACTTATTGATTAAAAACTTTATTTTTAATAAATTTTCCTTTTAACATTTTGCTTAAAAATAAAAAATAGGGGAGTTTACTCTTGATAAAAAATCATGTTTTTAGGGGTTTTTGCGATCTTTGTATTGAAAATCAACATTTTCTCTTTGTAAATTATATTTTTTTGCAATCAAAATTTTTTGCATTTGTCCTCTTGCAAACCTTATTTGTGGAGAGTCCGTATGTATATTTCTGTCTGATCGAAAAAAAACGCATTATGGCTGTAAGTGGAAGGCTTTGCGGAGCAGCCGAAAAAAGTATTATCAAAGCTATTACATAATGTTTAAAAAGATATAATTTATCGCCTCTACCACTTATTTTGTCTTCTTTAGTAAGAAAAAAAAGATTTTTTTAAAACTTTAGGACTGACCTATGCAGACAACCGCTTTGTTAACTTATCTGGACACCCTGTGCATGCCCACCAGGAACACAATAAATATGACGCTGAAATGGAGTTTTTAAAGGTATTTTATTATTTTTTGTTATTTACCCAATAAACAAAGGATTTTTAAAAATTTAATATAATTTGCAATGAAAAAGCAAATACATACATGTTTCAAAGCATTGAATATTAAAATTATGTAGAATTATTGAAATTACACAAGTTTTTAATTAGTTAAAAACCCTTGATCAATTAATTTCACATTTTTTTTTTGTTACATAAAAAATAAAATTGGAAATTTTACTACAACAAAGCAAATTTGCAGCATTTTGAGATTTTTCATTAAAAATATTTTAGGACTATTTAGGGTGTTCCATAACTAAGGGACAAGACTCAAAAGGGTGATTTGTTATGTATTTTTATAAAAATATTTAGAAGGTTGCCATATGTCCAAACTTGCTTTATTTCTAAGATACAGGGCATTAGAGTTTAAAAAAAAAGTAGGTATTTTTTCAATATTTTTAAAATCCTTTCATTAATTTGATTAAGATTCGGTACACTTAATAAATGAAATAGAATGCTCATAGAACTTTACCCAGATTAAGAATATTTCTTTCAGTGGCGTCTCGATGGGCACCACAGCTCATATTATTAAAAAAAGCCACTTTTTATAATTTAGGTTTTTTATTTTATTTTCATAACTTATTTAGAAACGCATCTTTTAGTTTTTAGTATTTTCTTTGTATCTTGTTTAGTTTAAACAAAAAAAAGTTAATTTAAGTCATTCCTAAAAAGTGTCATAGCTATATAGACAAGGGCTCTGGGGCAAAAAATGAAGTAGGGCCCCAAGTAAAGTATTCAAAATTTTGACTTGCTCAAAGCAACCAAAAAATAAAAAAGGTCTACCTTCTTAAAAGAAAACACATCAAGAGTTTAAGTAAGTAAGTAAAGGCTAAAAAATAAAAAAGGCCTCAATTAACTACACTATATATAATTAGAGTCACACTCCGAGGGACTCCCATATAGCTTAGCAGGCCCCAAGATTAGTCCAGAAATAATGTACAATAAAATTGAAACTCTTCTTTATTCTATATTAATGCTAACCAATTAATGTGACCTAATGACAAATAGTGCCCAATTTGTGACCAATTGATACCCTATAAAAAGACCTTTAAATATTAATGTTGAGGTGCTAAATATATTTATGTAGCAATTAGTGACGTTAAAATTTTAAACTCCCTATATTTACTTAGTATATGTGACCAAATATTAAATACCTATGACTAATTATCTAATTATCACTAGCTTTTAGAATGTGTTTTTGGGTCTAAAATTTTAAATTTTGAACTGCTCATAAAATTTGGTCGTCCTTGAATGTCTCCATTTTATACAAAACACCCTAAATCTTGCTGACAAATTAATTAATCATACTGACCAATGTTGATCGTTTTGTGACAAATTACATCCTTTTTGTTCGAGCCATGCATGAATAATTTGAGGCGCTAGTATTTTTAGTGACCATTTATAACCATTTTGTGACCAGTCGGAGCTCTTTTTCAAACCTCAAATTTTACATATTGGGCCTATTTAGCGGCTGGTAAGTTGGGTTAGATCGTCATATTTTTGCCTAGGAAATTTTTTTATTTCCGCACCTTTAAGAGGCACCAAGTACAATTTAAAAAACCTTTCCATTTAAAAGTTACAGTTTCATAATGTAACCCAATATTTCTGGACAACTTAAACCAATAAATGATGATAAATACTTTTATAATGGAGTGGAAACAATCTTGGGACATCGAAAACCACCCGATGTTTTCGAGGACGATGCGCCATTTCGATCAGCTGATAGGATGCTTTTAGTTTTGAAGTGGCCCTAACAGTCAGTTCCTTGCAAATATCTTTGAAGATAATGCTTTTAAAGCTTGTGCGCTATCATTGTAAGTTAGCTTTAATAATAGTACTTGGGTGGTTGCTCGAAACCAAGTAAAGTTAAACTTACTAAAGCAGAAAAGAAACGATTTTGATGGTACAATGTAATAATAGTCGTGAAACTTTACCCACAAGCTCTAGCAGGGTGTTGGGATTAAAAAAAAGTAATTGTTTTTAATAATTACTTTTATACCAATAAAGATATTTTTACAAAAATTAATTGTAGCAGTGTTATCAGTAAGGGATTTACGCCAAATATTTATACAGGGTGTAACAGAATGCTGTTAAAAAAATTAGAAGACATATTATGCATTCACAAAAAAAATGTTAATATAAAATGGGTCCCAAAATTTTTGGTTACCAAAGACTTTTAGTTACTTTTAAAACAACTGAACAATTTTAAAAGCACTTATTTAAGTAAAACTTGTTCGACTAGAAAACCCTATTGAAATAAGTGTTTATTGTTGTTGTTACATAATTGCTTATACAAATTTATAAACCAAAATTGTTAGAATAAAAATATCTCGCATTGCTTTTTTATGGTCTAAAAATATGCAATTAGAGTAATTTATTTTTTCTTTTACACCAAATTGGATAGGAAATAAAGTAAAAAATATAAAACCTGTATTTTTATTTGCTTAATTTAAAGAAAGTACAAATATTTTCTACACATTTACATAGTCAGTGGCGTACGATTTTGTGTTAAAAATATTCCTTAGTTGCCGCTCGACACACCACTGGGCTTATTAAATGTAATTAAGTTAGTAATAAATTACCCTACTTATTTTATAAATCACATGGCAAATTTAATACAAAATTGGATAAAGAATATTTAAGTTAATAAAAATAATACATTTTTTATAAGTTTAACGAAAAACTTGCGAACCTATGTTATTATGATTTTTTAAAAATATTTTTTATAGTAGAATCTGCCCTTAATCTTTTATGACGTTCTGTAACGCCCCGTATATTCAAAAATAATACGCCACTGCTAACTACCTAAAATAATTTATCATGACTTTTTAATGACAAAAGTAAAAATACATAGTGTGTGACGTATCATCTTCGGTTTAAGTTAAAAAAAAAGGTAATGACGTTAATGTTAAATATAATAAAGAATAAAAAGAAAAATGAAAACCCTTTTTATTTCAAAAAATGCAATATTCTGGCATAACAATTGAAAAATAAAAAGAAACCAAAGCTTTTGAAACCAAATAATTAAAAGAAAGCTGCTTGAAACGCAGAAAATGTATCAGCTCGTTTGTAACAGAAAATGGTAAAAACAAAATAGAATTTTAATTATTTCCTTTTAATTTTGCTTGTGGTATTTTAATTAAGATTAACTCGAGGAGAAAACGTAATTAGTATAAAGTCGATACCGTGCACGACACGGACCATTTTGTGTTATTAACTCCAGTAAAGTCATTTAACGAACTTTGTTTTTAAAACTTTAAATAAAAAATTTAGGTTTAAAAATTTAAATAACTTTTTAAAATTATATTGCCACCCAATAATTATTATAGGGCAAGAATAATTTACAGTTTTACTTTAATAATAAAAAAATGTAAGCAAACAGCACTTTAGTATTTTTCAAAACATCTTTCTGTATAATACACATTTCGTTCAAACGACCTGTTAATTTATTTTTTCTTTTCGTGTCAAAACAATACATTTCATTCGAAGGCCATGGTAATTTATTTTTTCTTTCTGTGTCAAAACAAGACTTTAAATAAAAAATTTGAGGTTAATAAATTGAAATAACTTTTTAAAATTATATTGCTACCCAACAATTACACGGAAAGAATCATTTACAGTTTTACTTCAATAATAAAAAATGTAAGCAAACAGTACTCTACTGTTTTTCAAAACATCTTTCTGTATGATATACATTTCGTTCGAACGACCTGTTATTTCTTATTTCTTTCCGTGTCACAAAAATGTCCAATAATGATGACCTAAAAACTTATAGTCCAAGATCCGAATGGGAAGCAACCTGCAACCATCTGCTTACCGACAAAAAAGACCATTGTGTATTAACAGTAACAATAAGAACAATTGCTCTAAAAACAACAACTCGACAAGCAGGGTAATAAGGACAAATACTATTTTATAATGATATTAAATTATGTTACAGATACGGCAACAGGTATTAACGTTCAGGCATTTGTTTGCAAGGCCTACTTAAAAGTAACTTTAAAAAAATAGAAAAATGCAATTTTTCTTTTAACTAAAAATTAAAATATGACATGTGATACATCGTTGAATTTATAATAAAAAATGGGATCAGATACACAAACAAAATAAAGTTGATGATGGTTTCTTGAAAACGAAACGTCGGGTATAAAATCTAAATATACCATCATGTAGTGGCTAAAAAGTGTCAATAAAAAAGTCTTATTAGTTTTTTATATCTCTTCAAATAAAGTCAGAAAAAAATAAAATCGTTATAGTATAACCAAATATCTCAGCAGGCCATTAAAATTTTTTAAGTTTCTAAACGGTAAGTATGTAAATAAGCTTTAAAAAACACAACTTTTTCCTAATTTAACCTATCTCCAATAGGTACTGAGACTCCCATGCTTAGGATCCTTATCTTAGACACACTGTATATATGTGTATTATATGAAAATTGTCTGTTTTTTAACGTTCGTATTATAATTATAAAATAACGCAAATTATAAAGACAAATAATAAATAAAAACAATTTTTTACAACTTTGTAAAACTTATTGGCTGATATTTTGTTCTTTGTTAAAAGTAACCAATAAATAAGTTATAATAATAATGTCTACTATTTCTGTTAATACCCTGCTCTCAGTTGTGATCTTATTTTTACCCAATTAGAATAACAAATAGGGCTTATAGTGAATATACCATATTATTTCTGAATGCAAAAATAGTTTTTATTTTAAATTATTTATTTGTCCCCAAAACTAAATTATTTTTATTTAATATAAAATTTAATTTACTAATTGATTATTAACACACATTAAACACTATTTTAATAGTCCTTTAATAATATTACATTATTTGTTAGGTGTAAGATTACTGCCCCCAAACTTTCAAAACTATTTCTCCGGGCCATTACTAGTTAGAGATAAGACTTAAATACGAATAAACGCCACTTATAAATCCGGAATGAGCTAAATGGCCGCTTTTGTAGAAAATATTTGCTGATACTAAGCTAATAGCCTTATAATGGCTTCCTATGATAAAGTTAAAATATACAATGCAGTTTTACGTGCCAAGAATATTTTAGATGATAATTTGCGAAACAGATGTTTTTTATTTTAAATATACAGTGTGTCTACGTAAGTTGGCGTTATAGGGGAAACTTTTTTATTAATGATTTTACGAAAAACGTTATTTATTATAAAAGTTCTGCATGGTCCAAAACCTAAAAACAACCATTGGATATCAAATTGTATCAGTCATCTACAAGTTTTTTTCTGTTTATTTACACATTTTTTTCTATGATAATGGTAAAAATTTAGGTTTGTACATTAGTGCACTATATTTTATGATAATAAATGTCATAGGACAGTTTTAAATAAACGTAATAAATTTATTGTTATTAAAACAAAAAGAATGTACAATGCACCAATGTACAAACTTAAATTTTCTTGATTTTTGCCAAAAGGAAATAAAAAATTTTTTTAAATAAACAAAATTCTACATTTAGAAAAATTTTTTGTTTTAAACATCTGCTCCTAATAACAATTTGCGATATTAGCAAAAATACAGGTGCTTTACTGTTAAGCAAAAATTACATTTTGGCCAAACCTCCTTGATGACTAAAACAATTTGATATCTAATAATATTGTATTTTGGGTTGGACCATGCCAAACTTTTTATAAGGAATATTTTTTTCGTAAAATCAATAAAAAAGTTTTTCATATGACGCCAACTTACGTAGTTATACTGTATAAATCTATACTATAATTTGTATTTTTTTTTAGAATGACATAGTGTTTACAAATATTGTAACAACGCGCAATTTTTTTAAATATATGCGGAAAATTAAGTAGAAATTAAAATATAAAAACTGTTATCCTATATACTTATTTTTTTATATACATAGCCATGTATATTACCGAGAACCGTTAAATTTCTTACTTTTTAGTTGTGGACCATGTGACTACTTTGCCCCGACTTCCGTTTTAAAATTTTAAAGTTTTTGGCCTATTTGTCAATTTATAAAACCTACCCTGGGACACACTGTATAATTAGCAAAAGTGAATATTGGGTTGTATAAGGTTTGTTTTGATTTATGTTATATTAAAACATGGTTTTGTAGTTAAATATATATTTGAATGTATTTTTTTTGTTCGGATTCGAAAGCAAATGTTCAGCCAGTCAAATTGATAATGCATTTCAAGTTTTTGCGTACCCTGTATACAAAATTAACATTTTCTTTCCGTGAATTATATTTTTTTACAAGCAAAATTTTTTAGAATAACTTTCTCCCAATTTTATTTTTTAATTAATTTGTCCTCTTGTAAACCCTATTCGTGGACAGTCCGTATAATAGGGTGAAAATCTAAGTCAAGCAGTCTTTGCAATATTTTTAGGTAAATTTACACATTACACATAAACTATGGTAGCGGGTGAAATTCATCCAAAAGAAAATAGTCATTGTTGTCAGAATTTCTGTAAAGATTAAATTTTTTTTTTTTTTGACAAAGGTTATCTCATATGACCTATATTACCGGTAAGGCATAAAAAACGGTTGGTGATTTAAAATCCTTAAGTTAATTTCTCTAAAGCATTTTTGCTGTATAATAACTACTTTGCAATGTTTTTAAAGAAATTACCCATTATTATACATTGTACGTAATGTGTTATTGCCAAACAGGTGTTAGAAAGCCTTTGTTTAGTAACCACATGTGCAGTTAATAAAGTAATTATCATACAACTTATGGCTCTATTTCGCCCAGAACTATAAACTCAACTTTGTTTATAGACCTAATTTAAATGTATATGACACTCCAAGGACTATAAACTTTTAAAATAATTAACTTATATTTTTTAATCAGAGTAGGTAATAATTTAACTCTGTTTGTGATTTCAACAAAACTTTTTAAAATAAACTCTGATAACAACTGAATTAATTGGTAAAGTCGAAAATGTACTTTAATTTTTAAAATAAAAAAATATTTGTTAATAATACATTTTTGGTTCTTTATCATCTGGTTTAATATTTTTACACCTTAATAAATATTTTTTAAATTCAATGATTTTTATAAAATTAAAACTGGTTTTTACCTTTACTACTAAAGGTATTTACTTACTTAACCTATTTTCAAAGATGTTATTACCGAATAAATTGGTGTTTGGATGTACCTGAAACAAAAAAAAACTATATTTAAAAACTCTAGGTATAATATATATATTAAATATTTAAAATATATTTTTTTTGTTCAGTTTTACATCTATTTGTTTTAATTTTATTAACGTTTTAAGCTAATTACTAAAATGTTTGTTTTATTAGTTTATTGGCAAAATGGTAATTTTATTCATGCACGCATACAAATAATGCAGTTATCAAATATGTAAAACCAATTTTTTAAATTAAATAACAATGTAAATAAAACAAAAGAATTGTAGAAAATTTAAAAAATTTGATAAATCCCAATACTGCAACTTTATGTGTAAAATAATAAATACATGTAAAATAGGTTTAAATAATTTGAAAAATTGTTAAAAAACCTAAATAATTATCATATTAAACACAAGGTAGTTGTAGTACAGCATTTTAAGAAAAGTTAAAAATATGCGCGTCGTAACAGTACACGAGTTTATAGCTAAGTAGTCCATAATTTTTGCAAAACTGTACTTGCTAAGACGGTACTCATTACAAATACTGTTACATATTTTTTTATGTTATAATTCGGCAACGTCGCTTATGCACCACCAATAGATTTATTGAAGACAGAATTGTTTACATTTTTATCTATTTGCATTTACCGCGTAAATAATATCTATATTCGCTTACAGCGTTGCCAAATTGTTTCTGTCCGACTCGCTAGTATGTATTTTCTTATAAATTTTTGAACTTTAAACCGTTCTTTGTTATTACGCAAATGGTCAAAATAATTCAATTTTCAGTCAGTTTTTCTTACGCATAAAGAAATAACTTTCTGCAATTAAGTTTAATAATTTGCAAATTAGCTGCAACACCTATAATTAGACCATCAATATTATATCAAAATTAAATTAAGTAAAAAGCAGAGCTTATATTAATTAGGTAGACGGAGAAAAAATTATTGCAAATATTACTGAAGAAAAATATGTTAAAATAAGTACATTTCGACTATAATATCAAATTTCTATTGCGATATTCTAAACATTTATTTAAGAGGGCGTGTAGCAATTGTTAAGGTAGAACGGTTAAAATATTTAATATTTAGTAGTACTGACTATTTTTTTCTCTCTAATTTTTAAAATTCGTATTTTGTGTGTGTGTATGTCTATAATGTGTATAATATATTATATATTTGTAACTGTGCAAGTAGCATATAGTCTTTAGGAGTCGATTTTTGGAAATATATTTCAATTGATAATATATTGAGCGAGTATCATTTTTCTGGCGTATCCGCCAAAAGGACCTTTGAGTACACGATTGCCCAGAGACTTTCGTGCGCTATTGGTGTAAACTTTTGCGGATAAAGTCTGGTATTGGTTTATTTTTGTGGTATGGGAATCTTTTTCTGCTATGAGTTAATGAGAGCAACGATATTTCACGTATCCTTTCAATCTTCGGCTTGGTAGCAGTGGGATTTCTAGAATATAGGATGTGAATTTTGTAAACCTTTCAACTTACTCCAAAAGGTCGTTCGCCAATTGACAGATCGACTTTCGATATCATCTCTGCAAGTCGGTCTAGTAATTTGGGCAATTTTTGGTTTTAGAAAATTTTGCATAAAAATCTATGTAAAAACCATTAATTTTAATCCATCTTAAACCTACAAAGATAAGGCCGGTTTTTTCTTCTTTTCTTTCTTTCTTTCTTTCCGTTACTTTCTTGAAAGAAAGTTATTCCTTAAGTTACCAGGTTGATGTTAAACGTCCAGTGAACATCAATTGTTTATTTGTTTTGATATTTTAATTTTTAGTATGATATAGTAAAATGTAAATGTCTAACGGTGTAAAGGTTTGCAAACTTGACGCTTAAGATCTGTACCAATAATTTTACGTATACCTACTTAATTTTACGTTTTAATTTAACTTTCTTCTACTTAAAGAAAACCGTAGATTTTACCAGAGTGTTTTATTTCATGTTGGATTCAATCTTTGCTTTTTTGGCTTGTCTATAGAGACCACCTTCTGTAGTTTAGCACTACTGTTTTTTTCTGTAGTAGGCGTCCAAATTTCTATTTTTTAATCAGTGATAAATTACCACAAAAGGACTTTAAGGTAATCAATTTATGTATTTATACTGACACTGTTGCAGGAGTTGTAAAGAATATTTAATATTAAACCCACGGCCTATTGCCACGACTAACAGAGAACTAGACCGTAAGGCATTTTGTCTAAATCAATGGCTAATATTACATCTTCTAATTAAGGTAATCTTATTATAACCCTTTAGTCAAAGTTAGGATATATTAAAACTTTTTAAATCAAAATAAAAAAAAATATGAACCAAATTTGACGACCCTTAAAATTTGCCGACCTAGGCTTCTCCAGCCTATGCAGCCGTAAATTCGCCACTGCAATTAACTACATATAACCAGGTTTATATACAATGCCATAACTTACTCCAAACAGAACAAACAAAATACCATAATGAACTAATAAGTAAGTCCAATGCATAATGCGAATATTATAGAGTCTGCAAACACCTGTCTGCAATTAAATTAATGTTCTACAATTGAAGAGTGTGCATTGCATTAGTATTAAATTTATTCAACGTATGGGTTTACCAAGAGATACTATTTAGTAAGAATTAGGTATTGTTTTTTGTAACTGCAATATAATAAATAAAACGGGGTAAATATGAACACATCACATATATTTGATCAAAATCTAAGGTATTTTAAATCTAATAAAATTAAAAACATAAAGTCATCATCTAAATCATTGTTTAAAGGCGTTTTCCTAATTTTAATGAAATGTTGGTTAATAAAAAAACTACGAAAGGTTACTTAATTAAATTAGTTATTTTACTAAGAACTGACACCAAAACTTTAATAAAAGTGTCACTGTACCTTGTTAGGATTTCCACAATAAATGCAATTAAAAACTTGATACATTTCACAATGTTAAAAAATAAAATAAAATAAAATTATTCACAGCTATAATATACAACTATTGGGGCACTTATCCTACTGTTGTATTAAAAAGTATAAATCAAGATTTTACACGTTCAAACTAGACCCTTTGGATATACCTTAAATATTGAATAACCCATTTTGATTTAATTTGACTGTGTTATTTGTAGCATTTGCGGCATAGATTTAGGGGCTAATTTAGCCCTGACTTAATTAAATTTGTTCAGTGGCGTCCTAGGTCTTATTTAAACGAATACCAAGCCTAAATATTTTTTTTAATTTTTTTTATCTTGCCTAGTTTTCAAGAAAGAAACAAACAAGTAATACACCGTATATACGATCCGATATCTAAATTGATATCTGATCATTCGTATCGTCGCGGAAATAAAAACATATAATTAGTCGGCGTTCAGAAAACCGGATCCCCAATCGTGTCTAATATCCTACTATCAAAAAAACATACTGCTGTAATTAAAAGTGCCAAAGTTTATTTAAAATATTTAAAGCAATAATAAAAAACAAAGATAAAAACATGCATTTTCAGTCTTTGTTTAAAAACTTTTGTTTTTATAAATTATGCTTAAACATAAACCCTTAACTTTTTTACCACAATCAGAAGACATCATATACAGGGAATTGGAGATAATATGCTCTATATTGGTTAGGCGGATTCATTTATTGGATGGTCTTATAACTTATTAACTTATATTTAAATTTAAATATTAGTTAATATTTTATTTTTATTTTTTAACTTAATTTTTTAACTTGACAACGGTGGCAGACTTGCCACCGAAACGTCGTTTTCTAATTAGAATTTTTTGGGTTTTTGGGGGTTTTCCTTTTATTTTGTTTCAGGCGATCGGCCAGTTCATAGGGGTCAATAGGGCTGAACAGGGTCAGCCCGTATACCCCGGGAACAGGACCGAAGCGGTCCCATTCTTTCCAGGCGTGTACTCAACAAGAAGACCATCCAATATCATATACAGGGTGTCCCAACTCTATTTATATATGAAATAACTTCGCCCCTGTACAAGATACAAAAATAAACTTAAAACAACAAATGTTTATTTGAATTAGGGAATTCAATCCCGCACCAAAACTTCAATCCCGCAAACCTGCGGAATAAAAATCATTGATCCCGCGGATCCGCAAGAATGGAGCATTGTTAACAATATATATATAACTTTTTGTAATAAATCTATTAAACATGCTAATTGCTTACAAATAGTCATAAACAAACTATGGTAGTTGCAAAAAAGTTTTTATATTATATACAAAAATACAAAATACATTAGTTGGTGGTTTACTTAGACTTAAACTTAGTTTAAAGGTCAATTTTATTGTCACCTTCACTTAGTTGCATTAATTTTGAAAGTATTTTCGGTAAAGATAACATATCCAAGGTATCATCTTTTAATTTTGATCTTAGTTTATGGCAAATATATCCTGCAGCTGAAAACGCACGCTCAGCCTTTACACTTGTCGGCGGAATAGACTTTACACAGTTGGAAACAGCTATCCAAGTATATACCTGTATTCCCTCCGCATTTTAATATTAAATCCCGAAAATCCCGCAATGTTTATCCCGCAATGTTGATAAACCAAAATAATATTCTCCTTCTTTATTTTAATCGTTAATGAGTATATGAGCATACCGCTGATATCTCAAGAACCAGCAATAATTGACGTATTGTGTGTTTAACATTTTTGATGTAGAACTTAACACAGATTCAAAATTTGTTAAAATATACAGGGTTTCATTGAAAAATATACTTGACGATAAAAATTATGCTTATGGGACACCTGTATAATACCTAGTACTGTAAATTAAAAGAGTGTATCCAAATAAACATTTTTTATTCCAAGTAATTTTTGTATCTTGTAGAGGGGCGAAGTTATTTCGTGTATAATAAAGTTGGGACACCCTGTATATCCAATAATATGCCAATCATATTCTTTACATATATAACAAACCCTTTGTTTCCAATTAAATTAAACCGGTATCCGAAACAATGTAATGTTAAAAATTTGGTTAAAACCAATAATATGTTCTAATAATTTTAAAATATAGTGTTGTGCGTATTGTAAATATTATGGAAATTGACAACACCTGTATGCAACGAGTAGCATATCCAATAATTTTAAAATATTTATTATGATTAAATTACATATAATTAGTTATTTCAGTTTAACCAGCGCAGGTATTTATTGTTGTATATCGTGTTTGTTTATTTTTGATATTTGGGCGATAATTTTAAATCCAATTAGTGAAGCCTTAAAATTATTTAAAAGAACAAAATTATTATTTTTTTAATAGTTTTGATATTTTACTCACATCAATTTTTACAAAGTAAACCCAAAATAGCGGTAATTATTTTTCATGGCAACAAATTGGTTTCAAATAATTTATTTTTAATTTATAAATTAATGTTTGGGCCAATATCCTCCTTTCGTTTGAATCTTAGTTCTACTTATACATTTTAAAATAGAATTAATGTATATAAATGTAAACGATAGACATTGCGTAAAGAACAAATTTAAATGTCAAAAAAAAAATATTATAATTTTAGCCAAAAAAAAAACGGAAAATACTTGAATTACTCTGGTAACATAACTAAAATTAGACACCTAATTTCTGGTTTAAAATTGTTCTTTAAATGTTTTTAATATGTGTGTGTATCTTGTCGAGTGGTTATTATATTTATATGAATAACAGGCCCTTGCACACAGTAATAAAACAATGAATACCACTAGCAAAGCATTGTTTAACTATAATATGATCTAATATACTTAATAATAAGGTTTTGTACATAATGCAAACTGTAGTTAGACCAGAAGCTTATTAGTGATTATACCCATATCCAGTTATTATCTAGCAATATAGTCATCATCTTTAGAGAAATAGCCTTTAAATAAAGCTGCATTGTTAATGTACTATTTATTGTATTAATAAAATCTGTAAAACACGAAAAAATGTATTTTATTGATTTAGAAAGTCACTAAAAGTGTAAAATCCGGCTTCTAGAATCTGCGGGTGTCCGATTTAAATAAAATCTATTATGATAAATTTTTATAAAATAACATTTTCTACTGAAATAAATAATAATTCACCGGGTGTCCTATTTATCATATTATTAGGAAAGTAATGGTTATTTTCGGCTAAACCGAAGGTAACAGAAAACAACCTAATTTATAAAATAATGTACAGGGTGGCGCTTTTTAGTTGACCTTGCAGGGTATAGCAAAAACTAAAGAGATAGAACAAATCTGATGAAGCAATCTCGATTTCGATTTGCGAAACAAATTTGTTAGTGAAAGTAAATTTTGACTAACTTAACTCGTTTTGGAGATACAGAGTGTTTTTTTATTTAGGTCAATTTGCCCAGGCACTTGTAACTCGCTTAAGATTAGAGATATGTAAATAATATAAATATGTAAATAGAAAAGTTTTAGGAATTTTTACGTTAAATTCAGTGGCTTACCTATATTTTTTCCATTGACTCCTATTTTAAAGTTATAACACAAAGTTGTTTTTTTTAATGGAACACCCTGTATATTTTGTCATCAGTTGAAAGGTCTCCTTAAAATTCTATAGGAAGTGCCACATTTAATGTATGTATTTTTAATAGTTTCGGAAATATAGTAATTTTTTTTTAACGAAACACCCTGTATCGTATATTACCATTGCAAAGATATTTTAAAGAGGTTTAAGAAAATACCACATTTAATATGTTTATCTCTTATAGTTTTGACAATATGACCATATAAATTTAAAAGATAGTAGATATACGCATTAAGTTTTGGAAGCTCATATATCTGAAACTGTTGGTGGAAATCTTTTTAAATTTGGTAAATTCTTAATGATTTTTAAAATGTATTTTTAATGGTGATTAAATATACAGAGTGTTTTATTTTTAAAATGCCATTTTATTATCGCATTCCTGACGATGGCTTTATTTTCGAAACTATGACAAATTAAATATATCAAGTGTTGTATTTTTAAGGGTTTTAAGGAGACCTTTTAATTGGTGATAAAATATACGGGGTGTTACATTTAAAAAACCTAAATTTTAAGTTGTAATCGAAAAATTAAAGTCAATGAAAAAAACATAGGTACGCTACTGAATTCTACGTAAAAATCCTTTAAACTTTTAAATTTACATTTTTTTAAATCTCCAATATCAAAGGAATTACAAGTGCCTGGCTAAAGTGACAAAATTTGAAATAAAAACGAATTAGGTTAGCCATGATTTACTTTAACCATTCAATTTGTTTTAAAAATTGAAATCGAGATTGCGCAATCAGATTCGTTCTATCTCTTTTAGTTTTCGCTACACCCTGCAAGGTGTGCAACGAAAAGACACCAACCTGTACATTTAGGTGATATACCTAAACCCAAAATGTTATTTTAATATTTTACCAAATAAAACAGGTATAAATGCTAGAAGCACCCGATATTTAGGGTAAATTTTCTCGAAAACTACTAAACCGATTTTTAAAAGCTAAAATCGGATAAAGAGAAAATTTGAGACATTTAATATGCGCTATTACTTGACCTCCTTTTTTATTTAAAGTTTTTGACCTTCGCGTTGGTAGGGAAAAGGACAACCCTGAAAAGTTAATTTTGCCGCAAAAATGTGTTCCTCTAAATATAAAAATTTAAGTAATTCAGGATTTTTTTTACAAGTGTAAGAATAACGAAGTTATAGGAGGTGGTTTGCTTTGATTGAAATGCACTGTACATAATTTATATTAAACTACATAAAATGCAATATTTGTTTTTAATAAAGTATAAATCTTCCTTTTACAATTATTTTAAAAATATCTTTATGTATCAATGTTTTTTGACGTTACAATAGTTATATTTATAACAGACACAATGGGCCATATGAATAAAAAAGCAAATGCCTATACTTATAAAATTTAAAGTTAATGCTTTTGCTTATAAGTATAAGCAAAACCTTTGCTATATTTTTTCTATTATGAGCATTTGCTTATTTTTATTCATATGGCCCAATGTTAACGGTCCGACTAAATAGGGTTTATAAACAATGTAATATTCTACCTCAAACAAAACTAATATTATTTCATAATGAACTAAATATTGAGTCTTATGCATAATCCAAATATTACAGAGACTGTAAACACCTGTTAATTAAATTAATTAATATGGAATAGCCAGAGGGTCATTACAAGAGTATTAAGAACTAGGTATTTTAAGTTTCTAGTAGAAATTTAGATGTTTTAGTGTGTTTTATATTGTTGTGGTCGACTTAATACTGGATGCCTTGGTCTCCAGTACAAAAATAGTAATAGAATTAAAAAATATACAGTGCATTCCAACTATTCCGTTATTTGTACACTTATGAAAAATTCTGAAACACGTCTAATTTAATTATTAGGTGGACACATTTTTGTGTCAAACTTTACTTGTTCAGGGTTATCACCTCCCCTCACCAACACAAACGTCAAAAAGTTTAATAAGAAAGGGGGTCAAGTGATACCTTATTTTAAATGGTTTTAAATTCTTCCTTTAACAGAGTTTAGTTTTTTAAAAACGGTTTAGTGGTTTCTAAGAATATTCACCCTAAATACCGGGGTCCTTAGCAAGTGGCTACCCCTTTTAGCTCCGGTTTAGCCGGAAATGACCAAAACTTTTTTATTTTAAATAAAACACCCTGTATATTTTCAATTATCTGAATAGAAAATGACATGCCAAGTACAATGATAATTCATTTGCCACATTTTGACATCTAACCTATAAATATATTTTTTTCAATTTTAAATCTAGAGTGCCATGCATGCAAATGTAACGTCATTATACTTAAAACGTCTATTTATTTTTAAGTTACTGAAAATATAGTGGGTGTTTAATTTAAAATAATAGAAAATAACTGAATTCGTAAAACAATGCGCATTTATGTGATATACCCACGTGTTAAATTTTATTTTAACATTTTAAACAATAAAAAGTTACAGGAGGAAGCCACTCGCTATGAACCCCGATATTTATTATATTATTATTTTGTAAGTTTTCTCAGAAACTACAAAGCAGATTTAAAAAAACTAGAGACCAATAAAAAAAATTGAAACCCTTTAAAATGAGGTATTACTTAAACCCCCTTCTCATTTGAACCGGCCCTATTAAATTTGTTTATACCTGATTCTATTTGTGAATGAACGAGACAAAGAATTGACAAAATTTTTAATTTCATAAATAAACCTAATACATTATTGATAAATCCCATTAGGAAATGTGTCAATTTTGTCTTTCATAAATAGAATCAACGTAAGTGGACCGTGCAGGAGTCACTTTTTTTTAATGAAATATCGTCACTTTTTTAAATAAAACATCGTATTAATTGGTGCATTTTTAGATTTTATAAATAAAGTGAGGCAAGTTTTATTAGCTTTTCCTATACGAAAAATGTTAGTCTTTTAAGGTATAAATAATTTTTAAAAAATTCATGACAAACAAAATTTTATAATAACTCCCCAAAATCTAAACTGTGCAATTTTTCTACCAAAAATAATAAAGAATTAGCAGTTCAATTGTTAAATGGAACAACCTGTATATTTTACCATCTTGGTACTCCCGACAAAATTCTAAATAGGAATCTGACATTTTAAGAAGTATCTACGTCCACTTAATTTTTGACAGCCTTTTGTAATGTTGCCGTGATTCTTTTATAAGGTCCTTTTTGTAAGTCCAATTAAAAATAAATTCCCCCAGTTCCTCACAAAATGCCCAATATTATTTTTAAGGTAAAACACATTAAGCGTAGTCTTTCTTCTCTTAACACCAAGAAATCGTCTGGGCTAGATGGAATACCAGCAATCGTTTTAACCTGGAGAGCTGCACGTGTCCAGCCTATTTCCAAGAAAGGATCTAAATCTCTTCCATCCAACTACAGACCCACTTCACTCCTCTCAATGCTTTGTAAATTATTGGAGAAATCCATTAACTCGCAAATTCTTAGGTATTTATAAAAACATAAAATTTTACATGACAGGCAATACGGATTTCGTCAGAAGAGATCTACAGCAGATCTTTTTTCCTTCGTTTCACACAACTGGAACAAGTCTCTTGAGTTTCTAGGTGAGTCCTAGATCATTGCTCTTGATATATCTAAAGCTTTTGACCAAGTCTGGCATAACGCACTTCTTAATAAACTTCCCTCCTACGGTCTTCCAACTAAACTCTGCTCTTGGCTCTCCAGTTATCTTTCTAATCGACGTATATCAGTCATTGTTGATGGCCACTCTTCAAGCTTTCACAAAATTAATGCTGGAGTGCCTCAGGGTTCGGTACTAGCACCAACTTTTTTCTTCTTCACATCAACGAACTTCTTTCTTCCACAACCAATCCCATTCATAGTTATGCTGACGATAGTACCCTTCACTCCACTTTTCAGGTTCCCAAACCAATCTCCCAGGAACCCGACTTGGAAAGCAAACGCAGGGCGAAGCAGATATCTCTTTCACAGGATCTTAATTTGATCTTGGATTGGGGCGCCAAAAATCTCGTTCAATTTAAGCATCCAAAACACAATCATGTTCCTTGTCGCGAAAAAATCATCAAACACTCATCCTTTGCTTATGAGTGGTCAGGTTTTGCAGAGCGGAGACACATTTAACCTTGTGGGTGTCACATTTGAGAATAACCTTAACTGGCATAAACATTGTATCTATAGCCACCGCGGCTTCAAAAAGCTTGGATTTCTTTTCCGAGCCAAAAAGTATTTTTCTCCTTTCAATTTATACACTTTGTATGTGTCCCAAATCCGAACCTCTCTGGAATATTGTTCTCATGTCAGGGGAATGGCATTCCCTACAACTCTCGGCATTCCTGATGCCATTCAAAGAAGAGCTGTTCGTCTTATTAATGATCCTTTACTTACTCAAAGACTTCCTTCTCTTGCCCATCGTCGAGCTGTGGAAGATTTATCGCTCTTCTATAGATACTTTTACGGCTTCTGCTCCGACGAATTATCCAGTATAGTCCCTCCTCTTGCAGCTCCCAACAGAGAAACTCGTGGTGCCGCGCGTATGCATCCCTATATGGTTTAATTGGACAGGCCCCGAACTTCCCATTTCGTTGGTTTTTTATCCCTAGAGTTTCTAAACTATGGAACCTACTGCCAGCGGAGGTCTTTCCGCCCCCTTCCCCCAAATCTTCAAGTTTTTAAGTCTCGTGTTAACAAACTTCCTTTCATCCTGCTTAAGACACTCACGGTACGTTAGTATTTAGGCTTTCAGCCTTCGTGGATTGTCCGGAAATTAAAAAAAAATTGGTACCAGGCTATAGCATTGATCGGTTTTGCATTTAGTCTATTAATACTTTACTATATCTAATGATTTTAGCTTTTACTACCAAATTAAAACACCCCGTATCACAAACCTAAAAAAAAGTTAAGACATGGCCTAAGAAAAGTTAATTTTCTATTTAATTAAAATTGAATTATATTTAAGTTACAAAAACACAGGCTTTAAGAAACTAATTGGAATTATAATTTTAATTTAGGTAATATAAAAAAGTTCATTTTTTATGAAAAAAAACAGCTAAACAAAAAATGGTTTAGTTAGTTTTTAACACATAACCATGGGTAAAAAAATATAAAATAAAAATAAAAAAACAATTGATTAAGCCTTTTTAAAACATAATTCAGATTCGGGCAAATACCTAGTAAGGGGTATGTATATTTATGACTAGTAATTTAAAAGACAGGAATCCGTATATTTAAACAGGTTTTTCTGGCATTCCAATTTTTCCACCGAAGCTAATTTATCATAACACCAAAGTCCAGGTGCCCATCCATATAAAAACTAAATAAAAACATCGTCAGGAAGAAAAATAGAACAACTCCATAAAAAGGCAGAACACAAGGCGTAAGCGGATAATATAAAGAATTAATGAGACAATATTTTATTAAAAGGAAGAACACAAGAGATATAAGAACAGATATTTATATGAATACAGTGTGTCTACCTAAGTTGGAGTCATATAGAAAACTTTTTATTATTAATTTTACGAAAAAGCGTTATTTCTTATAAAAGTTTCTGCATAATCCAAAACATAAAATATAATCATCAGATATCAAATTGTGTCAGTCATCTACGAGGTTTGGCCAGAAATGTAATTTTTGCTTAAGAGTAAAGTACCTGTATTCCTGCTAATATCGTAAATTGGTATAAAGAAAAGATGTTTACAATTAAAAATTACTTCCAAATATGCAATTTTGTTCATTTTCAAGAAAAAAATATATATTATTTTTTCTGCGAAAATCGAAAAAAATTTAAGTTTGTGCATTAGTGCATTGTACATTCTTTTTGTTTTAATAACAATAAATTTACAAAGTTTATTTAAAACTGTCCTATGACACTTATAATCATAAAATATATTGCACTAATGTACAAACCTAAATTTAACCCTAATTTAAAAGTAATTTTAAATTGTTTTTGTTTTTTTACAATTTTTTTATAATATCAAAAATACAGGTGTACTTTACTCTTAAGCAACCTCGTAAATGACTGATAAACTATGATATCTGATGGTTGCTTTTTAGGTTTAACCATGTAAAACTTTTTAAAAAGAATAATTTTTCGTAAAATCAATAATAAAAGTTTCTCATATGACGCCAACTTACTAAACACTGTATATTCGGCTAGTTAAAAAATACTATAACTTCAAAATATAATTTAAACCGCTTAAGATCCATTTACAAAATTTGGTATCCGGCAGGTGTTGAGTCTGTAGAATTTAACAGTGAAGTCGGCACCGCAGTCAGATTTCCCACTACACACTACTGCCACTACTGCCTTTTCTTTTTTTTTTTTGGTATATTTTTTTGCAACAAATTGGGCAGGCCAAATTTATTAGGTTTACAAATTAACGCCAAACAGTTTATATAAACGTAGGTTTGCTCTCAAGATACGTTAAACTTGTAAAAATGTATTTCTTAATATCTTATACAGTGTGTTTCTAAACAAATGCAAAAAATTTAATAAGGTGATTCCTTGTCCAAAATAAAGGGTAGTTTGCTTTATAAACATAGGGTCAAATGTCAACCATTAGGGCATTAGGTTGATATCGCAGTACAAAAATGGCGAGAAAATATATATAATTTTTTAAATCCAAAAACGAAACGGGCTAGAATAATAAAATTCTTCGAAAATATTGATGTTTTTTTTACTTTTTTAGGATTAATAAAAGTTGGGAAAATAAACCACCCTTATCGTTCTTGCTTACCAAACTTAAAAGACACCTACGCAATGACCGTATTTTTTTTGTTTTTTCGTTAAACCTACCTATTTCAAAAAAAAATGGAAATCATAGCGGGCCGGGACGGGCAAATTTATTTTATAAATAATTATATGCTGTCACCTACTAAGGCATTTGTAATATGTCTTTATTTGAGATTGCTTGGTTGTTTAAACACAATACTCATTTTATTTTAAAGCAAAAAAAATAAAGAAACTTTTTGTTAGTTTTTTTCGCGAAATCTCCCCAATGGTTGACCTTTGACTCTAGGTTTATAAAGCAAACAAATAGGAAACACCAAATTTTTTTGCAATTGTTTTAGAACATCCTGTATACCCCTTAACCAGTTTTGTTTTAATATGGCAATGTTGTTTATGGTATTAAGAGGGTAGAAGATAATAATAATATGTTCTGTATTGATTTGGCGGGTTTATTTAATTAATGGTATTTATTTGGCGTGTACAACTAGGATCTTTTTTATTAAAAAAAAATAAAAAAAACTTCCAAAAACTAAAAAAATTTAAATTAAGTAACAAGATAACTAAAAATTGACGTTTTGATGGCAAGTTTGCCACCGTTGAGTTGTCAAGATAAAACTAAATTTAAATAAAAATTTAAAAAATTAACTATTATTCAGGTTTAAAAATATAATATTTTAGCTTTATATCTAGGAAATTCTAGAAAGTCTTTTGACATTTATTGTCAAATAAAAAAAAATAGGATATAATGTCAAAACACTTTTTAAAATCTCCTAAATATGCTAAAATTTTAATTCTTATAACCTAAAAATTAGTTTATTTTTAAATTTTTATTTAATTTTATCTTGACAACGGTGGCAGACTTGCCACTTAAACGTCGATTTATAGTTTTCTTGTTACCTATTTTTTGGTGGTTTCTCTTAATTTTGTTTTAAAGAAAAGATCCTCATTGGCGGGTACCCAAATTAATACCATGAATTAAGCGGGTAATTTATCACTAACTTAATTTTATTTAATTAGTCCAGTGGCGTCTCGAGCGGCAACTGAGGGGATATGTTTAACAAAAAATCGCCACTGACTATGTAAATGTGTGCTAAGTTGTTATGTGTTTTTTAGAAAAAATACAGTTTTTTGTTTCAGTTTTTATTTTGGGTATTTTATTTAGTGTGGGAAAAATAGTAAAACCCACTTTAATGCATATTTTTAGACCATAAAAAAAGCATTGCGGAAATTTCTCGTTTAAAAAGTAGGTCCTAAAATTTTTTTATTATTAATTTTGTAACAACAACAATCAATACTTATTTATTTTAATAGGTTTTATTAATCTTAATAATTTTTGCTAAAATGACGGTTATTGCAATTTTTGGGGTTTTTAAAAAGTTTAATACCCTGTATTTTAAAAACAGAACCTTAAGGGCGCATGTTTATATTCACTTTTTCTTTATATTTTATAATGTAAAGGGTGAATTATTTAAACGAACTTTAAAAAAAAGAAAAATAAAAAAAAATAACCTAATTAACTAATATTTATTATCATACGAAAAAACATATCTCACATTTTTGTTTTTAGGATTATCGATTTTAAATGTTGGCCTTTACTGCGCCTAAAATGGTCTGTTCTTAAGCTCCAATTTCTGAGCGCCAAATCAATTCGTCAGAATCATTACGTACACTCGCAGATACTGCAGCTATATTTTCTGCACTGCATGCTGAATGTAGCTCATTTGGTCAAGAATTATCCAATAATGAAAATTAGAGTATACATTTTTGTGATGATACAGCAAATAGTCAGCTGAGTACGCCGATTATGTGTGGACCATAAGTTGCCCGAAGCGCATGAAACACATTTCTGAGAATGATGATTTTCATAATACAGTTAAACAAATTTTAGACGTTGTGCCGGGGGCTAAATCTTTCCAGTATAGATTGCCAAACAGTACTGAACAAATACTATGACACTTGGACCCTTTCATATATCCAAAAATACCTACTACAAAAGTACCTCTAAATGAATCACCCCTTAGAATCTGTCCAAAATTTTCTAAACAACAATTTGTTACACCCTATATCAAGGAAAAAATGTATTAAAACGACATACCCACATTACATTTTTTTCATTCAGAAAATTTGATATAGAAAAAACGTTTCTTGCATAAGAAGAAAAAAATCAGGTTTTTCACCGTAAAACCTTCGGCAAGTTGAGTGCTAATAGGGCTCGTATGACACTTTTCGTCTAACGACAGCCCCAAATGGCCCTTGAGGACGTGTCGTCACTACAGAAAGAAAGCCACTTATGTCGCGACATGTCATTTCCTATATGGTTAACATTTCCCCCTGTGTTTCGTGTATGGACGTGTCGTGTGAGAACTAGGGGAGATATATGAGAAAACAGGATAAAATATCTTTTATGGCCTGATAAATTCGTTGATATTATTTGTGTACGAGATTTTTATCTTTTTATTGCTTTACTTTAATAAAATGGATTTAATACCGAGTGCATTGTGTTATTGTGCATATTTTTTAGGTAAATTTATTTAATTTAAAAATTTGTGAAAAATATATGTGCAGCTTATTAATGCTTTTTCCTGCATAGAAAATGTCTTATATCACAATAAGACATTTAGTACTTACACAAGTTAAAGTACTCCATTCTTGTACACTACATAAACTGTTAAAAAAAAATTAACCTTTTTAAACCTTTCGAAGCTTTTTTCACACTTTACATTGGTGTTTTGTTTCAATGCCTTCTACAATAAACTTAAATAAAAATATATATGCAATGTAACAGTAAACGCAACATTAACTGTGTGTATTGACGAACCAATGTACAATCCTGTATTTTTAATGGTAATATATATTCTATTCTATTCTAACTGATCAAAACGGTCAAGTTATCTTTGATTTCGTTATTATTTATTTTAGTTCATGTGTCACTAGTTTTAAATTTTTTTTTTTTTTTTATCCTTGGACAATCCACGAAGGCTGAAAGCCTAAATACTAACGTACCGTGGGTGTCTTAAGCAGGGTAAGAGCAAGTTTGTTAACGACCGTTAATTTTTTTTTCAAAATACCATTTTATACATGTTTTATTTATCTAAACTTATTAATTTTAATTCTTGCAGCACAGCCATTATATTGCAACAAAAACTCATAGCCTCCTTATTTTAAGGAGACAATTATCCCCTTCATAACTATGCATTTAATATTTAATTTTAAAAAATTGTATGTACTTACTTTTTGTAGAAATAATATTAAAACAGTATAAATTTATTTAATTTAAAAATTTGTGAAAAATATATGTGCAGCTTATTAATGCTTTTTCCTGCATAGAAAATGTCTTATATCACAATAAGACATTTAGTACTTACACAAGTTAAAGTACTCCATTCTTGTACACTACATAAACTGTTAAAAAAAAATTAACCTTTTTTAAACCTTTCGAAGCTTTTTTTCACACTTTACATTGGTGTTTTGTTTCAATGCCTTCTACAATAAACTTAAATAAAAATATATGCAATGTAACAGTAAACGCAACATCAACTGTGTGTATTGACGAACCAATGTACAATCCTGTATTTTTAATGGTAATATATATTCTATTCTATTCTAACTGATCAAAACGGTCAAGTTATCTTTGATTTCGTTATTATTTATTTTAGTTCATGTGTCACTAGTTTTATTTTTTTTTTATCCTTGGACAATCCACGAAGGCTGAAAGCCTAAATACTAACGTACCGTGGGTGTCTTAAGCAGGGTAAGAGGAAGTTTGTTAACACGGGACTTAAAAACTTGAAGATTTGGGGGAAGGAAAGACCTCCGCTGGCAGCAGGTTCCACAGTCTAGAAACTCTAGGGATAAAAGAATGAACGAAATGGGAAGTTCGGGGCCTGTCCAATTGAACTGTATAGGGATGCATACGAGCGGCACCACGAGTTTCTCTGTTGGGAACTGCAAGAGGAGGGACTATACTGGACAATTCGTCGGAGCAGAAGCCGTAAAAGTATCTATAGAAGAGCGATAGATCTCCCCACAGCTCGACGATGGGCAAGAGAAGGAAGTCTTTGAGTAAGTAAAGGATCATTAATAAGACGAACAGCCCTTCTTTGAATGGCATCAAGAATGCTGAGGGTTGTAGGGATGCCATTCCCCAGACATGAGAACAATATTCCAGAGAGGGTCGAATTTGGGATACATACAAAGTGTATAAATTGGAAGGAGAAAAATACTTTTTGGCTCGGAAAAGAAATCCAAGCTTTTTTGAAGCCGCGATGGCTATAGATACAATGTGTTTATGCCAGTTGAGGTTATTCTCAAAGGTGATGCCCACAAGGTTAAATGTGTCCCCGCTCTGCAAAACCTGGCCACTCATAAGCAAAGGATGAGTGTTTGATGATTTTTTTCGCGACAAGGAACACGATTGTGTTTTGGATGCATTAAATTGAACGAGATTTTTGGCGCCCCAATCCAATATCAAATTGAGATCCTGTGAAAGAGATATCTGCATCGCCCTGCGTTTGCTTTCCAAGTCGGGTTGAGAGATTGGTTTGGGAACCTGAAAAGTGGAGTGAAGGGTACTATCGTCAGCATAACTATGAATGGGATTGGTTGTGGAAGAAAGAAGGTCGTTGATGTGAAGAAGAAACAAAGTTGGTGCTAGCACTGAACCCTGTGGCACTCCAGCATTAATTTGGTGAAAGCTTGAAGAGTGGCCATCAACAATGACTGATATACGTCGTTATAATTTGCAAATAAATTTAAAAGAAATTATTTAAAATAAATAGTAATACTGAATTTGGATGACTAAGAAATTAAAAATAAATTTATACTGTTTTAATATTATTTCTACAAAAAGTAAGTACATACAATTTTTTAAAATTAAATATTAAATGCATAGTTATGAAGGGGATAATTGTCTCCTTAAAATAAGGAGGCTATGAGTTTTTGTTGCAATATAATGGCTGTGCTGCAAGAATTAAAATTAATAAGTTTAGATAAATAAAACATGTATAAAATGGTATTTTGAAAAAAATTAACGGTCGTTGGAAAAATATATTTACGGTCGTTGGAAAAAATATATTATGTAACACATGCATAAAGTGTCTTTTTTACTCGTGGGATTGCCGCTGTTACATAAATTACTATTACAACACTAGTGTGATATATGTTATAATGTCATTCTGAAATATTGTATACATGCATTACGTAAGCCAAAACAACAAAAAGCTGTTATTAATATCATATTGGTATTTAAAATAAATTTGGAGTTATTAGGCTGTTATTTGGAATTACATAGAAAAAACCATACACTATTTTTTAAGCAAAGACCCAAATAAATTCTAAAATAATGATAGTTATACAAATCTAGTAGGTCGGTGATCCCTTAGTAAGGAAAAGTATATATCACCCTAGTATTGCAAAGCTTTTAATTGTTTTCTTATTTTCTTTGTAAAGACAAAACAACCCAAAATTTAGTTTTTGGTAAATAATTTGTTCAAAAAACTTAAAAATAATTTGTTTTATAACAATCAGCTTGCCCCGTAAAGACACAGCTGCTAAAGCTTAAATTTTCTTATTCAAAAAAAAAAAAAAAATAGTTTGGGATCCCTAGACCATTTTTTCAAGTCATTACTAACAAGCTAATTTTTTGTAAAGATCTTAATTTTGACGACACGCCCAATTTTTTCCTTACAACAATTTTCAGGGGTGGTGGCTTACAGGGTAGCAAAAATTAAATGAGTTGATTTGACAGATATCAAAAATTAATTACAAACAAGGATTTTCCCTGTTAATTTTCAAGATAATTATCCGAAAAATCCAAAAAATATTTGTCCTATAAATTGTAATGTTTTATCAAATAATCCCCTACCACCAACATGTATGGTTAACGATGTCGTGAAAAATAAATACTAACCAGCTGATTTTTTTTTCTGTTGATTAAATAATATTTATATAATTTAACATCCACATTGTCCTACAAATTGCAAGAAACGTCATCCAGGTTTTTCGATATTTATCAAATCAACATATTTAATTTCTGCTACTTGGAAAAATGGTCCAGGGATCTCTAACTAAACATGATAAAAAACTTTTAAAAATATGACGTTTAAAGACTTAAGAGGTAAGAACCAGTTTTATAGCACATTTAAAATAATTTTTTTTATTATTTTGTTTTAAATTTGAACGGGTTTTATTTACCCATAATCCAGCTTTATTCTAAATATTGCTTTTGCTTACGAAACTGAAGGAAAATCTCCGAAATAATTATTAAAACTTATTTTAAACATTCCAGCAAGTTCATAATTTTCTATTACGATCTTTTTGAGCATTTTTCATTTAAAGCTAAAGCTTTTATCTTATATAAAGAATCTTTGTTAAATTAAAATTAATATTGCGTTTTTCTTTGACTTATAAACTTTAGCAAAATTTTAAATAGAAATAATTATTTTGTAGCTCCTTTGTTAAATATTAAGTATTATACACATTGCCAAAAAAATATTAGGGGAAGTGGGGAAAAATGATTTTTCTTAGAAAAAAAAATGTAGTAATAAACGTAACCCAAAATGTTTTGAATTAAATTTTTACAAATAATACGTGTGAAAAACAAAATGCAAAAGATAATTTCACCCCTCGGGTGTGGGTATAATGCAGAAAAAGTAGAAAACTTTCTATTCGGGTCTCGTAATATTAAAAAGGAAAACGTCAAGCTATAACTTTGACAATACATTTTCCTAACACAATTTAAATAGTGCATTATTTTGTGTAACAACTAAATACCAACACATACCAAACATTTCAGTAACTTTTATTGTTCTTCGAAAAACGTGCCCAATGTTCTTCTCATAAATCCTCATTCAAGTGATTCCATTAATTACTGTTTCGCTCGCTCTGAGGATATTACAAGGCGTCGGATCACTTTTTATTGAAGTTGGGGCAATTGCCGGCCTCATTTAGGGACTTCTTAATTGGGCACTATTAATTGTTCGCGGCCTTAATTAAATTCGGAGGTATCGGAGCATCGTTAAGACGTCGCCGTCGGTAGCTCTAGATAAATGTACTCGGGAAGGCCATGTTGGTGTGAAATAAAAGATACGCTTTTCCAGTAAGGTCTTTGCGACAGTATTAATTTATATAAACCCTTCATTGGGCTTGTGTCATCCGAAAAATTACAACCATTTTTTTTCTTATTCTTATTACTAACTAGACATGTACAGGCTATTCCATTATAAAATTTTTATTATAATAAGGGTGTTCCATTTAAAATATGCAGCATTTATGGCGTTTGTCTTTTGTTTGGCAAGCAATTGCTTTTTATTATGATTTTCAAATTATCCGAGCCAAAATACATTGACTGGCTTTCTTAAAAATCTGGATTGGTCATAAAATCTAAAAATGGAATAATGAATAGGGTGTTCCTTATTTTTAAAAATACAGGAAAAGTAAGTAGATATACGAAAAATATCTCGACAGTAAAAAGAGAACTTCTCCTTTTATGTCATTCGCCATGACCCTCTTCAGTGACGTGTTTCGCCTACCTCATGGAACTTATTAAACTGGCTGTACCGGGTTCTATGAGGTAGGCGAAATGCGCTATTGGAGAGGGTCCTGGAAAATGGGAAAACCGGGAGTTCTTCTCTTTGCTGTCTAAAAAAGAAAATTTATAAACATGTCCTTGTTACTGTGTATTTTTGTTTATTATGATTTTTAGGTTGAAGAAAAATGTTTACATACACCATAAAGTAATTTTCAGTTTTAATTTTCCGCTTTTTTTAAATTGTATCTTTAAGATTAATATAATTTTTGTTATAATAATAAAACTATTTTAAAATAAACACCTAATCGAATTTTAATAAACCAAAAAGTGACTTTCCGTGCCCTACGATACGCCGATCCTAGGTTAGTTCGGCTCAGTTATAGTAAGTACTAACCAGAATTAACCAATTCTAAGCAGAACCAACCAGTACAACTTTAAACGGACCGGCAAAACCAGGTTTGACTGCGCAACAGATATTGCCAGTAAGATATACCGGGTGTACATTAATTCTGGTGTCAAACTGCTATGGTAAAAACATTCTTTTGTTGCACAGATACAAGTTGTTATTCATTATACATTTTTAAAGTATTAGTTTTATACACGGTTTTCTACTATTTGGTTTTAAATCAACTGATTTTCTAAGAATCCTGTATTGAATATAAACATTGTGGCTTTGACCCAAAATATTCGGAGTTCAATATAAGGTAAACAAATTTAGAAAACGAAGGGATGAATATAGGTGCTGGACAGGGTAAACTAGTTAAAAATTTAGATGTTGCTGTAGAATACAAACAAATTTTGAACTGCGGGTTAACTTTAGTCTTGGGTTATAAAGCTTACTATGTAAAGTTTCATTTTAAAATTAGAAGCATCGATTTCTGATTTTAAAATATAAAACATTTGTAAAGTATTATAACCTTTTAATGAGCTGTAGTTTAACATGGTTTACCGATTTAAAAAATATACAGGGTGTTTCACTGTTTTAGGTAAGCTGCAGGTTCTTCTGTGTACGCACAAACTTTATATCTTGGGTTTAGTACCCAAGCGGTTCCATCTAGCAAGTACTTAAAATAACTGTTTAGTACATAAATCCATCTCAAGAATAAAGCACATATCTACAATTTTATATTTATATAGTTTTTTATAAAAAGAAAAAAACTAAATAATTCTTCCTTAAATGCCATACTCTATACAAAGTACAGGATGTTGCCTGCCTGTTCTTACACTTATGCGGGACCACCGGCTAAAAGTGCCGTCCGAAGCACTATTTAGGAGGGTTTACTAGGCAGAATACTACACAATGGTTTGCAATTGCCTTCTGTGAGGTGACTAGAAATAATATTTCAATGTATACACGCTTGCCACTACACCAGCTGGCCGCTAAATACTTATGCAGAATAAAATATATTCAGTAGATTTGCCAGTGTATTAAAATTGGTGTTATTAGTATATTATATTTGTCGATTTTACTATTCGCTCCGAGTGAAGCCATGGCGTTACATTTATTTTGTTTTGATTTTAATAAATTCAAACAAAATGAGACACTATAGTTGTTGTGTTGTTAATTGTAAAAATACCGACAGAAAAATTAAGTGCAAATTTTATACTTTTCCGATTGCTAAAAGAAAAATAAATTAATTTTAGTTTAATTGACTTTAATCTGAATTATAAACAAGTTAACGTAATGTTTACTGCATTCTTTTTATATTTTTTATCATTATACTTACTTGGTGTTGATTCGTTTAACGAGAAAACAAAACTGCAATTAGTATAAAACAGTAACTTATTTATTTATAAAGATTTTTTTACCATTATTAATAATATTTATTTAAATTTATGTTTTTTGTTATAACTGACATACGATTAAAAGCATATTTTTAACGACCCGAAGTAGTTTGTATTTTATTTGGCGCTGCAGTCACACTCATAGCAAATGGCTTAAAAAAAATACGTATTAATATTATCATTATTAGTATTAATTATTTTTACAAACAAAAAAAATAAAAAGTATTTTCTTTTCGCATAGAAAACACAAACAATTTACTATTTAATTATTTATTCACAAAAGATTTTAATAATTTACCTGTCCTAAACGAATATAATTATTTTGTTATAAACAGAAATTAATTTCAAATTAAATTTCTTAATTAGCTGAATTTTAGCAATTAAATAAATAATTATTAAACAATTAAAATGGCTTTTGAAGTAACTCATGCTTATAGTTAAATTTAGTTGGATCCATATAATATATTTTTAAATTATTTAAAAAGAATATAAATTAATTCCTTACGCAATTGACTAATAAATACAAATTGTTTTGAATTTAGCACATTGAGTGTAAAAAAACTTTTTAACTATTTTTGGATAGGGTACCCTTCACGCATTAACTAGGGAAAGTATTGCTACGGACAAACTATTTTTTGGGGGTAATATCCTAGTGCATTTAATTTTCCAAAAAAATCGGAAAAACAAGTTTCTAAGTAATTGGTTTTGTTTTAACAAATAGCATGTGTAAAAGTGTTTTTAAAAATCCGAGTCAAAGACGAGGATATTTCCACTTTCACGAAAAGTATTTGGTAAAACAAATTACTTAGAACAAGTATTCCAATTTTTCCACGGGAAAAATTAAATGCACGAGGGATATTTGGTAAGACTATTTCCTAAGTTAAATAAACATTTTTTTTTATTACAATTTTTTTTATTAAAACAATAAGAACAATAAATAATAAGACCAATATAACTTGCAACTTGTCAAGTTTGCATGAAATTTTGTCGTTTTTTTCCTGAAAACTGCTGACAGCTAAGTTGATAGTTGTTAAGTAATTTTTTCAATTAAAATTTATTTTTGACATACCAATTCTTAATAGCGATTGCTCAAAATTAGTACAAAGAAAATAATTGAAAAAAGTAATTTTTCACAAAAATTTGTGCTCGTAAAATTAAATAGGATTTACGAAGAGAAAATATTGATGTTATATACAGAGTTCGCAAAAACTTAAAAACATGAGTTTTCTCCAAAAGTATACTACCTTTAATTTTAATTTTTAGTTAAAGCAAAAGCATTTTAAATGACTTTATTATTGCTACAGGAGTATGCAAAAGTTTTATAAAACTGATTTTGGAGTTATCAAGAATAATTTATATTAAATTTTTATAATAAAATGGCCCAAAAAACTCTTAAAAATTGCTTTTTAAATACCTGGTTTCTCCAAATTTCTACACAACACAATTTTTTAGCGGTGAACGAATGTAATCAAGGAGTTTTCATTAAGGTTACTTCAATATTTGTTATATTGTTTTTATTGACTACAAACATTATTCTAAATACATTTTTCTAATGACATTTTGCCTAAAAATGAAAAATAAAAGTGTTTTTTCGGATGATATCTATCACCACCGTTTTTAAGTGATAACTGAATTACTCAAAATGATGATAGATATTGTTATGTGTTTACAGTTTTAATAAAACACAATTTGGTACTCGTAACACTTTTATTTCTCACTATATTAAGACAAAATCTTAAATCATCATAAATTAAATTTAGCCGGCCGGTACCATCTTTATGATATTAACAACTACCTTGCTGCCGGACTTCTCACTATCAAAATACAAACTAATACTCATGACAGATACCATCCGAAAAGTCGTGTATCAGTTAAAAAATAATCACTACGGAAATTCAAGAAAGCAGTATTATTAAAATTTTAACATTGTTAATTTTCTTAATTTTTTATTGGTTTAGTTTTTAAATAGAATAAAAACTTGGCTAAATATTTTGTAACAAAAATAGTTTACAATCTTCTTTTCTCTCTTTCATTATGAGTTATTATAAGTGGTCTAAATTTACATTTTTATTCAAAATAATAAGTTATTTTCCTATGTAAACATTAATTTATGTACTAACTGTTTCTACAGGTTTTTTGCTATTTTGTAGGTTTTTTTTCAGCTTTTTCAACAATTTATTTATGTTGATAATACTACCTGCAATTTTTTTTACTTTAATGCGAAAAATTGTCGATGATTTTAGAATATGATTAATGATTCTATTTAATTATTATTTTTACAAAAAAATTAAAAATTAGGTTTTTGTCCACAGATAATGGCACTGTGCGACGTTTTGCCTCTAAGTTAACTAATTGATATTTCGACATTTATAAAACACTTTTCACTTCCTTTGTGTAATAAAAACTTAAAAACGTGTCCAAGCAATGTATTGTATTTTTTTATTAGGAACCTTAACAAATTAATCCATCGCAACCAACAAAAAAATAAAAATAAAAATTAACCACAGCCTAGATACAAATAAGCACTTTCTAATAGTAATTCTATAAAAATAAACAAAATGAAAAAAGGCTCTTTGGTGGCAACTAAAAATACCTTTTAAATTTTTATCTTCTTCTTTGCAAATTATTTTTTAAAGTCACTTATCAAAGTTAGTCAATATTTTATATTTAAACCCAAACCGAAACACTATAAGCTATTCACATAAAGTAATCAAGAATAAAACAAGAAATTACATGGCTGCAATTATATTTTTTAAGAATATACTAAAATTAATTTAACAAATGTATTTTTTGGAAATTTTTAAATTAAAGAAAAATTTAATTTAATTTTTTGTCAAAATCAACAACAGGGTAATAAAATAAATAATAAATACAACATTTTATTATTATTATTATTTTAATAAAGACACATAATTATAACACAACAAAAGAAAACCATTTAATTTTTAAAAACCCTAACTAGCTACCTGGTTTCAGGTTTTTATTAAAAGTGCCGATTTGATATTTTAGGCCACAATGGTCTATTTTACCTTGTATGAGCAATTGAACTTCAAATTTGCATGTAATTTTGCCACAGGAAGTTAGGGAAATTCAAACTCTAATCTGTTTTCCAACAAATCGCATGCTTTAGAGAATGAACTGATTACATAAATAATGCTTATGGCATATGCAATTGGTTTGTTTAAACATTAAAATTAGTTTAAAATCTAAATATTAATATTTGGTTGTTATTAATATGAAATTATGGGTACTGAATAATCTTACCGAATAGATTTTATAATAAACACTTTAAAAATATAAAATAAACCGGCTTCAAAAAGATAAACAATACTCACTGAACAATTTAATTCAACGAAATAAAGTAAAATATGCTAGAGTTTTAGTACAGAAATATGTTCCAATTTTAAAAATATCGGAAACTCAGAAGAATCCGCCTATGACTCAGACTTTTTTATACGATAACCATTTAAATGTGTGTAAATTTTTTTATAAAAATGTATTTCTTTAACATTTGTGGCTTATTTGGAGCAAAACTTGGACAAGTGCAAGTAAAAAAATCCCCTACCTTTGTTTTTGTAATTATTAATAAATAAAACAAATAATAAAGTTGGGTAATACCATATGGTATTAAAATAAAAAAGGCTTTTGCTTATTTAGTTACTAACATTTAGTAGTTCTTTTTTCAGAGACTACAGTAAAAAGCACAGGGACAAGTAATTAGATTGGTTTAAAACTTTACAGACGATCATGCAAACCTGTCACAATTTTTAAGCAACCTTTTTGCCAGAATTTGTAAATGTAAAATATAATTTAATAATAAATGGTTGTCTTTTAGAATTGGGACCATAAATACATTTTTATAAGGATACCTTTTTGTAATAAAATTTATAATAAAAACGTGTTCCCTTATCGTGACCTTACATAGACACATTGTATATTCCAATATTATACATAATGTATAAGATTAGCTGAATTTTAAAGTTTGCATCCAGTTCAACCACAACTGTCCTATTCACCTTATATTACCAATTCAACTCTCAATTTGCATGACATCTCTCCCGCCGGAAGTTGACAGAATTTCGAACTTTAATCTGTGTCCCAACAACTTGTTAACTTCGAAGTTACAAATCGGTTTAATGAATAATGATCCTGTCGAATGCAAATGCTGTGTTTAAACATGTCCCGAAATAGAATAATATTAATTTATAATATATCATTTAAAATAGGGATAATTTTTGATGTTAATAAGTAGTTTTTTAAAGTTGTTTGGAATATTCGTATTGTGAAAAAATATTTAGGTGTATACGGTGCAGTGCTGGATCAAGTCTATTTTCTACTAAAGCAAAGAGTATACAGTGAGGATATTAAGAATCCCCCCTTTATCTTTTAAATGGGACAGCATATCAAGGGCCAGTAAATTTTGGGTAAAAGGGTGCCACTTTTAAGCATAAAAATAATTTCTGTCACGTGATCTATTACCAAGGAGGCAACTTTTTTAATAAAAAAGGGGTTATGTAGCACCTCGTTTTAAAAATATTTTAAGCCTCTACTTACCAATACTTTGTTTTTGAAAATCAGTCCAGCCGTTTCAAACTTAAAATTGTTTAAAATTTGACCTAAATAGTGTTAAATGAATGCAGTTTTAATGGCTTTGGCGTGTAAGTCTGGAACGGCTGGGCCAATTTTAAAAACAAAGTGGTTTTAAGTAGATAAATAAATGGCCTTTAAAACGAGGTGCTACATCACCCCCTTTCCATTTGAAAAAAAATGCCCCCTTGACTGTAGGCCACGTGACAGGAATCATTTTTATGCCAAAAACTAGTTTAAGTTACACCCTTTTACCTAAATTTTATCCGACTCCAATATCTTGTCCTATTCAAAAGTTATAAAAGAGAGAACTTTTAAAAACCACACTTTATTTACAAATTGGAGCTTAACTACAAACACTATTAACTTTAAAACAAATAAGCCGATTTTTAAAAATAAAACGCAATAAATAGAGAATAAAAAGGCCTTTAAAACGATATGCTACCTGACCTCTTTTTACAATTGAAAAAAAAGTTGCTAGTGCCCCCTTGACACTAGACCACATTACCTTAATTATTTTTATGCCAAAAAGTAGTTTAAGTGACATCTTATTACCCAAATTTTACTTGATCCCGATATCTTGTTTCATTCAAAAGATAAAGGGCGGGAAGAATTTTAATATCCTCATTGTATATTGTGAAAAACAAAAATAACAGGTCTCCAGGTTAAAATTTCCGCTTCTTTACTTCAGTTTGCACCCCTCCTCAAGTACCATTAGGATTAAACCAGTACACAAAAATTTAAAAACAGAAAAGTTTTTACACTCTTTTCACTTCAATTTGCGCCTCTTACGATCTGAAGCGGTCGCTTTACTGCTTTACGCTTGATCCGGCACTGGTACAGTGTACCAGTATTCTAATACGTAGGGTGTTCGAAAAGTTTTGAGATATACGTACATTTATTTGATTTTTTCAAAATAATTTCCCCACATTCAATACACTTTTCCACTCTAACAAGTCACTGAAAATAGCTTTCCACTTTTCATTTGAAATTTCACCGCATATTTTATCCCAGGCCTCCAGTAGCGTGCCTTCAGTTTTAAACCCAAAGTCACACGGCACCAAGTCGAGGCTAGATGGGAGATGTTCCAAAAGTCTCAAGCCTGCATCCGTCAAAAATTGACTGGTAAGTTCACCTCGATGAGATGGGGCATTGTCATTGTAGTGTACCAGAGAGTATTTACGGTCTTCTGTTCTCGGAGCACAACACGTTCAATTATTCCTCTTGAACCAAAGAAAACAAGTATCATTATTTTTTTACAGATCTTGATTTGCGAACTTCGGTCGGAGTTTCTTCACCTTCGGGAACCTATATCTTATTCTGTTGTTTAGTTGGGACGTCGTAATAATAAAGATAAGTTTCATCTCCCGTGACGATCGACACTATGTCTTTAGATTTACCCTTCTGGAATTTGGACATCATTTTTTACACCAATTTACTCTTTGTGTCTACTGCTCGGGAGTTAACTGTGTGGAACCCAAAGAGTACAAATTTTTCTAAAACCCAAGTGCTCATGTATGATTGTATGTAATGTTGCTCAACTAGTTTTCAATGTCCCTTCTAACTGTCGATAGGTAATTCGTCGGTTTGTTTTTATAGCTTTTTGGACAAATATCTTTTCTGGGGTAACTACTTCACACGGTCGACCGAGCGTGAGGCGTCTTCAAGCGAATACGAGCCCCGCTGAAATTTTTGTACCATCTGTATATGGTCGCACGAGATGGACAATCATCACCAAGTATAGGCTTCATTTCTTCTAAACACTGTTCTTGAAATAATCCACATAAAAAGTTATATTTCAAAATTGCACGGCACTCGATAGTCGTCCACGACGCCATTGCGCTAAAATCGCTGGACACGAACTGGCGCAGAACTAATAGTTTAGTAACAACTATGTAGGACTACGACATGTCATGACATGTACAAACACAAAACATCAATGTTAGTTTCCTGCACCATTTAGTTACAAAGTATCTCAAAACTTACTGAACGCCCTACGTACTTTATCCAAAATGTATTGTTACAAAAATCGGGATATAAATACTAAGAAAAAGGTTTGGTAATATTTTGTTTTAAAGCCAATTTAATTGCCTTTTACAAAATTTGATACAGTTACATTTGTTGCTTATTACTTCTTAAAAAAGAAAAAAAAATTGGTAATATTTAAGACATAAAAAGCTGAAATAAAATGTTATAAAAAATGGGTATTTATGTTTTTCATTATCTTATAGACCATAATACACAATGTTCTTAAATGGTACTTTATTTTTTAGGAAAAACCCTAACTTATGAAAAATAATTTCCATAATTTGTGAGCATCTGATTCACAGCTTTTTAAGTTTTTGTAAATTGGTTTTTGTTACCTTTAACGATTTTGATTGTAAATGTTTGCTGTATTATTGTCTACAAAATAATTAACACTATTTTGAAACCCTTCTTGGTAACAGTAATATCCCGTAAAAAATCTATTTCTACTCCTAATAACCTAACTAACTAAAGAGTTGAAACAATTTAGTTAGAGACAAGCATATAAATTCTTCCCCTAAACAACAAAGTGTCCCTTTTTTTGTTTGTTTTTTTTAATTTTTTATAGGGCCTGACATTAAGGTACCTTTTATGTAAGTAACAATGTGTACTTAATTTTTCAGAAAGCAGCTACATCATTTGTAAATTAATTTATTATTAGCTTACTGCAATTTCGTGTCAAGGTTCTTTTTTTGTGATATTTTTAGGCCATGTATATTTAAGAGAAAAAGGGCATTTTTCTAAAATAAAACACTCTAAGGCTGAGGCCAGACAGCAAGTGGTACGCTTAGTGGTAGGAGGTAAGCTAGGCGCTACGATAATATATCCTTGCGAAAAAACACACTGTCTTATATGAAACCGTCCCCACCAAGCGCTTGGAGGTGTGCTAAGCGCTTCGATTGTCAGTAGGCGTATATCCTAGTGAACGAGCACGTTGGTTTTTTCATAGTAATCCTAGAGGAAAATGGACGAACTTCTGATAGCGGCGGTTTTAAAAGAGAGCCGTTATGGAATCCATCTAACGACTTGTATAAGAACGTGGGAGTGATAAAAAATCTATGGACGGAAGTGGCAAAAGAAGTAAATAAAGATGGTAAGTAATAAATAGATGTTTATTACAATTAAACTGCAGGTTAATTTGACATTTTATGTACCTAGTAGCTAAGTTATTGTATGTTATGACGCTGAATTATGTTTTCGGGCAAAGCTAAATTATTCTGCCATGGTACCGCACCGACTCCATTGAAGTAATTTACTAGATTTTCTCTTGTTTGCAGTGCATTCCCTGTAAACCGATACTGTGTTCGTAGTTGACTATTTGAAGGCAAAAGATTGTTTTTGTGATCATGCCATTCAAGAATTTGGGAATGTTCTTCTGTCATAACGAAATTGTGTAAAATACAGATGGCTTTGACAATATCTTTTGCTGTATTTACATTGCATTCAATAGCTTTCAATAGGATTCTCCATTTTTGGGCCATAATTCCGAAACAACATTCAACACTTCGACGTGCCCTTGACAGACGGTAGTTGTAAACACGTTTGAAATTATCAAGGTTTCGTTGCCCAAAAGGTCTCATCAAATAAGGCAATAGAGGATAACCACCATCACCTACTATTACAAATGGAATTTTTATATTTGTTCCT
Organism: Listronotus bonariensis; assembly: GCA_014170235.1. Taxonomy (NCBI): domain Eukaryota; kingdom Metazoa; phylum Arthropoda; class Insecta; order Coleoptera; family Curculionidae; genus Listronotus; species Listronotus bonariensis. Next base: position 317,319 of record JACEGR010000113.1, on the reverse strand, counting down.
GGAATTTCTTTTTCGGTTGGAACATTAAGCCCATTTATTTCCAGGGCATGGAATAAGGAAGATGTTCTAAAGTTGCCCGAATCACATTGACGTCCCTCGGCACCAATATCTACACAAATCAATTTACCATCTGCGTCAACTAGAGCTTGTAGTAAAATCGAAAAGTATTGTTTGTAATTATAATACATTGAACCACTATGAGCTGGACAAATTACTCTCACATGCTTTCCGTCTATTGCCCCAATACAATTTGGGAAATTCCAGGATTCATAAAATTTTCTTGATATTTCGAGCCATCCCTTAGTTGTAGGTAAAGCCATGTATTCATCCTTTAGGTAGTTCCATAAAATAGCACAAGTTTCTTTCACAATATCTGCTATAGTACTACGTCCCATACGGAAGTGAAACGCTAAAGAACGAAATGACTCCCCTGTAGCTAGATATCTAAAAAAAATTGTTAATATAATTCAAAAATATTAAATTAACTAATAATAATTTAATCTATATTTTAGAAAATTATGAGCATACTCGTATTTCAGAAAATTTTTCATTTGTATTTTCTTTTTCTTCCAGAAAAAACTGTTAGGACACGGTGGAAAAACATGAGAGCGTACTTTTTTAAAGAGCTACAAAAAATTGAGAAACCGAAAAGCGGAGATGGGTCTGGGCATGTTACAACTAGTTCATGGACATATTTCAAGCAAATGATGTTTTTGAAGGATAAAACATCAACCTCAGAAAGAAATTCAAATTTATCGCAGCAAGCGCAATCTAGCGACGAACAAGAAATTTATTCTCCACCTTCAGCTGAATCAACAACAGAATTTGAAAATGACCTAGATAAACAAGTTTTTCCTTCAACATCATCAAATTCAATTCCAAAAGATTACACGCAAAAAGCAAAGAAAAAGAAATTCGGTTGTTCTTCCGTTTCGCAACGTGACGAGCAGCTTTTAGATCTCGAAAGGAAAAAAGTTGATATATTATTAAAAGAAAGTGAAAAGGATTGTGATGACTTGCTATTTTTTCAAAGCCTTCTGCCATATATGGAGAAAATACCACTTTTGCCGAAGCTAAGACTACGTTCAAAAATCCAGGATTTAATTTTAGATGAACTTGAGAAGGTTGAAAAAACGAAAATACACCAAAAAGTGGTCAAGTTTCTCAACCTATCAGCTCCGAAGCATTAGGCCCCGTTTATGAAGTGCTGGGAGCCGTAACAAGTACACCAAAGACAACGGAGATCTATCAGGACTCATTTTCCCTCTCTTCCTACGTGGAAAATTATTTACCTACCTAACAATAATTACATTATTGTTATTATATATTATTAATAAAGATAAATAGAACTGTTTCAAATAGTATAATTTTACTTACCTTAATGTCACAACAAGTCGCTCCTCTGGTGATATACAACATCTATAGTTTGTGTCCATTTTTTGTAAATGAGTATCGATTTTGCTCAGCAATAAATCAAAAGTTTCCTTTTTCATACGTAAATAGGCAAAAAATTTGTCGTCATAGTCACGTAGTTTTTTGTATAGGAGATTAAACTCGCCACAAGTAGCTCTCACAGCATTAATATCGTGTATCCAACATGTTCGATTGTGTCCATAATATAATACATCAAATTTTAACTTAGAATTTTCTAATAGAAATATCTTTTTGACCAATTTTGAAAGTGGCATTTTTTTACGTTATAACTGTATTCAGAGTACTTATACTTAGTAGCATATCCTACTAACTATACTGTGATGTGGCCAGTGTGGTATCCTAGTATCTCATCAAACCTCCCAGCCTAGTATCGTTCCTCCTAGCTTGCCACGTGCGGTCTGGCCTAAGCCTAACAGTTTCGGAAGTATGAGCTGTCGAATATTTACTATTTTTTCAATTTATATAGTAATATTTCCAAAACTTTGGGGAATAAAAATATAATAAATGTAATACTTTGTGATTCTCCTTTAAAATATCTTTGCAACTGTAATATAATATACGGGGTGTTTCGGTATTTCGGAAACTTTAAAACATCTAAAGTGGTATTTCCCAAAGGTTTTAAGGGGACCTTTAAACTGACAATAAAAGATACAAAGTGTTTTATTTAACAAAACCTAATTTTGTGTTATAACTAAAAGTCAATGGAAAAAGTATGGAAACGCCATTAAATTCTACATAAAAATCCTTAAACTTTTCTCTTTACACTTTTTTCTTTAATATGTATCAAGCGAGATACAAGTGCCTGGTCAAATTGATATAACTAGAGAAACACTTTGTACTCCAAAACGAATCAAGTTAGCCATGCTTTGCTTTAACCAATAAATTTGTTTTAAAAATTGAAATCGAGATTTTGCAATCAGATTTTTTAATGTCTTTTAGTTTTCGCTATACCTTGCCAGGTCAACGAAAAGGCGCCACCCTGTATAAGCAGATTAAGCAATTTTAAAGATTTTAAGGGTTAAAGCACTTTTTAAAATATTAGTAAAAGTTATTCACTTTTTTACAACCGCTATGTCTACTAAATGATTTATTTTACAATATTAACTTGACATTTGTTGTTATTTTCTTTAAAACAACATTTCATAATAATTTAAAAATTTTAAAAGTTTTTTAAAGAAAGTCAATTTTAGTTTGGGTTTGCTTAAATCATACCCCAGTGTGTGAAATTGTACCAACCACGTGTCTCGTTAGATAGCACAATATGCTTCAATAAATATACACGTGCCCAATTAGTTAGTCCGGAATAACTTGACAAAGTCCTTCTTAATACTGGCAGTAATCCGTGTCCAAACACCAAATGAGATACGGCTACTTCGGTTGGTTAGTCGTGCCGCTCGTTATACGTTATCCCAGTAAGCTTGTTAATTTATATTTATAATTAAAGAAAATTAATTTGCTTTCTATTGTTTTAAAGTTTATAAGAACATAATATAAGTTTATAGTAGGGTTAACAATGAAAAAGAATTTTGGATCAGCTGATTTTTAGATATGTTGTCCTCCTTCCTCTTCTGAATAGACCCTGGGCTGTTTGGCTGGTGGTAGTGGTTGCTTTAATAATTCGCATTCCACCTGTATAGGTAATAATCCAAGGTCTTGAAAACATTTTAAGAAACCTAATTTTTAATTTCTTGTCTTTAGATAAGTTTACCAAACTTTTTTTTATTGCAAGAAACTTTTATTATTACTTATTATACAGTCCAAACAGCAAAAACTTTCCATTTGGGAAATCCCCCATATAAGTAAAGCACGGGTTTCGCGATGCTTTACGTCTGCTCCACAGCTTAACCATTGTTTGGTAGTGTAGCCCAGCTGAGCCAAGCAAGGTCAAGAAATAGTGTGGACGCATGCTTTACTTATATGGGGGATTGCTCAATGGAAAGTTTTTGCTGTTTGGAAGTCGTCCCCCTTTAAACTTCTGAACCGTTTGGTAGGTATATTTTGATCAAACTTGGAACGATATTATATGACCAAGGTTTGCATTTTTTGACATATCTGTGACAGCTCTAAATGTCAAGGTGAAAAGCTCTAAATGTCAAGGTCACAGGTGGGCTTTAAAGAGACCGCTACTGCCAGCCGGACAGCCGAGAATCTACCCGAAAGAGGACAACGTATCCAAAAATCAGCCAACCTAAAATTCTTATTTTTTCGACGTTGCTAAGTCCAAGACTATTAATAAATACTAAGAACAAAAAGATCAAAAGCGGCACTATTAACTAACATTTGTTAGCCTATATCAAGAACAGAATTTAAATAGCCAAATGCGAAAAAATATTTATTTTAAATTCATGGCATCCTAAAAGTCGATTATTTTTTGACAAAAACGACAAGAACACGGCATAGTGAATATGGTCCTACTATATTTTCTCATAAAAAAAAACTTTTGTGCAAAAATCTCACCTAAATGTATGTCCTAAATATGAAAAAATATAATTGTTTTAAACGATTTTATCTTTTCAAGACAATTTGGTTAATTAATCGTTGGTCAATTTGGAAAATATTTTCATTTTTTTAATGTTTTTTTATTAATTTTTGTTTTAAATATTAAAATTTTTAATAATATATGTTGGATTTTTTTATTTTTGGGTAACCAACCCGGAATAAACAAATGAAAAAATTTTAAGTGAATTTTAAAAGAGTATAAGTTTTAAAGTAGTTTTATTATGTACATAAGAAAAGCTCTTAAAAAGAAAAAAATATTACATTATTTAAAATATTACCCTTTTACCTTTTACCTTTAACAAAAATGAAGTTAAGAAGTTTTGCCAAAAAACTATTTTTTTTTAGTGTCTTTACATGACACTATAATTTATTTAGAATAAAAAGCCATTCCCCTTCTAACTTAGATTTAAAAATTAATATTTTTTATTACATATATAAAAAAAATATTTTGTCATGCTACACTTTGCGTGTCGGCGTGGAGCCACAACTTCGGTAGTTGGAACATGTCTTACTAAAATTTTCTCCCCTTTTAGGACCTTTTTTCAAATTTAATCTAGCTTTAATATTTTTTGTAGTTGTAGCTACAAAACTGAGACGCTCTTTTTTTTTTGTTTTTCTTTTGTTTATAACAAAACCCATTTTTAAGTGCAATAAAATTAAAATATTTTTATTTTTCAGAACATTCTTTTTTTTATTTAAATTATTAACAACCGGTCGGGTCGCATGGTCTAAAACTAATAAATAGAATATTTTACTTTAATTGGTATTAAACAAGGCGATTTATAACTAAGAATATAAAAAATGCCTAGGAGTTCACTACTTTTAATTTTAAAAATAAAACAAAATTGCATGGGTAAATGTTGTAAGGAATTAAAATTTTATGTTAAAATTTAAAGCAAGATGTTAAATTATCAAAAAATTATCAATTTTTTTACATTACGCGTTGAATGTAAAACAGAAAATTGGATATCAAAGAAATTCAAGGTCGCCTTGTCAAATTTGTTTAAAGGATTAGGACACGTCCTAATATTTGATGCTAAACTTAAAAACTACCAACGCAATGAAATAAAAATTGATAGTTGGCAATAAGGGCAACTACTTAAGCTCAATTTTATCGTAATTGGTGTGGTGTTTGGTTCTTACCCTGATATTTGCTTCAAAAAAATTGTCAAATTTCTTATTTTACACTGTCTTCAAACAAATTGTATCAATTATTTGACAAGAAGTTTGATAAGTGTAAAACCAGCCTTACAACTTAAATAATGGAGAAAAGGGAACAAAATTTAAATATCACAAAATAATTTTAAATATATATTTCTTTAAATTTGCTGCCTTAAACCAAGTATATTAAAAGGTGTTAATGCGTAATGTAAAAAATTGGAAAAAATATATACTTTTTTGCTTTAATTTTTTAACTTTAAATCTTGACATAAAATTTAATTCTCTACATAAAGGTACTTTACTTCTGGTTATTTTTAATATTTTTAGGTATAACTCACTCTTTTTATTACCAATTGGAGTAAAATTTTGGATTTATTAGTTTTGGACCATGCGACCAGTTTTCCAAAAATTTCGTTTTAAAATTCAAAAATTTGTGGTCCATTTGTCCTTTTGTAACACCTATTCTGGGATACACATTAGAATAAGAAAATACTCAAAAATTAGAAAAAATATGTTCATTGCAACTTTTTTTAAATAAAAATCAATCAATTTTTTTTGCTAAAACACTCACTCTATTTTAAAAACTTTTAGTCGATGTCGTTGTACGACAAGGCCAACTTTTTAAATTTTATTTATTTTCTTTCTTAGTTCAAAAGTCAACTTGTCGGCGTTTTATTTGCTTTTTAGATTGATTGGCAAATATTAGACTTTTGATAAAAATCGTTTAGGTAGAGGAGAAATTGGATCCCATGTAATATAAAGAAATCGAAAAAACATATGTTTAATATCGGAAAATGGTCGTTTTAAGTAGTAAAAAGTGAAATAGTGAAAAGAGCATTTTTCTTTGATTGGACGAAAACCTACATTATTAAAATACGTTTTTTTTCATCCAAAATGCATTATTTCTGTAGGTATAAGGCGTTGCTGGGTAACGTACTTTTGCAACCATGACTGGAAATATTTTTTTCTACGACTGCTATAAATTAATACCTAAATTTACATGATGTATGATACTACTGTGTGATTTTTTTTACATAGGTTAAGTCTAATTATTGTCTGGTTTGACAAAAATGATAAATAAACAGTAAGAATGTCAAAAAAATTTGAGTCAAGTAAGTCGTGTTTTTTTTTGTAACTTTCACGGTACTATTGGCAAAATTTGACTGTTCTTTGGACTTTAGTAGCTTAATATTATACCACATACACATAATATACTACACACTGTCTGTCTAAAGTTTGTAGTAATTACTAAAGTCATAGGAAGTACTGAATTTTAAATAATATTTTGTGGTGTAATAGGGTCAACCTAAATTCTTGTGTAATTTTTTATTTGTTAATGGAATACATACTAAACCTATAAATTTTAACGGAAGCTACTACCCTTAAAATCCCTAACTTAAAACATGATTTTTTCATCTTAGGCCGAGTTTATAAATCAGAATGTAATTTTAGTATTAGTAATAGTTTTAACCTAACTTAAATTTAGAAATTTTTGGCAGCAATAATTAGCTTTATTTAACAAAAATAAGTAATGAAACTTTAATAAAAAAGGAGTTGCCGGTTTTACCCTTTTAATGGCACATAAGCAATTATTATTTTTTCTTATTTTAGTCTAAAGTTTTGGATTTTGGGGAATTTCAAGGTCGTTTCTTAAAACCAGAAAATAAAATTTGATTTATAAACACTTCAATTTAAATGTATGTTTTTGAATCTTGTGACTGATGCTAATAATAATACTAAAATTAAATTTTAAATTATAAGCCTGGCCTTACTAATAAAAATATAAATAACTTATTTTGTAAACTTTAGTACCATGTACAAGTAGATGGCGCACGTTTACCTACCACCTTTAAACCTATCGATGCCATGGCTGGTTGTTTTTAAATTTCTTGGCGAGATGGGACCGGTTGTCTATATTTATCGGTTCTGGTAAACAGAGTGGATATTTATGGTCAATTGGGGCACTATCAAGGCGTCGACCTGAAGCGGCTGTGACAAGTCATAACGAAGACGAAACACGTCTCGCCGTCTTGGTCGGGCCCGGGGTATTCCATTTTCTTTTGGAGACTTCGTAATTTTTAAACAATCAACCATGGTAGCCGAAATCTTACAGGTTATTTATTTATTTTTTTACTGTCATTAAGAAGCCATATGTCCAAAGAACTTTACCTTTTATTGATGTATTTATATAAAGGCAATTTTTCACATAGTCCTGTCAAAAGTTAAAAGAATAAAAATAATAAAAATCTCATATTTATCCTTATTTTCTGCTGTCGTAGAAAAGTATCGGGTGCAACACGTTTAAAACTGACACTTTGCACACTCGTATAACTTGTAGCACTCGCTTACGGCTCATGTTTAAACGTCATACTTGTGTGCAAAAAGTATTTTTCGAAACTTGTTGCATAATATACTATTTCTACGACCACATACGACAATGGCGAAATTTACACTGTCTTCTCTTTAAGAAAGAAGCATATTTTATACGCATATTAATTTTTATTTTCGTCTCTAGAGATGATAGTATTTTCATCTCTAAAGAGTAAAGTATTTTCATCTCTAGAGATGAAAAAGAATGGTAGTAAAGTATTTGCTGAGCCGGTCGCATTATCGCTGTGTGTCCGTGTCCGTCGCGAGAAAATAGTAAATACTTTCTTCCCTAGAGGTGTAAGTACTTTTCCCTCTAAAGATAAAAATACAAAAAGTGTTTTTTTTTAAATGCCAAAAAAATTGTTAATTTATTGTGGTCCTGGAAAAAATAGCGTACAAGACTGGTTAGAAAGTAAATTTCTCACACTTGTGTGATTTAATTTCACTTTCTTTTCTTGTTATGTAACTACTGACTGACTATTTTGGATGCCTAACTTTTTCTATACATTAAATATTCTTTTTATAACGTTCGACAAAATCAATCAACAATACATGACAATGTGATACTATAGTAACAAATTTTACCAATATAAAACAATTATGATGTTTAAACTTAATAAACCAAAGCAATTTTTATTTTATGCTACCTAAAACAAAATTTAATATATTTTTGTTTTCTAGTAACCTAAGAAATTGCTATTATACATCGAAAAATACCATTAATGTTTCCTAAGAATCGATGGCACGGACGTATTTAAAGCGTTTTAATGAAGGGGGAAGGGGTTTGACTGGCAGGAAATTTGGTATAAAAAATTTTTAAAGAGCAAAAAAAAGTGCTCATTTTTTTCACAACTACTACATGGTTTTGCTATCAAAAGTATTTTGAAGATCAAAATTCTTAATAAATTAATTTAATTATATCTTCTTAATTCTTTCCAAATGAACCGATGTTTTCGATACTTGACCATAGTTGGCAAAATATTAACCATCGATCAACCTAACATCGATGAACATCGCGCATTCCAACCGCAAACTCCCTCATCGTCCCGAAAAATATATTCGTTTTCCTACATGTTACATTATATTATTTTTCCTGACGGGAAAATAAAATTACCATTTTATCTCTGTTGACAGGTACAAAAATGCGACTTTTTATAAGAAGATTTTTTTGCCCGAAGAAAATAAGTATTTTTTTTTCCGTATAAGTAGGTGAAGGTAGATAATTTATTTTAGAATATTTTCTATATATGTATAAAAAACTAACTTTTTCTATGTCTTAAAAGTACAATCTGACATTTTTTAACTTAAAGTTATTTAGAATACCTACTAAAACCCCCACGAAGTTACAGATTTTTCATTTAAACCTTTTAAGCAAGGAATAAAGTAGACGATCCTTTATCAAACACGATTGTTAAACACAAACTTGGGTGCGGTTTTATTTGAAATGTTGGTCAAACCTAAAACTTGCTTGACATGTTTGATGAAAATTTGGATGGATAAACTGTTTCACGACCATATTTAAAGGTGTAAAGTTAATGTTGTCCAGTATTTTTTTTGTTGTCACGAAGTAATCACCAACATGTTCGAGTTAAACAGGTAAAAAAATCAAGAAAATGAACACAAGTTTAACAAAAGTTTTAATTTGCACAAAACTGATCCCCATGGGCAAGACTCAAATTTTAAGCCAAACTAAGTGGTAAAAACCGCAATTCATTACCTTGCGTTTGTTACTTGCATTTATTTTATTTCTTTTAACCTTTTAAAATGGTTTACTTGCTTAAACTTTAATTATTCCTTTAGGTAAGTTATTTTTAATTTTTAGTAATAAAAAAAAGTTATTAAAATACTATTTTAGACATTATAACACTGTGTTTTTAAGCCGTATATGCGATATTGCATATTATGTCATCTATGATTGTTGTTGGGTAAAAAGCAGGCAGTAAAATGTAAACACTTTTTTCTGAAAACAATAATAATTTAACTTTTTTAAATGTTATTGACTACAATGACGCAAAACAATTTATATTAATAATTAAAAAGGGCACATAAGGATAAAAAATACATAATCTCATTTTAAAACTAAAATAATTATTTCTGTTGTCTCTTTTTTAAGCATGGTATATTAAATCATTTAGTTTTTACCTAAACAGAAAACAATTAAATAGGTTTTTACTTAAACCCCCTAAGACATATTTTCAGTATTTTTAAAAGTTTCTAAAATACCAAATCGATGGTGTTTTAGAATTACATGCTATAAATCGACCTCTCATCTCTACATAGCTAATGTGTTGACTTACGGGATTTTAGCTCTAATCGATGCGAGGTACGTCAAAATATTGAATTTTTATTACAAATCCCAATATGGGCAAAATATGACTTAAGGTGTTTAAGTATTATCAGATTCAATTATGTTATCGAATACAGGTAAGTTAAAGATGCCATGAAAAACAAGCGTAAATAGGCTTACTTTATGTCTTTTAGAAAAAGGCTTTAAAGCCTGTTTTTCCTAAGTACTCTTATTTTAAATATTTTAATAAAGTTTAATTATTAGTTAAAAAGTCACCTTATTAAGTAAAAATACTAATTAAAATAGTAAAAAAAAATTAAAATAGTTTTTACTTAAATGGTGTATTTTTTGTTTTTTTATAGCCCATAAGAGTTAAATTCCTAAATACCAGGATACTGTGGATTCCAGAATATTACCAAAAGGTCATTTTTTAATAACCACTACAAAATCTGATTAAGCCTTTACAACAAAAAAGCAAAATACGCATTTAATGCGCTGTGTAAGTGACACGCAAGTTAACTATGAATTAAACTTTACCGCCGCCGTCGTCTATAAACTTTCTGATATTATAGTCAATAGACTTTTCGATATACTTAAGAGCATAGTTCTTACTACCAATAACATTTTAATGGTTTACTTAAAACTTTAAAGTGATACCTATAACTTTAAATCATGAACTGGTAGCAACTTGAAAATATAAAAGAAAATAATAAAAATAGGTATATAGGCAATGAACAAAAGAAATAGTACTTTATTTTTCATTTAATAAAAGTTATTAAAAAAATTAGCTTAATTTAAAAACCTTTAATTTGGTAGTAAACTGAAATTTTCAAGAAAAATTCTTCAAGAGACGCAGTATACAAGTTGGAGGCAAAAGCGAAGTACGGCTACTCCAAATATAGTACTATTTACAACTTAAAAAAGTATTAAAAAAATGTATACCCTTTTACATTTTACTCCACAATAATATTTAATAACAAAACAAGCTTTGTTTAGATTTTTTTCGCCCTTTCGGGGTCATCCCACCAAGGTCCGACGAATGCCCCCTAGGTGGTGCACTGCAGCCTGAAGGCTTATTGTACCTTGACCCCTACTCCTTCCCATTCACATACCATTCATTCCGTAACTTGGATGGTTGCTGCTCGGTCCATTCGTTTACTCCCGAGCAGAACACCGCGTGCCGTTGCCTAAAACCGACAACGGCCCAGTCACCCATCCAAGCAGCCACAAGCGCACCTTTTTTGTTTATTTTACTTTTTTAATAATTTTTTTATACATGATTATTTATACTGGGAGAGAGTAAAATGCCACTTTTTAGATATTTAACCATTCCAGAAAAGAAAAATCATTTTACTCCAGGAGGAATGTATGTTATTTTTCTACTACTTTTTGCGTCTAAGCTATGAAGCAAATACAGTGTCTTACGTTAATGCGTAAATATTAAAGGAAATGTAGACCTTAAATTTCCGAAAAACAAACATGTAGAATAAATTTAAAGAAAGTCTGCACGTTTACGAGAGAAGTTTAAAAAACTAATTTTGCAAGAAAAGTTAAAAATCGGAAAACATTGGACTCCAACATCAGTGCTGCCAAAACGTGGGTTATTCGTACCCCTTTCCTAGCATCGCCCCTGCATGCTACATAGCATCGCGATTGGTCGCAGAATATGTCGGTTGACAAATGGAGGGAAGTTATTCCTCTACCACACATAACTTGTTGTGGCTATGCTGGGAAGCTAATTTTAAGGGAGAGGGGTAGGATTAAACAACGTTTTGGCAGCACTGACCAACAAAATTCGGACATGATTCCCTGATAACTCTAAGAGGACGAAATGCACAACACGATTATGGCACTGGTATGAACATACATACAGAGTATTCCTTGCTCAGGCAAGTGCCTCGTGGTTAAAGGAAAAGAACCCCATTAACCCAACTACTCGGTTGTAAGTTCGAGGTGGCAGATGCGTAGAATTACTCACTATTACTTAGAGAGCTTCATACAAGGTGTCTCACCGGGAACTGCTGCGATTTATTTATTAAAACGTAGGCTTTTAGAAATTTTAAAAATTTGTTATCGCTAGGAAGTCGGTACAGTACAACTAAAGTGTTTTGACAGCTCTACCACTTCCGGTTATAATGGAAGTTAATGTCAACTTTCTTATTTTAAAAAGAACACCCTATATATTGATTATTTTTTAGATTCTGCGTGATATTTTAAACATAATTTATGTATAATGTTTTATGCCTAAGTATTGTTTTTGACCTATTTTAAATTTTATGTCAAAAATGACGTTTGCAAGCCATTACATAACCAGCAATTTCTTCTAAACCAAAGCCTCTAATAGGAGTTGGGTATAAATTTTGGCAATAGATATTCTTATACAAACTTTCCCTTATTTTTAATGCTTAATAGGATAAGGTAATAAAAGATAGAGATTTCCACTGAAAAACTTGACCATACCACTCTGTATTTATTAATTATAAAAATATCAATAAAGTCTACTAAAGTAGTTATTTCTCTACAAGAAACTCAACCTTAACCCATATTAAAGGCTTTTGTTTAAATAACGTAGATGGGTATGTAATGGCTTGCAAGCATCATTTTGACATAAAATTTAAAATAAGAAAAAACGGTTGGTCTTAAGTATAGAATATTAAGCCTTGTCAGACACGGTTAGTAAATTAGTCTAGTAGCGTGTAATTAGGTATTCTCGTGCGTGTGGACAGCTACTATACTAAACTACTTTCATAATTTTTACTTTCCACACGCACGAGAATATTTAATTACTTGCTACTCGACTAAATTACTAGCTGTGTCTAAACAAAGCATTATAAATAAATTATGTTTAGAATTTAGTATAATCAGAGTCGTAGAGCTGTCAAATTATTTCGGTTATATGCTCCTCACTAATGCCTTTATAATGCTATGATATTTTCAAAACTCTCCAAAGCGTACTTTTCGAGAAATCGATCACACCCTGTAGAGTAATCTCTCCGTATCCTAACTGACTCCATCTCGCGTTTCTGTTTTGTCTCCAAATACGAGAGTTGACCAAATGTGACAATGCCTGTTTAAAATGTTTTGAAACAGCACGATTTATATACTTATTATAACATAAAAAAATAAATACATATATATTAATAAAATTTACCTGAAGTTACGCCAATGAGAAAGCCCCAAAACCAAAGCACTAACATGGTTGTAGGAGGAAAACACAAATGCCCTGTAGAATTTCTATGGTGACGTCCTGAAACAAAGAATATATAATTAAGATTTTGGAAACATAACTCTAGACATACTTTATTATTCCAGATCAAGAGAAATTAAGCTAAAACTGGAAAATGCACATAAACAATAGAGACAAAAATACGTACAGAGTGGCGCCTTTTCGTTGATCTTGCAGGGTATAGTCAAAACTAAAATAAATCTGATTGCAAAATCTTAATTTTCATTTTTACAACAAATTTAGTGACGAATTAAATAAAATCCCGATGATGGCCATATTTCCAACACTATTTAAAAATGGATATTTCAAAGGTTGTATTTCTTACAGCTTTTAGGGACACCTTTCACCCAATAATATAATTTACAGGATGTTCCGAGAGGTATTCTATATAAAAAACCTAACTTTGTGTTATAACTTTAAAAGAAAAGTAAATAGAAAAAATACAACTAAATTTTACGTAAAAATCCCAAAAACATTTCTATTTAAATTTCTTTTCTATCTCTAATATCAAGTGAGTTAAAAGTGCCTGGTCAAATTGGCAAAATTTGAAAAACACTCTGTATCTCCACATATTCCACAACGAACCAAGATAGCTATATATGATTTGCTTACCACCGAGTTTGTATTCAAAAATCGAAACCGAGATTGTGCAATCAGATTTGTTTTATTCCTTTTACTGTTTGCTATTTCCTGCAAGGTCAACAAAATGGCGCCACCTTATTACTTATTTGATTAAACATTAATATTTATATTGATGTCAGTACAGTATAATTTTTTTAATTTTTGCATGAATTGTAGATACTTATTTATAATTAGTAAGTAGAAAATTTAAATTATACTTTAAATACTAACCAGAACTAACTAGAACTAAAAATATATTTAATTTTTAAGTTACAAATAAATGTTAATTAAATCGTAATGAATTGAAGATATGTTCTGTAGTTTGACGGATTCATTTAATAGATGGTGTTTATTTGGGTACACGCCAAAATAAAATTAAAAGTACTAAAAACCAAAAAAAATTTAACAAGTAAACAGATAATTAAAAATCGACGTTTCGGTGGCAAATCTGCCACCGTTGTCAAGACAAATAGAATAAAACTAATAAAGTAAAAACTTACTATTATTTAGGCTTTAAAATTCACAATTTTTCGGTTTTTTGGGATATTCTGAAAAACTTTGACATTAAATGTCTATAACTAACCAAACAAACATGTTTTGACATTTAATGTCAAAGTTTTTCAGAATATCCCAGAAAAACCGAAAAATTGTGAATTTTAAAGCCTAAATAATAGTAAGTTTTTATTTTTATTAGTTTTATTCTATTTGTCTTGACAACGGTGGCAGATTTGCCACCGAAACGTCGATTTTTAATTATCTGTTTACTTGTTAAAATTTTTGGTTTTTTAGTACTTTCAATTTTATTTTGGCGTGTACCCAAATAAACACCATCTATAATAATAACCATATTATCGTAATGGTTGCAGCTACTAATTATTAACAAGTAAGTACAAACTTATTTAAAGAATGCGCAAAAAATTAAAAATATTTTTATAGTGTACTTAGATTAATATACATATTAATGTTTAAATAATTAAAAATAAATAATAAAGTATCTTTAGAAAAAAATAAGTTACATAAAATAGGTATACAGGGTGATTCAAAAATCGATCACAAAACTTAAAGGGGTGATTCTACTTGACAAAATAAGGGAAGAGCTTCATATAATTTTTTTTTTAAATGTCATTCGTTTTCGACTTACAAGCCGTTAAAGTTAAATTTTTATTTTGGTTTTTCGCCATATTGCATTTATTTTTTTAACCAATCCAGTTGACATTTGGCACACAAATCGAGCTTTGCAGATTTTAAAATTTTAAAACAAAAGTACTTTTTGAAATACCGCCAGAAGACACTTTAGCTAAAAATTAAAATATTTACACCATAACTTTTATTTTGACAGATATCGCAAAACTGTGAGCGAGACAATCAAATCTTTAAAAATGTACTCTTTATTAAAGACGATAAACCTCACCGTTTAGGCACCAATCGACATCCAAGTTTTCGTCAACTTCAATCAAATTACCTACATACCTACAGGGTGTCCAGTAACTTAACCGACAAACTTAACCAAACGATTCTACAAGAAAAGTCCGAAAAAAACTTCATATAAACATATGTCCTAAACTTCTTAGTTTTTGAACTACGGGGTGTTAAAAATTAACATACCGTAGTTCAAAACTAAGACGTTTAGGACATATGTTTATATAAAGTTTTTCTTATTTTCTGTTTGAGAATCACCCCCTTAAAGTGTGTCGGTTAAGTTACTGGACACCCTGTATGTATGTAGGTAATTTAATTGAAATTGATGAAAACTTTGATGTCTATTGGTGCCTAAACGGTGAGATTTATAGTCTTTAATAAAGAGTAACTTATTTTTAAGTTTTTGATTGTCTATAAAATGACGTCTCCAGCTTTGCGATATTTGTCAAAATAAAAAGTTATGATATAAATATATTTTTTAAGTTTTAGGTAAAGTGCCCTCTGACGGTATTTAAAAACGTACTTTTGTCTTAAGATTTTAGAATCTGCGAAGCTCAATGTGTGTGCCAAATATCAACTGGCTTGGTTAAAAAAATGCAATATGGCGAAAAACCAAAATAAAAATGGAACTTTGACGGCTTGTAACTTGAAAACGAATGACATTTTGAAAAAAATTATATGAAGCTCTACCCTTATTTTGTCAAGTAGAATCACCCCTAAGTTTAGTGATCAATTTTGAATTACCCCGTATATTAATTTTTAGTAAAACATAAAATCGTATTGTTCATGGCCTTATAGTACAAGATCCGAATAGGAGGCGACTTTTACCCATCTGTTTACCGGATGAAAACTGTTTTATAATAAAGATAGTATTTAAACAAAGGTATCCCCATAGGGTTGCCTAAAAAAAATGCTTTTTTATTAAAAAATATTTGTTTTTAATAGTTATATCCTTGTTATAAATATCATTTTAATTATTTATCAGGTTTAGTTATTAAAGCTGGCAGTTTTTTCTTCAAATTGGGCTATTACAAAGTTATTTTACTTAAAACGAAACCGAGTTATAGGTGAAAATTCGCTTAAAGGCCTTGTAGGTGCAATAAACAAATTTTATTTAAAAAAATGTTTTCATTATCTTTTAGTTTACGAGCTAGAGATCGTTTATAACAAATTCCGTCACCTCCGACTTAAAAGCAGGTTTAAAATTTTAAAATCAGAGGTGTTAAAATACGTAAGAATACTCTTTAAAACTTCGTGGACTTTGATCGGCCATGAAACAGCCCTGGTCCTTAGACTAAATGCATATGCTAACTATTTGCCTATCTACCCAATACAAACTTTTCAATGGCCGCATTGCAGTTTAACTTTGTAACAAAATATTAAAAGTTAAAATTAAACTGACACTTCTATCAAATAAATGAAAAAAATGTAATAAATCATAAAAATATAACAAGTTTGCAGCACGTCTCGTATAAGAAATTTAAATGAAAAATACACAATACAATAAAATGTTTAAGAGCAAAAATAGTAAGGTGCTACAAAGATACGTTTTCTGCCAAGAGAAACATGAGAAAATAAATTACAGAAAAGTCGGATTCGGTGAAAAATGGTGCTTATTTTTTAGAAATAAAATAGGTCCTAAGAAAGGCTGCTTTTGAAATAACATGTTTCCCTTAAAAAGTCATTTTATAATGAATTTATGTGATGTATTTGTGTAAATTCATATACTTAAACTTTCTTGAGAAAATTTAAGGGGCATATTAAAATAAAAAGGTTCCTATAAACATGGGTCAGCAAATTTTTTATTTTTAAGATACAGGGTGTTAAAAACTTTTTAAAAAACTGAAAAATTTCGAAAACACTTATTTTAGTAAAAATTGTTAGACTGGATATAAACTTTATTTAAATAAGGTTTTATTGTTGGGAAATAAATGCTAACAACAAAATATTTAACCACAAAAAGTTTCCGCAATGCTTCTTTTATTGCCTAAAAATAAGCAAGATACAAAAAAATAAACATTAAAGCTGTATTATGATTTTCTTAATCTAATAAAGCATTTTTACACACATTTACACAGTCTGGCGATTGTGTTAGAAATATTTCACTAGACGCTTAACCATGCTTCTAAACTACTCTACCAAACTTTGGTGCAAACCCAACCACCCTATGCACAACACGTTTTTTAACTCAAACCTACTGGACCATTATCGCAGAACCAACCAGAATTTTCCAACAAATATTTCATTTTTACATTACTCTACACAGAACAACTTTACTTTACCTTTGCCCTTCAACCCTCCCTTATACGTATTTCCCCCATGGACATACTCTCCACCAAACATAATTTTTAGCCTAGAGCAGTATAGTAAAAAGAACACGCACCCATCTATTATCACAAATAAATTTTATGAAATACTGCAAAATAACTTTCCCCAACACAACACTGTATATACAGATGGATCCAAAACACCTTTAAATACTAGCTGCGCTTTATTCTCTAAATCAATAACACCACGCAACATTAAATTAAATAACCTAAATAATATATTCTCTGCAGAACTTTATGCCATTAGAGAAGCTTTAAATACCATAAATAAACAATCGTATAACAAATGGGTTCTGGCGGTAGATTCAAAGAGCGCACTTAAAGCTATACAAAATACATTTAACGAAAATGCATTAATTATTGACATCTTAAACATCCTAAACAGACTGGTTATAAAAAATTCTCTATCTTCTTTATATGGATACCCAGCCATATAGGTATCCACGGAAACGAAAAGGCCGACTACCTTGCAAATCACCTAAACGAAAACAGTCTATACATAGACAGAATCTTTTCACAAAGTGTATTTAAACCAATAATAAAAAAGATAGAGCATAATACCTCTCAACTCGAATGGGACTTGTTGGAGGGTAACAACAAACTACAAAAGATTTATGAAATCCTTCCCTCATCTCCGGTCACCCCATTCTTCAATAGACGCAAACAAACTGTTATCCATCGTCTACTCATTGGACACACATACCTCACCCACTCATACCTCCTAAAATCTGAAAATCATCCCTTGTGCCCACTGTGCAACAACCCCTAACTGTTGAACACTTGATGATATCGTGCAATGATTTGATAAACACAAGACTTCACTTCAACATCAATCAGAGTAACATTAAAAAGCATTGGAACCTTCAAACAAAAATATTGACAACATAATACTATTCTTAAAACACATAAACGCCCTGCACCTCATTTGAATAAAATACTAAATTAAGACAAGAAAAAAAAACCACTAGAAAGGGTGCTAAATAGTCATAGTCACTGATGCGCCCTTTAAAACACTCAAATTCCCTCTCTCTCTCTTTAGTTGCCGCTCTAGTTTGTGATAAATTACCCCCTTCATGCCGTACATACCATTGCCAAATTAAGGCAAAATTGGTTAAAGGATATTTAAAAGAAGATATATATTTTACAAGTTTAACACCATGTATATTAAGAACAAGGTTTTTGCTAAGTTTTTAGGAAGTAGTCTAGCCGTATACTTATATTCGACCTACAAATTTGAATTGATTAAACTATCAAAAGATATTTTGCAAGATTGATTAAACTAGACAAATTGTTTTATGGACAATAAGTGAAAAAAACATTTTTTACATTTTTATATTTAAAAATATAAAAAAAATTTGTAGATTCAATAAAAAAAAAACAAAATGCTTGAAATATGTTGGATAGTTTAATTCGATTAAATTTGTTGGTCCTCTGATATATGACCATTTTACTAACGTCTTTTACACGGCTTGTGTTTTCTTATAAAGTGACATTTATAAAATTGCCAAGCAAAAATTTTCATAAAATCGAAATATTTTGCCAGCAAAATTTTGTCTTTTATAGTATTATACAGGGCGTTTCCTAATGGCGATAAAAACTTAAGGGCGTATTCCTGAGCCAATTTTATTTAAAAAATATATTGTTGTGGTGCATAAAACTTTTTGACAACCAAAAAAAGGTTTTTACGTCAAACAAAGGTGTCCGAAATTATTCGTGCTATAATAAAATATTAGGTATATATACATATTTGTCTGGCATAAAACTTGTTGATGTTGATGAGGTCTTCATAATAAACAAACGTGTTTCAAATTGTAAGTGGAGCCCCTTATTTACACATAATTTTCATAAACGTACCTATATTTAAATTTTACATTATAAGCAGGGTATTTTCACATATTATATACAAGGTGTCCAACTATATTCCATTTCGATCGCGAATAACTTTAGGACCAATAAAGATATTAAAATGCGATTTTTGCATGAAGCTATAGTTTTTAAAAAGTTTTTTATCATCTTCTTGTCATTTGGTTGCAACATTTTGTTAACACAAAAACAAAATGGCCGATTTTCCAATATAGGGCAACTTATGTATATTTTTTTCACCGTCAATGGAATTATTTATCTCTAAAATATTGACTGCATGCCATTTTAAAGTATTATTTGACAATGAAAATTTGCTACAAAATAATAATTGCAGTAAGGCTAGATTACTCTTTTTAAAACTTGTAGTAATATTGCGAAAAACCTATGGCTTTGTTGACATTTTTTTTGTAACCTTGAATGTAGCACATTTTTATTGTCAAATATTATCTCAATTTTCATGCGGTTAATTTTTTAAAGATCAATAATTCCATTATATATGGTAAATACCATATCCTATGCTAAATTTTTTTAAGGGAAAATATTGAATTTTAAGACGGTGAAAAAATATAGATGGTGTTACATTTTAAATAAAATAGGTTGTTCTATATCGGAAAATCGGCTATTTTGTTTTTGTATTACCGGAATGTCACAACCAATGGCAATGATAAGATTTTAAAAAACTTTACAAAAATCTAAGACTTTCTGCGAAATTGATATTATTATTTGTTCTTAAGTTATTTGCGATCATAATGGGTCAAAATATAGTCGAACACCCTGTACCAGCCCACCCGTTTTCACTTTTTGGGCGTTAATTATAATTTCTTTAAACTTTAATCATAATAAAATATGTATATATATATATATATATAGCACTCCTGAATAGCGTAGCTTTCTGATTGTGAAAGCATTTTTATGATTGGTTTAGTATTCCATTAAAGATTAACCACTACAAACAAACAAAGGTACAAACTTTGCCTCTTTATAATATTAGTATAGATTACATATTAAAAGCAGGGTACCATGTTTCTTTTTCAACACTACGAGGGCGGTCCGATAAGTACCTAGCCTACAAAAGAAAAACGAAAATTTTGGAAAAGTGGCGATTTATTTCTCAACATAGTCTCCTTTTACCTCGATACACTTGACCCAACGATGCTCCAACTTTTTAATCCGTCTGCAAAATAAGTTTTCTCGAGGTCTGCAAAGTAGGTCTCCGTAGCAGCGATGACCTCCTCACTCGACTCAAATTTCTGCCCGGCGAGTTACTTTTTCAAGTTTGGAAATAAAAAGAAGTCGCACGGGGCCAAATCGGGAGAATACGGTGGATGGGGCAGAAGTTCGTAGCCCAATTCGACCAATTTGGCCGTGGCGATGGCGCAGGTGTGAGCCGGTGCGTTATGATGGTGAAAAACACTTTTTTCTTTGCCAAATGGGGCCGTTTTTTCTTCAATTCGGCGTCGAATCGGCCCAATAATTCGGAATAGTAGAGCCATGTGACCGTTTTGCCCTTCTCCAGGTAGTCGATGTAGATCACACCTTGTGAATCCCAGAAAACCGTGGCCATCACCTTTCCGGCCTTCTTCGGAGCACGTTCGCCGGGTGAAGTCCACTGTTTCGACTGTTCCTTGGTCTCTGGTGTGTACCAGTGAATCCACGTTTCGTCGACGGTCACGAAACGACGCAGAAACTCCTTCGGATTGCGCTTAAAAGCGTCAAACACTGCTCTGAAGTGGTCTCACGGTTGCGCTTGTTATCCGGAGTGAGCAAACGCGGCACCCATCGCGCCGACAGCTTTCTCATGCCCAAAATTTCATGCAGGATATGACCCACGCGGTCTTTTGAGATGCCTACTGTCTCAGCAATCTCGCGCACCTTCAATCGACGGTCTGCCAATACGAGATCGTGGATTTTCGTCACATTATCCTCCGTGGTAGCCGTTTTCGGAGCACCTGGGCGTGGCTCATCAAAAACCGACGTGCGGCCATGTTGAAACTCGTTAAACCAATTTTTGACGGTCGCCATCGAGGGAGATGAGTTACCGTACACAGCATCTAAGCGTTCTTTGATTTCACTGCGCGATTTCCCTTCCAAATACAAGAACCGACCGATATTGTTCTTTTTCCATTTTTCTAAAATCCGCGCACACGTCTGCTTCCACACGCTGTCAAAACAAAACAACAAGTCCGATTCGACTGAAATTTTGACAATAGCCATCTACGAGAATGTTTTATACGATAGTAAATTTCTCGATAGTAGCGCCATTCGGCGGTGAGGCTAAGTACTTATCGGACCGCCCTCGTACATCGTTTTTACCTTTCTGGGGGCCACTTCTTATCGGAGACCCGGGGCGGTCTAACCCCTCCTCCCCCATCCGTTTTCCAGTGTGGTCACCCAATATACACCACGAAAAACAATTACCTATAAAGACAAAACTACATCAAATAGATTTCATCCCTCCTTTCCCAGCTTTTAATGCCTATAAATTCAGTTAATTACTACCATGATTTTCTATCCAAATGGCACACTAAATCTTACCTAACAGTTTAACGCCAAACTGTCAACTGTATCCAGCTATAAAACAGATTATCATTTTGCCTGCCTAAACAAACAAACAAATTATAAATTAGCTGTTTCCCCGCCGTCGTTATTTCATATTAGGGAATTCCATTTCCTGTTTGCGATTATTTAAAGGGGATGACACGGTAGAAATATTTGCTTTTTGGGATAAATGCTATCGTTTAAATACACGCATATTTCTGTTTTTTTTTTTTAAATTTTTGCTGATGTCACACAAAAATTTAACAAATAACTGTTTATTTACTTATCTTTTAAATTAACCGTAAACAAATCTAAACAGCGTGCTTTCAAGAGTTCTTGCCAAAGGTACGCGCACATACATCGGCTTCGGACGGATGGTACCGACGGTACGGACGGAAAGGACGGTAGGCGACAAATTTTCTATCAGATTATTGCACATTATGTCGTCGGTATCGCCGGAAAAATTCAAATAAAAGTCAATTGTCAAAAGTTTACGTGTCACTCGCGAATGTCACTTTAAGCGATGTATTTTGGAAGAAGAAAATGTTTAAAAGGGAAAAAGGTAGACCATTACTAATACCATTACCATAATACCGATTATCTAAAGTACACAGTTCTTTGTAATTTTAAACCTTTATAAGTAATTTTTTTGCAAAAGTTGATTATGACTATAATTAGGTGAGACAAGTACCAAATGTGTGTATGAAGTTGTTTATTAAGAACACGTTTACATCATTTTAACCTTTAAAACAAAAATATTTATGCATTTAACTATTAATTATTTAGAATAAATAAGAAAAAAATATATAATAAAAACAGGATGTCCGTTTGAAAACGGAATAGAGTTTTTTTGGGTACTCCAAGACATAAGAAAAATCGTTCGAACACGTCAATTTTTATATTTTGGTGAGAAACATTTTTTACTACTTTTACTCCCTGAACTGCCACCCTCTAGCAGGTTTGAGACTTACCCTCAATATATATCTTAAATAGAAAAATGGGGACGAGTGATACCTTATTTTAAAGGTCGTCCGACCATGATTATAAGCCAGGTTGCATCAAGCCAAGGTTGAAGTTTCTACTATCATTTTCATTGATATGGCGGCTTTTTAAAATTTTAGTCATTCTCCCATTTCGCGTGGAATGCCCCACAAATCAATATCATTTTTTATGTGGTGCAAATTTTAAAGCAACTTTTATCATTCTTATTGGTAAATCCTTATATAACATCCACCCTGCTGGTTTATTGTCATACTGTCAGTTTTTTAAAGCTATAAAGAACAATATTTTTCTTAGCAGTTCCCCTTTGTTAAGGTTTTATAGTAAAGAAATCCCTTAATATGTTGTTTACTGTTTCAAAGCTGATGGTTGAAGAACGAATATGTAAGGAAATATAAAACGATTTAGTTTGTATGTTGTAGGCTTTAAAAAACAATTTCTTGAATTTTGGTAAGATACTTTTACATTTATTTTGCTGCTATTTGAATAATAAAATACAGAAAACATTTTACTGCTTTTAAAAATTTATTATTGAAATTAAAAAATCTTTTTAAAACTATTTTTATACCTTAAGGAAATTACAAGTAATGGGTAAGTAATATTTCAATACTTATATCAAGTAGGACATTTGATGAAATATGGTTTTTATCATAAAGGTTGTCCTATTAGGTTTTTTTTTTTAAATTAGTCTTTCAAGTAAAATACAGTGCTGGTCTAAAGTCGGGACCCTCCCTCCTAACTTTTGAATTGTTTGGTATTTTTTATGAAAATTTGAGGACTTTATTAAGACAACATAACCCTTATTATAGACAAGAAATAACGGATATAAATGTCAAACTGAGAGTTAGGCGCCATTTTCAAAACAAATATTAAGTTAGAGGGTGTCTTGTGGCAATCATTTTAAAGCTCCTAATAAGTACTTTATAACACATGAATATAAGTACTACCTACCTACTATAAAATGGCGATACTTTGAAAATTACCTGCATACGTGATTAGGATAGCCATATTTCCAAAACTAACAAAGTTAGATATACTTGATATGGTATTTTCTTAAAGCTCTTTTAAAGATCTATTTAATGGTGATATGGATAATTATATACAGGGTGGGACAAAAAGTAAATGCTATTTTAATACCGCACTTAGTATATTCTATTACCATTAAGGAGATATTTGAAAGACATTTAAGAAAATATTACAATATGTATATTTATCTTCATTAGTTTTAAAAATGTGGCCATCTAAACCAGGTATTTAGGTAATTTTAAAAGTTTTGTTATTTTGTAGACGGTAAAGGTACTTACTTTATTTTTCGGGGTAATAAAGTACTCGTAAGGAGCTTTAAAATGATGTGGGACAAGACCCTCCTTTTCATTTAATTTTTGTTTTTAAAATTTCTTTTATATTTTTTCTTTTAGTTCAACATTTATATTTGTCACTTTTTATTTATAATTTGGTTTATGTTGTCTTACTAAAGTCCTCAAATTTCATGAAAAATTACCAAACAATTTAAAAGTTAGGAGGATGGTCCTGACTTGAGACAAGTACTGTATATATTTTGTTACAAATACCTGTTTTGTTAATCACCAGAGGTAATTTATAATAAGTGGGTTATGACATAGTCGCTATATTAGAGGTCATTTTTTGACTTCACCTAGTATTTAGTTGGCCATGTTTTAAATAGGATAAGTGCATTTAAAAAATTAAAACATCATACAACAAAGATAACTTTTAAAACAACGCAGAACGAAAACCATAAATTCTAGACCCCACTGGATTGATTAACAGCTAAAAATATATATTATATATATAAATCTATATTGGTTAGGCAAATTCATTTATTCAATGGTCTTTTTTGTTGGGTACTCGCCAAAATCTGTCTAGAAAAATGGGACCTTTTCGGTTCTGGTCCCAGAGTATAGCGAGCTGACCCTGTTTGGCCCTATTGACCCCTATGAACTGTCCTTTCGCTTGAAAACAAAGATAAAGAAAAGCCTCCTCAAAAACACCAAAAAAATCTAATTTAAAAATTGACGTTTTGGTGGCAAGTCTGACATCGTTGTCAAGTTAAAAATAAAAATAAGAGATTTACTAATATCTAAATTAAAAATTATTACATTTTTAGGCTTTTTAGTTTCGCAAATTCTGAAAATAGTTTGACATTGGTGTCATAAGTGACATGACATTTTAATCATTTTTAATTTAGATATTAGTAAATTTTTAATTTTTATTTTTAACTTGACAACGGTGGCAGACTTGTCACCGGAAACGTCGTTTTTATTTTATTTTTTTGGGTTAACTGGGAGGTTTTTCTTTATTTTGTTTTAGGCGATCGGCCAGTTTGTAGAGGTCAATAGACCAAATACCAAGTACAATGTTTAGTTTAAAAATCATAGGAGGGAATTCTATTAGGGAGCGCGTCATGCCAGACCTAATCAAAAGCTTTAGGTATATCAAGAGCAACGATCTTGGACTCACCTAGAAACTCGAAAGATTTTTTCAGCCGTGTGATACGAAGGTAAGAAGATCTACTGTAGATCTTTTGTGGCGAAATCCATACATGTCATGCAAAATTTTGTGTTTTTGTAAATAATTAAGAATTTGTGAATTAATGAATTCCTCCATTACTTTACAAAGAACTCCGAGAAAGTGAAATAGGTTTATCGTTAGATAGAAGATAATTAGATGTTTTCTTAGGAATGGGTTAAACACGTGCAGATTCCAGCTCTTCAAAAAAATACCTATGTGGTAAGAAATTCAAAAGAGGCAAGTTAAGATGGGTGCACGTTATGGAGCACATTTTTTAAAATGACTGCTGGTATACCAGCTAGCTCAGACAAATTTTTAGTGTAACGAGAAAAAGGGTAGGCTAAATGTGTTTCACCTACTGATCTTAATGGATTGCCAATGTTATTACCTACGCGAAACAAAAGTTACATTTTATGGGCGAAAAAACGGGTTTGTACGCAAGCAAATCGAGAGTGAACGCGCTTGGCGCCTAACAGACTATCCGCATTATCGGGAAGATTTTGTCGACAGCGCCCTGGTTTTTGTTCGGAGTAAGGTAGCTAATGAGCGTCACGGTCAGACCGCAGACGGAGGGTACGGGGTGCCGGTGTTTGTATTTTGCCACGGCTTTTACGTGCGCATGTTCGTCCACCCGTCCATTTGTTTACTGCGCGAGGTCGTAAAAATTCGAAAAATGCTTCTTGCCATTGCGGATCTAAATGTAGGGTATCTATGGTTTTACCTTAAAAATAATATCGGGCATTTTAAAAGGAATCAGGGCAATAGCTGAAATTGGATGATTTTACCAGATCCTAATATCTTGTCCCTTTCAAAAGATAAAGGGGGAAGGAACTCTTTAAAGATCATCACTGTATATGTTATGAAATAAACTTTGTCTAAAAGAAAGTAAAAAACATTATTATCTAACCCGGAAATAAATTGTTTAACACCCAAATTTTATACGATGTTAAACCCATTTTATTCCATACTATGCCTCTAACTGTCCATTACAATAAAAATAAACTACTTTTAGTTCTTTTTAAACTTGTTCGGTGTCACATGCAGTAACGGTAAATTGTCGGGACTTACCCGCATTTGTGATCAACTTACCGAAAACTTTCTTATTCGAAAGAGTGGATCTCAGTCATCATGATTTTCTTTGTAAAAGACAAATAATGATATTTAATTTAAGAAAGTAGTGACCAGTGTTGGAGTGACTTTCTTTTTAATCAGTTGAAAATCTAGAAAAATATAGATTTAAAAGTAAGTTATCTAAAATTTAATATTGTTATTTAATTACATGACAACAAAATAATTATTCAGTCTATTATTTTCGTTATAATGAACAAGTTTATGATAGTGTGTTACAGTCATGACCGAAAAAGTACGTACACCCTTAACCTACAGCAATAATGCATTTTGAAGCAAAGAAAACGTATTGAAAAATATTCATTTCGGTCCGATCAGAGAAATGTATGCCATTGTCATGACGACCTATTTATTTGCCCTTTCAGGTCTCCTACCTAGGTCCGACCATCGTTGCAGCCCTAGAAGCTTATTGTGCCTTGACCCTATTCCTCCTCATTTACATGCCATTCATTCAATAACTTAGATGATCGCTGCTCGGGCCGTCCGCTGAACACCGAGCAGAGCTTTGTGTACAGCCGGCTGTCACCCATCCAAGTTATAGCCGTGCTCCACGTTGATCAACTCTGTCGATCCCACCGGTGCGGCAACGAGCGCGGCTCACGACCTATTATGGTTTGTAACAAAAGATTTGCAAAATAGTTATTTTTACCCAAGAAGATACTTTTCTGCACGCAACATCAGTTAGACGAACGACGAGAAGCGGAGAGGAAATAAGCTTTAAGGTCAGGCCACACATAACCGCACCGAGCCCGATTACACGGTAAGGCAAATTAATTTAAAAAATTTAATAGCACTTTTGATGCCCTCAACAATATAGAAAGAATTTTTGTCAAGCTAAGTCTATTGTTTTATCTGAAGTAGGTATATATCCTTTTGTTTAAATAATTTAGATTTTCCTACTTATCTCTGTTTCCTTTTTTAATACTTTAAGGGTAGTATAGCTAAAAGTCCGGCCATACATAACCGATGTCCCACAATACCCGCATGCCCAGTAAATAAAATCATACGTGGATCGGTTAGTGCCGATGTTCCCCGAAGCAAGGTTTCAGTTTACGGGCGTCACATTTTATTTCAGTTTATTACGTATAAGAATATAATAATACTAAAATAATAAGTTAGAGGTTAAAGGTTGCTGTAAACAAACAATACAAGAAAAAGTGATTAGTATTTAAAAGTGTAAAATTAATTTTATTGTTACATACCTATTTTTTGTGTTATAAGTTTTTTAAAAATATTTTAAGAAATCAAATGAACTAAGGTTTGTTTACTTCTAAAATGCGGTGGGAATTTGGTCAGATACGGAGCAGTGATTTTAAGCCTACGGCCGTGCTACGGTGCAGGACTCGGCGTGGTTATATGTGGTTAAACCTTAAAACTGTGTTACCTAATTTGTAAAAATTTAACTTATGATCGGGTGTAATTTAAACGGTGGTATAA
This sequence comes from Listronotus bonariensis, assembly GCA_014170235.1. Classification (NCBI taxonomy): domain Eukaryota; kingdom Metazoa; phylum Arthropoda; class Insecta; order Coleoptera; family Curculionidae; genus Listronotus; species Listronotus bonariensis. The sequence continues at coordinate 289,481 of JACEGR010000113.1, read as the reverse complement.
TTGACATATATTACTGCAGTTTGATTAAATACAAAATGTTTGCACTGCATCCCCTACATTTCACCAGGGAAACGTATGGCCACGGGCTCGTTGCCATAGTTATTTTTGTACCAAGGGCATAAAATAGTACTTTTACGCCCGCGGCTGAAAGTTGTTGCCCAAGCTCCGCGAGGGAGTGGTACGCCCGGTTGTGCAAAAAGTTACTCTAAATTTTTTAATATATTTTTTTACGGGCGTCACCTTTTATTTCAGTTCATTACGAATAATAATATAATAATGAGAATAATGAAATAAGAAGTTAGAGGTTAAAGGTTGCTGTAAACAAACAATATAAGAAAATGTTATAAGGATTTTATTTAACATACATCCCCAAAGTTGATTACCAGAGTTCTATTAAAGTTTGGCTTGTAACAGTATCTTTAGTCATATAAGATACAGTTTTTGAAATTAAAAAGTTTTCCATTTAAAGTGAAGTTACTTAATTTAGAATTTGTAACTGACGTCGCAAAGACCACTGATTATATATTCGCAAAATATGTGCTTGAATATAGTATGTTATAAAAATGTGACATAAATAACCTAAATTACGAAGCTTTGATGAATTTTCAATTATCATCAGTAAATTGTGTTTGACTATATTTATAAAAAATACATAAAGTGCATTATATTTTTATTAGCTTAATAATTATTTTCTTTTTTAATCCTTAATCAGCACAATAAAACAAAAAACAATTAATAAGACTTGTAGCATTCTTACAAAAAACCCTATAGTCTAAGATTTGAATAGAATAAAAACTATTTTATATTAAATATAGTATTTAAACAAAGGTATTGTTACACAGTTGCCTAAAAAATTATGGTCAAGGCAATACTTAAATTAAAAAGTAACCTTAACATTTTTCACATACCCTGTATATTGGCAACTTATTTTTAACTGGTTATATGTTTAAATAATACAAAATGTACTAAAAAATTATTATTTTTTTAAATTTTGTATTTAAAGGATTTTACATTGCTTTTTATGAAAATTTAAGAAAAAAATTACTGATATGCATATTAGTACTGTCAGTTAGAGTAAAAAAAATTGTCGTTATACAGGGTGTTTCAAAAGTTTTGAGGATTTTTATTTAATTATTTAAAAAGCCCAGACCATAATTTTTAGGCAACCCTGTAGTAATAACTTTGTTTACATACTATATTTATTATACAGGCTGTTTCTTAACCAATATAAGGAGGTGATTTATACTTTAAAATAAAGGGTAGTTTGCTTTATAAACGTGTGGTCAAAAGTCAACCATTAGGGAGATATTGCAGTACAAAAATTTCGAAAAAATAACATTTTTACTTTTCATCTCAAAAACAAAAAGCACTAGAATTATAAAATTATAAGAAAATATTGCTATTACAAAAATACAGATTTTAAATACTTTCGCACTTTTTTAAGAATTAATAAAAGTTGTGGCAATAGACTACCTTAATTGTTCTTGCTAACCAAATTAAAAGAGACACTTACTCATTATCCCCAAAAATATAAATTTAAATGGACTGGTTTATTTTAAAAATATAATATTTTGTTTTTTTTTGGTTAAACTTACCAATAATAAATAAAAATATAAAATGTAAATCATAATGTGCCGGAACATGGACATTTATTTTATAATAAAATCTATTTATTTGCTGTTACCTATAAAGGCATTTGTAGTAGGTCTTTATTTGACACAATATGGTAGGTTTAACACAAAACTTATTTTACTTTTAAGCAAACAAAAATAAGGACACTTTTCTGTTAATTTTCTTCGCGATATCTCCTTAATGGTTGATTTTTGACCCCCTGTTTATAAAGCAAAGTACCCTTTATTTTGAACAAAAATCACCTTCCAAAATGTTTTTTGCATTTTTATAAACGTCCTACAAAACAGTTTTCATCCAGTTAAAAGATGGGTTCAGGTCGCCTCCAATTTGGATCCTAGACTAATAAAATAAGTTAATACAAATTAAATTGCTTCAAAAACAAGAGCCTAATTTACGTAGCAGACAAAATAATTTTAGATCTGATTATACTTAAAAGCAAAACTGGATCTTGCTCATTACTTTAATCTTTAGCAATTAGGTTAATACTTAAACCAAACCAAAAATAAAAAAAAAATTAAGTGAATGCAGAAATAAAATTACAGACTTGGTAATAATAAATTGACGTAATATTTTGTTTAAAAAAACATATTTAGAGTTTTTCCTTTTGGACAAGGTTTTCATTTATATTTCGCCAGCCAGTTACAACGATAACCAAAAAAATAATAATAAAAAAATTCTGGGAGCTTAAACAAATACTATATAACCATTTAAATCTTTAAAGAAACGGATTCAAGATGTAAGAACTAAGTTTAGTGACACAGGTATAGTAAAAAAATGATTAAAATTTAAAATATTATATATAATATATAAAGGTTAACATCATTTTTTTTACTAACTTTAATGTCTAAAAGATTTAGCTTTAATTTGTAACCAATCAATAATTTGTGTGCCTATTGTAATTTGACACAAAATTCTTATCATTGCACCTAAAACAACATTAAAAAAAAGGAAAACTTACCAACATAACTAGAACGCGACCTAAGCTGTTCTTTACTGAATGAGCGAATTCAAAATTTATATCCGACATATATTTTTACAGCATAATAGTTAACAGTATGACTGACTTTACGTAAGTAGTCTAAAATACAATACCAAAAAGTATGATATACATACATTTAGTTTTAGTCCAAGTGGTAATTTTTGGGCGGATACTTTATTTCCTGTAAAACATCGTTTACTGTCAACATAATGTTAACTTGCACTTTTAAGTTATTTAGTTATATTACGACCGATGTTAATTGCAAACACTTCTTCTTAAACTTCCAGTTAAAAATTAATACAGTCAAAATTTAATATTACAGGCTTATTTTATTAAAAACCTATTCAATAAAGTGCTAATAATACAAACAAGAAATCCACTACTAGCTGGTTTACAGTCGGTTTAAGTGTCACAATCGTAAATATAGACGGAAAGCGACAATTTAAGGTTACTGCATGTGGCACCGAACAACTTTAAAAGGTTTATTTGGACCAAAATAGACGATAAAAGTAAAATTACGATGTACAGCGTATGTCCATTCTTTGCAGAAAAAGAGAATACAAGATTTACTTTAACGCGTTTATATTTATTATATTTTAACAAATTTATTCTACAAAAAGAATAAGTTAAGAGAAAAATGCAAAAAGCCCAACTGTAAATAATAATTAATTAATTATGATTTAATAAAACGTCTTATTAAATGTTTAATCATTATTTAATGATATGAAGGAAGCACTACAATAACTTGTATTAACTATTTTTTATTATGTTGCAAGTATTATGTAATATTTCACTTTTAAATAAAAAATGCCAGGATAATAAAAAGATAATCGGCGCTTTTTTTAATTAGCTTAATATGGTGTATCAAATAAAAAATATTTTTTGAACTTCCATATAAAAACAAAAAATGTTACGTTATAAAAATTGCGAAAACATAGGGTTTATTTATCTTAAAAAATAAAATACACAAAAAAATAAATTATATAACTAAAAAATTATAATGTTGCTGTTATAAAAACATACTGTTTAAAGATTTTTTACTTTTTAAAAATTATTGTTTTTAACCTCAAAACATGCAATAACTTAAAAAAACTGAATAACCTGGTTTATTTAAAACTTTTTATTTCTTTTTTTTAATTAAATTATTAATTTAAAATTAAGAAATAAAATGTAAATTACATTACATTAGGTGTTGTTACCAAAAAAATATTAAAGATAAAAAATGTCTATTTATCCACTGTCGCCTTTTAAGGCATTTGTTATATTTATTCTTTGACATAAATTTAATACTCTTTTTGTTTTTAAGATATTTTAAAATAATTTATTTCTAATTATTATTATTTATTTTTTTGACAAATTTTTCCTGATGGTTGACTTTTGACCCAACGTTTACACAACAAAGAGCCCTTTATTTTGGGCAAGGCATTACCTCTTCAATTTTTTTGCATTTATTTTAAGACATCGTGTATATTTTATATACCTGGCGTTAATCATAATTAGCGCTGCCAGACATTTAAATTCTGCTTCCTGTTGTGGAATTTCGGTGCTTTTATTACATCATAAATTTTTCGACACATTTTTTCTTATTCTGCGTCTAGACTTGCAACAATCAGCCGCACCAAATAGCGCGCCACATAGCCCCACATAGCACGGATGTGGACGTGGACGGAATTCACGTCGTTTCAAGGGCTTGAAAAATGATTTCGCGGTGATTCAGAGCTTGTCGGTTATTTTGCATTATAGAAGCGCGCAAATAGGTTGATCTGTTTGAATCAATGTTTGGCCAATTGGTGCAAGTCTGAACTCGGCTTTAAATCAAATGGGTATTGCAGTTAGTTAGTTCTGACAACAAAAACGTGTTTCTTTAAGCAATGTTTTAAAAGTAAATATGTAATATATGAAATAAATCTAAAAAAATCCCGCTAAAATTTGAAAACACAAATCAGAGAAAATTACGTCACGAGTAAATAAAACACGTTTAATATCACAAAATTAAAAATGTTATTTGACGTACCTTTAAAGCATACACCTAACAGAGGTAGCGTTGCGGCTTTGCATACTAACAGCTCTTTTAAAAGAGGATCGCCCTCTGTTTATTATGTGTCGTCGCGTCTATACAGGGTGGTCCCTATTTAATAGGCCAGAATTCAGCTGAAGAATAGCCACGTTGAAATATTGCGAATAAACTAAATTTACCTTAGTACAAAAGTTGATATTAACTTAGATACAGGGTGTCAAAGTTCAAAACATATTTTTAAATTATTTCGATAATATTTAATAATTTTTGAATATTGTAATAAAACTTGGTATCTGGGGGTTTTGTCATATGAGCTATTCATATCTAATGTTAATTTTTAGGTGTTAAGTTGAGGATGCCACCTATACTACTTTGAATTTCTTTAAAACGTCCCAACTTTTTTGTGCTATTCTGTATGTGTCATTTAAGTTGACTAGTAAATTCTCCTATGATTTCTACACATTAAAGGTGTGCTTTGTAAGAAGGGCTCTGAGCCACCGTTTTTAAGATATTTGCATTTAGGTGGTTTAGTGGAACTAAAAGTATATGGATTATTACATTAAATTATTCGTTTATAATAAGGTAGTTGTAGTTATGGAAAATACGCTGTGTTTTTGGTTTGCACTAAATATCTTGATAGCAAATATCTAGGAAATGGTTGCTCAGAGCGATTTTTACAAAGTTTACCGTTTTTGTGTAAAAAGCATTGGAAAATTTAATATTTTACTGTAATGGTACGTACAAGGAAGCACAAAAAAATTGCAACGTTTTAGAAAAAAATTAAAGTAGTGTTGGTAGCGTCCTCTAGTTAACCCCAAAAATTAACATATGATATGAATAGCTTATGTTAGAAAGCCCCTAGATACCAAGTTTTATTATTACAATATTTAGAACGTACCAAATAATATCGTATAAAATAAATAAAAATATTTTTTGAACTTTGACATCCTGTATCTCAGTTAATATCAACTTTTGTACTAAGGTAACTTTAGTTAAATCTCAATATTTTAACGTCTCAATTCTGTAGTTGAATTTTGGCCCATTACCTAGAGACCACCCTGCATAAACAGCAACGACATGATAAAGTGTATGTTTTAGCGGGTATTTAAAAGTTTCAATTAAAATCATATTTTCTTCTACCAAAACTATTTTTTTTCAAAGATATATATATGTTTTTTGAAATAGTCCATACGTCTAATCATAGAAAAGTTAAAAAAATATGTTATTATGCCTGTTATATTATAATTTTTAGTTAAATAGTTTAAACACTTCCCACTGCATTCATTTAAACGAGAATTGCTACATTATTAAATTTTCACTACTATTAATTAGTGCAAATACACAAAATTTGTATTTACAGTATAATTATAGGTCAAATTATGTTAATAATTTTAATAATCAATTAATTAAACATGATAATTACATACCAATTCCTGCTTTATTATTTACACGGTTTATTTAACTCTATAGTAAAGCAGCAGCATAATATTTATTAAGTATATTTTTATACACTTGTTAAAAAATACTTATTTTTTAATTGGTTGGCAAATTACTTCTTATAAATTCATAACATAAAGTGTTAAAATAAGTAACCTTTTTCTAACAGTTCAACGCTTTTTTCACACATTGAAATAGTGTTTTGTTTTAATGCCTACTACAATTTATTTAATTATGCATTTTTGCAATGTAACACGTTCCCAAATCCAACCACCCTTGGAATATTGTTCTAATATATGGGGCATGGCGTCCCCCACAACCCTAAGCATTCTTGATTCCATTTAAAGAAGGGCTATTCGTCTTATTAATGATCCTTTACTTACAGAAAGCTTGCCTCTCTTGCCCATCGTCGGGCTGTGGGGGATTTATCGCTTTTTTGAGTACTTCCATGGCTTTTGTTCTGAAGAATTGTCCAGTATAGTTCCTCCACTTACGGTTCCCAACAGAGAAACTCATGGTTCCGCGCGTATGCATCCCTATAGGGTCCAACTGGAGAGGCCCCGAACTTCCCACTTTGTTTGTTCTTTTATCCCTAGAGTTTTTAGATTGTGAAACCTGCTGCCCGCGGAGGTCTTTCCTTCCCCCAAATCTTCAAGTATTTAAGTCCCGTGTCAACAAACTCCCTCTTACCTCGCTTAAGACACCCACGGTACGTTAGTATTTAGGCTTTAAGCCTTCGTGGTTTGTCCAAAGATAAAAAAATTGTTATTATAAGGGCAAATTACTTCTTATAAATTCATAACATAAAGTGTTAAAATAAGTAACCTTTTTTTAACAGTTCAACGCTTTATTTCACACATTGAAATAGTGTTTTGTTTTAATGCCTACTACAATTTATTTAATTATGCATTTTTGCAATGTAACAGTAAACGCGAAACAAGTGATCTCTGAGTTTAGTTATCTTTAATTTCGCCATTTTTCCTTTGATAGGTCATGTGTTACTAAATTTAAAATTTTACAGTTTAAAATAAACATTAATTGAAGACAATGATTAATTATTAGCAATCGTGACTTTGGATGAATAAAATATTAAAAATGAATTTATACTGTTTTGGTATTATTTTTACAGAATGTAAGTACATACAGTTTTTATATATCTTTAAATAGATTAAAGCCCTATAATAAAAAGGATAATTGTTTAAAAAAAGGCGGCCATAATTTTTTGCTTCAATATAATGGACGTGTTAAAAAAATTAAATTAAATAAAAGGTATAAATAAATAAAACATGTATAAATGTTAATTTGGTAAATTTTTATTTGGTCGTAGAAAAAATGTCGTATACAACACATGCACAAAGTGTCTTTTACTCATGGAAAAAAATATTATGCACTTGTTACATAATACATAAATTACTTTTTTACCTAATTTACGATGACCGTTTACAATGCATTTTAGGACATATATTTTTAGAATAAAAAAATGTTGACTTTTAAAAAACATACTTAAAATATGACTAAAATATTTTACAACAACCTTCATAAATAATCTTTCTATTTTTTTTCCATATTTATATTACTAAAATAGTTTGGTATTTTTCTAAGAAGTGCGCAATAGTGACAGTTTCTTGCTCGCAAAATCATTAAGACAAACGGGGCGAAGTTCGAATAAGCTTTTAGATACTTTGCGCAAGTGTTGGTTACAATATTTTTTTACGAGTGTATTAAAAAAGTAGAAAGATCAAATTATCTTTATTCTTGTATTTCTCAGCGTCAATTTTTTCCACCCCAAGGACACATACCTGATTTTTCATTCCACATGTGTTTTTATTATTTAATAATAATAATAATAATAATAATAATATTATTAATAAATAGCTTTTTATTCCACCAAAACAGTAAACAATTTCTATACAATTTACTATAGAATAAATTTGTTTGGAATAAAGTCGTAATAGTATAAAAGAAGTGCAACTAATTAACCACATACTAAAAAAATGGGCTAATACCTACAAAATATCAATAAAATTTTACTGAAGGTGCTCGTTTAGCAACCAATTACAAACATTCTTTACGGTGAGATTAAGTGTGCGAAGTAAGTACTTTGCGAGTGCTGGCAGGAAAGAGTTTTTTGCTAACTAGTGCGCAAAGTGATATTTTTCGCAATTAGACAAACGACTCAAGAAAATTCGGATAGGCTTTAATTGCTGAAAAGACACTTAAGCGCAAGTGTTAATAAAATACACTTTTTTTATGAAAAGTCTGAATATACAGGGTAATCATTTTGAAGTCGGCACTATTGCTAACTTCCCTATTATTGGAGATACAAAGTCGGTTAAATTAGCAAGGTAGTAGCATTTTTTCCGATGATTAAGGTGCTGCTAACAAAAAAACAAATAAACATCGCGTTTTAAGTTATTTTAAAAATATACCATTTTTTAAACATTTTTACACCCCGTATATTGCATCATTATTAAATAGATTTTTTTAATTAGCATTAAGAAAATACCACATTTGATACGTCTATCACTCTTAGTTTTGAAATTATGGTTATGTGCATAATCTGAAAATTATGTTAAATTTTCATTATTCTCTACAGCTACAAGAACTAAGTTTAGTGTCGAAGATAAAATATACATTATATCTATTCATTTTTTAGATTTAAATGGCCATATTTCCAAAACTATAAAAGAAAGACATATCAAACGTAGTATTTTTTAAAGCTCTTTAAAATATCTATTTAATGGTGATGCAATATACAAGGTATGTGCTATTTAATAAATGCCAGTTAACTATTTAATTCTCAAAGATGGCCATCTTTCCGAAACTATTAAAAATTGGCTTTAAGACATAGGGACTTTTCTAATGCTCTTTGATAGATCTTTTAAATGGTAATATAATATACAAGGTCTTTTATTTTAAAGAAGTATATTTTTGCAATAAATCAAAACCCAGTAGTTTAATTAATTGTTTTTTTGTTGGCAGCACGTTAATTAGCGGAAAAAATGCTACTAGACTTCGTATCTCTAATAATAATAAGGAAGTTAGACAATAGTGCCAACTTAAAAATGATCACCCTGTTTATTTATTTTTATTTCAATTTTTCTTAACTTTAAATAGCATTTGTTAGTTTAGACGCGTATTTGAAAAGTGGAAGTGCTAATTAATTTAAGTGCCACAATATAAATTTTTGGTTTTTGTCCAATAATATATTCTACGTGGCAGCCCCAATATTCTCCTCTGAAATTACAGTAGCCTAGTTTACACCGCAAGGACCAATTAGATCCGTGGACCAAACCCAGGACTTATTTTTGTTAGTTCACTAGCGTTTATACCTACTTAGTTTATGGATCAATTTAATTCACGTTTAATCCTAGTACCAAAATGACAGCTGAGCATATGACCAGAACCTAACCTCGTTTTTTATCTTTTAAAACTGTATCGCTTTTAAATTGCATTTGAAAAAAATTAGAAAAACAGTTTTGATTAAATATCAACAAAATTTAAAAAAATATAAACAAACAACAAAATTATTAGGGGAAGACCGAAATTTAACGTCTTTTTCGTCGAAATGCGCACTGTCAAAGATCAAGGCTGTTATTTTGGTCCACTAAAAAAGTCCGACGTGTTTACACCAACATTTACACCATATTTGGTCACCCCGATTTGAGACGGACTGAATTGGAGTAGCAAATTTTATTACTCAAGTGTTTACACCTTGAATAAAGTACGCGTGACGTCACTTAGACCTTGAACTAAAAATTTGGTCCTACCGGTGTAAACTAGGCTAGTGTCACAGTCACCCTAGCGATTGCAAACGAAGCCCAAAGTTGAGGACGTCTGTATGCCCAGCATTACATTCTTTAATTATTTTATTAATTTCGGGGCAATTTTCACTTTGGCACTTAGATATCTTAGATAGCACTGTCACTTAACAATTGTTGTTATTTTTACAACCAATTACATTTTTTAACGTGGGATTGCGTGCGCAAAGTTTAAATTTGTACACTCCTGGGCAGAACAAACCAGACAAACAAAATTTTGTTTAAATTTCATTTTAAATAGCTTTTTGGTTTTTGACCGATTTTAATTAACTTTTGGTCCAGTTGTAGCTCTTTTCATCAACGTTTTATTATTTATGGGGATCGCAAAACTTTTTAGGATTAGGTGTGATACACGAAAGAGCCCAATGTTTCGTTTTGACCTAATATTTCGAACACCCTTTAGAATAATTTACAGTCACAATTTTTTACCAGTGCATTAGATTTAAAAACCCCATTTTTCCTTAACATTTTTTTAAATTTATACCTCTATCTATACAGAAATACAAATAGAAAAAACAATACAATTTAATTATGATGGTCGTAATACAGGGTGATTCAAAAATCGATCACGAAACTTAAGCGGGTGATTCTACTTGACAAAATCAGGGCAGAGCTTCATATTATTATTTTTTTAAATGTCATTTTTTTTCGAGTTACAAGCCGTCAAAGTTCAATTTTTATTTTGGTTTTTCGCCATATTGCATTTATTTTTTAACCAATCCAGTTGATATTTGGCACACAAATTGAGCTTTGCAGATTCAAAAATTTTAAGACAAAAATACTTTTTTAAAATACCGCGAGAGGGCACTTTACCTAACACTTAAAATTTATTTACATCATAACTATTTATTTTAACAGATATCGCAAAGCTGGGGGCGCCATTTTATACACAATCAAAAACTTAAAAAATAGGGTACTCTTTATTAAAGTCGATAAACCTCACCGTTTAGGCACCAATAGACATCAAAGTTTTCATCAACTTTTATCAAACTACCTACATACATACAGAGTGTCCAGTAACTTAACCGACAAACTTTACGGGGCGATTCTACACCAGAAAATAAGAAAAAAACTTTTTAGAAACATATGTCCTAAACTACTTAGTTTTTGAACTAGGATGTGTTAAATATTTAAAATAAACCTTTTTTTAATTTTTAATTTTTAACACACTTTTTGTCGTACGCTGTAGCTCTTGGGAGATAACAAAAATTTAATAGCTGATTTGGAAACAACGAAACCAACATGACAAACTTATATTAAAATTTATTTTTTATTATAAAAAAATTAAATATTTAAGAAATGTGTAAAAGTACATATTACTACACACAAATTTCCGTTGTCTGTCAAATTTGTGTTTTGTTTTAGAATAAAGATATTGATATAAATAAAAAACTAATTATAAAAAATGTTACAATAATTATTCCAAAATCCAGCATTTTGTTCTTTCCTGCATAACACCTAATCCTATGAAACTTTTTGCAATCTCCATAATAAATAAAAGTCTAATAATCTTCATGGAAGAAGCTACCACTAGACCAAAACATATATAAAATTAATCAAAAAATGAAAAAGTTATTTAAAAGTATATATTTACAAATATTTTCTTTGTCCATTTAAAACCAATACATTCTTTAAAAAAATATACCTATATTAAATTATTTCACAATAAACTTTATTTCTAAAGGTATTTATACTTAGTAACAGACTAAATTGTAATGCCAAATTTTTTTTAAAGAAGTTAAGAGGAATCATCTTTGGGCTTTTAATTAATTTTCATGAAAGTCGACCGTGGGTTGATTGTGAAAAAGGCAATCAAGAACACAATAAAGCCTGAGTGAAAGGGTTGTAAGTATTGTTAGTTAAGTGCCAACTGAGGATTAATTTTGGAAGCTGAAGGCAACTGATTTACATTTGGTAAATTATTTATATTTTAAGGTTTATTCTGGTTTTTGCTTTTTAAATTAAATCGTCAGTGGGTGGTTATAAATATTTTATTTCGTAAACGATAATTCTTGAAACTTGAGTATTTTATACCTTTAAAGTAACTGTAATATTTTTAAGGTAAATAATAATATTAGTTTAAATATATTAAAAAAATATGTTAAAAATAAAACTTTCTAATTTTTTGTGTCGTTTGAGTTTTGTGTAAAATGTTTTTGTTTCTGTTTTTATATCTCTGTTACGATTTCCATTGTAAATTTATGCTATATTACTGTGTTAATGATATTTTTTTACGATTTGTATGGTATGTCTAAATGTGGCAGACAATGCTTTATCATTAATATTAAAAGAATACTTTCGGACTACCATTGTCTTAATTTCAATTATTTACACAATGTTTCGGGCAGTAAAATCTCTGTCCGTTTTTACGTGGTAACTAATCTAATTCCTATGGCTACTGAGTTTATATAGAGTGGGGAAGACCATTCAACCGTGATGGAGTTGGGTGCGGTCAAGCTTTAGGTTGTACACCCAGGGCGCCAGCATCGGTGCGTTTTTGGAATTTGGTTCCCTGTAAACAACCCGAGCTTCTTACCACTTGATGTTATAATGTTGAGACCAAACATGGTCAGCGATCCCAGATTTTTAAAATGTGGTATTGCTGACCATATTTGGTCTTCCTCAATGTATATAAACACTGTAGCTTAAGAAATTGGAACAGTTTACACTTTGAAACAGACACAGATTGTGCTGCCCGAAACGTTGAGTAAATAAATATAATAAAGACAATGTAAATCTTCTTTTAATTTTTATTAATATTAAAATAATTATTTTTAAATAATTTTCAGTAATATATCAATAGTTGTAGAAAAAGTTTAGCATGCAATTTGCACGAAATACTTATTTTCCGCTCTAATAAATTATATCACCGGCCTGCGGCTCGTTGCTGCAAAAGTCATACTCGTCGAAAATGAGTGACATTTCGTGCTCGTGTACATGCCATTGTACTAAATATGTTAAAAACCTTATTAATTTAAACATGATTTCAGTATAATTATTATTATTATGTTTTATTTATTATTTATTTTTTTTCTAAAGTAGTAAATAAAAAATCAAGTGTAGTATGTTAAATGACCTTTAAAACAAGGCAGTTTAGGGGTTGCTGTTACCACTTTTAGGGTGTTGATTTAATTTTATTAAAAAATATATTATAAAGTGTCCCCCTGATAAACAAAGTAAGGAACAAAGTTTATTGTTTTTGCATTTTTGGGATTTTTCCATAGCGTATGACATATTAAGGGTGGGACCTTTTTATATTGACACACTGTATATTTTTAATGACATGTATATAAAAGTAAATACAACTCCATTTAAAAAAAAATTAAGATAAAAAGAGTATAAGAAAATAGTTTATAAATTTAGTTTATTTTTATTTTTACACAAAAAAGTAGCATTGCTTTATCATATATTTTTACAATATATTATTTATTAAAAAAGGTTCAAAAGAAGGTCTAGAAGTTAACAAAGGGTAAAATTTTTTAAATTTTTTATATTAAATAATAATTTAAGAACAGCCCTACAACACCCGAATAACAAGTGTAATAAAAGGTGTGTTTGGCATAGTGAAAAGTGTAGTGTAGTGTATTGTAGTTTTAATGCTATACGCGTTTATAGTTATGTCACAAATGTCAAAAATTCAAAAAAGCTTTCATGCTTTTATTTATAAACAAATAAATTAAAATTTTACATATTTGGGTTTCTTCTTCTCTATACTTGTTCGTACAAGTGGTCCAAAGACTTCATTGACAAGAATTATCGTTTTAATAAAATATAGCTAACTTCACGACCCAAACTTTGTTTACGGGAACACTTTTTTGAAAATAGTGTAGTTGAGTTAAAAAAGTTAAAACTTGTTATACCTTTTTGTTATGCCAAACAGGGCTATTGTTGAGTTATGTCTTTTTAAATAACATAATTTTAAATGGTTTTGGTTTAACTCATTTTTAACAGATCAGGTATCTTAAAAATAAACTTTTAACTTAAAAACTGCGGTTATAATTGTAACTACCTATTATAAAGTTAAGGGTAATATATTTAAACATTTATTATATTTATAAAATACACTGCCAAGCAAAATAATTTGGTCACAATTTGTGGTGCGTTTTCGCTACATTATTTTTAAGTTAACAACTATCGATGTAAGAAAATGTGGTAAACCTACCTTATTATCCGGATTCTAATAATAAAAAAACATAAAGATGTTGCATGAGTTAATATCACTATAACATGTAACACAGAAAATAGGCAAAGGGTGGGGGTCCCAAATATTTTTGCTGACTATAAGGGTCATGTCTTGAAAAAGAAAAAAACACTAGCTTAGATTAAGCGTAGGAAGGCCTAATTTTTTGCTTGCCAGTGTAAACATGTGCTAAGATTACTTTCTAACCTAACGTTACAGAAGCCATAATTTATTATTTTTCTTTTATTCTTAATATGTTACTAGCGTAAATATTACACGAGAAATTTATAAAAATAAAGAATTTTACACTGCCACCGGCGAAAATTTATGTTAGAGAAAAACGGGATATATGATGTGTCTGCGAGTTGAAAATCCTATTAGAGGGTTTGTTAAATTTTCCACTTAAAGTCCTGTGTCAAGTGCCAAAATAAATTGCCCTATAAATATGTAAATGCATCAAAGTATAATCCCTCTTTAGACGAGGCGTGTCTCTAAAAATATAATTGTATTATTACATTTAATCTGAAACAAAATAATGTCATTCTCTAATGCTTTTAATGGAGTTTGCTTTTGGGTTTGCTTGAACATTGCTAAGCTTTGAATTTTAATGGTTAGTCTAATACAACTGCAAATATTTTCTGATTAACAGTTTAGTAGAAATGTGTTACCATTTTGTATAATAAATTTTAAAACATGGTAACATACATGATAAACCTAATTATTAATCCTTATATAGAAAACTTTATAATTTTGGTTCCCAGAAAAGAAAAATTAGTTTTGGAAAAGATTTTCTTTGCTTTTACCTAAACCTATAAAGCACTAATGAAAATTTAAAATATTCTAAATGGTTTATTTTATATGTTTACCATTGTAATACAAGAAAATATTTTTAGAGAATATGTAAAGCATTTAAGCTTAAGCCTATTTTATTTTTAAACTTAATATTATTTTATATTTGTTTTTTATATACCGGGTAATGCATCGCCGGCCGGAACATAGAAAATCCCATGTAATTTTTAAAGGGGTCAATTATTGGCTCCCCTAATTATTTTAGAGAAAAAATCTATTGAAGTTTATTGAAGAGCATGCAAATCTACGTCCATGGTAAAAACTTAAAATTTTTCGGTTAACCCGTTTGCTAGTTAGATGCTAATATATTTTTAAAAATTGTTACATTATTATCGCCTCATATTTATGAACAACAGTAAAAATACCAGTTAGCGAGACATAACGTTGTCATTATGAAATTTAGTGTTTTATTATTATGAAAAAATTGTACAGTGGAAAGATTAAAGCTGTATTTATACAAACGAATTAAGTTAAGTTAAACTAAACTAGAGTAACAAATTTCAAGAACTTATGACATTTATAATATTTACATGCTTCAATAAATTATTAATATTATTACAATAATTAATATGTTGGAAATAAACTTAAGATTTAAGAAAATTTTCAAATATTCCTCCATTCACTGCTAGACAATAACCCAGACGTTCATAAAATTGTCTTCTTACATTGGCTAACTGGTAAATTAAAATTTTATTGCATTCTGCAGAAATAGCATTTTTTAACTCATCTAGATTAGAGTAATTTTTATCCTTGTATATCATGCTTTTTAAATGGCCCCAGAGAAAGAAGTCATTTGGCAAAATATCAGGAGACCTGGCTGGCCAATTTATGGTGTGATGTAGGCCAATAACATTTCCATTAAAAGCATTGTGTAAATATTCCCGAAGAGCCAGGGTATTATGTGCCGGGCAGCCATTCATTTGGTACCAAATTTCCTGATTTTCCCTGGATACATCATTTAAAGCGGGTAATATTAGTTCTTCGAGTAGTTTCAAATAAAATTCTGCATTCAAATTTTGATTAAGAAAAAATGGTCCAATAATATGTTGTCCGAAAATCCCTGCCCAAACATTTACTTTCTGTGGATATTGCGTCCTTGTTTCGACACAACTGTGTTGGTTTTCCTTGCTCAAATATCGGTTATTTTGATGATTGGGTTCATTGTTTAACGTAAATGTGCACTCATCAGTAAAACAAATATTTCTTAAAAATTCCCTGTCCATCTATGCCCTTTCTATCATGTCAAAACAAAATTCCTGCCGTCGTGTTTCATCCCCATCCCTTAGCTCTTGATGTCTTTTATATTTGTATGAAATGTATTTATGCCTTTTCAAAATCCGGAGCACTATTAATTGATCTTTTCCTATGATATCCTGAAGTTTCTTTGTACTCACCTTCTCTTCATTTTCTTCCAAGTGTAATAAAATTTCCAAGTCTCTATCATCTTTTACATTTTCTTCTCTTTGATAGTCCCTAGCTTCACATCTGCAGTTATTTATCACTGTGCCTTTGGTCTGAAATTTTTTGATAGTCCTATCGACTGTTGATTTTCCGGGTATTGGTCTATTTGGATACTGAGCAGCGAACATGTCTGACACCTTTTGGTAACTATTTTCTTGATAGTACCATTTAATCATCAATACTTTTTCTTTAGTAGTGTAACTCATGGTTAATCTTTTCGCTATACGATTTTTTGATAATAATAAAGCACTAAATTTCAAAATGACAACGTTATGTCACGATAACTGGTATTTTTATTATTGTTCATAAATATGAGGCGAAAAGTATGTAACAATTTTTTAAAAAATATTTAGCATCTAACTAGCAAACGGGTTATCCGAAAAATCTAATTTTTTTACCATGGACGTAGATTTACATGCTCTTCAATAAACTTCAATAGAATTTTTCTCTAAAATATTAAGGGGAGCCAATAATTGACCCCATTAAAAATTACATGGTATTTCCTATGTCCCGCCCGGCGATGCATCACCCGGTATATGATAAAAATAATAGAGTAAGAGCCCGTGAGCAGCAGACTTTCGTTATTTTGTAAAAGCTAAAAGATTTTCAGTGCGTTCTTCCAACATAGGTGGAAGCAATGGTAGACTATGAAGTTTGATTCATAGTGGCTTTGGTAGGTACCAAGTACCAAAGTTAATAAATTGAAACATTAATTTCCTAATTTTGTAAAAGGTACTTGGGTACCTATTAGAAGATATTTTTCTAGTCGCCAGACAGTTTTGACAGTTCCAACCCCTTGGCAAACAACCATTTTGGGGTTTTGGGGTGGCTTAATGGTCCGAGGATTTCCAATATTTCTGTTATTTGACAAGATATGATAAAAGGTCTTATATAAGAGTTATAGATTTTTAAATGGGAATATCCTAAACATATTTTAATGTATACAGAGTGACCGACAAAACAGTTGTTTAAAGAAACGAACCTCACCAATAAATTTCTTTTAGGGCACTCTGAATACATCAAAGTATTTTTAAAAAATGCCTATTTAGAAACCCTACACGTTAGTTTACGTGTTGCTAAGAACTAAAAAATCATTTTTAGACCCAGACAATGCTTTTGTAGTTGTTCTTAGTATAGGTAAGCAGATATTACGTAGTTAGTTTCTCTTAAAAAGTAAACTTTATTTAAAAAATAAATAGGCTTAGGTTAAAATAAAGAAGACATTGTGACTCGAACCACATTCTGACTACGAATCGTGTTTAAAAGGTAAAAATACACCGAAAGCTATACATTTTATCTCTGAGTCCACTAAACAGACAGGATCGGGTTCACAAGAGGACAAATGGACCAAAAATGTATTTTTTCGACAAGAGGTTATTCTTGATAAAAAATTTTACTTGAACAAAAATATGGTTTACGAAAAAAAATGCTGATTTTGTATAGAAGACTTGCCAAAAACTTAAAAATAGCATTTTGTCTTTAACCCTTAAACGACAACATAAAATTGTTCATACATAAAAGACCAAAGGGTTCGCATATGACCCCATAGGGAATTATTAGTATTTTAAAGTTAAATCAGCAAAAACCTAACTAATTTATTTTTGTTGGTTGTTTTGTAATTAAATGAATGATTTTGTATAGAAAAAAAAATGCAGATCTTCATTAGATTTTCATAATTATTCTTCAAAGCATTACTTGTGTGCGGTTGAGCATTAAGTCTTACAATTTTGTTTTATCGGTCTGTCGTATATATCTATCTTATTTCAACATAGTTTTTCGTTTGTATGAGTAACAATTTTATGTTGCATGTTGTCGGCAAAATAAAATTTCCAAGCTTCCTACTCAGCTCTTCTCCCTTTAGGCTTAGAAAGATGCAAAATCAACTTTTTTCCTGTCCATGTATATCAAAAAAGGTTTAAAGTACCATCTGTAACCTCTGGTTCCATAAATCACTTTTTTGTAAATGTGCTCAAGGTACTTCATCAATACGATTTATTTTAAGTTGGTTCATACACTATTTCGACTGCCTTCACTTCTTTCTTTTCTTGTTCTTTAGATTCACTTTTAATATCATTTCAGTAATAATTATTATTGTTAATATCCTAATTACTTTTTTCATGTCGTCTAATATTATTTTTTGACAGACATGTCGTTTTTTGTTACGCAAACAACAACAGGAGTCGCCGGCGTCCCCAAACTAAATAATAATAAATAAACTTTTGCGGCATACGTTATTTGCTGTGGTAATAGTAACAGCCAAGCTTCAAAAGTAGGTGTAGCAGCAATATTATAAAACAACTTTTACAAGAAATATGTATAAAATATTAATCGGTGGGGTCACGGGCGACCCCGTGTTGTCGTTTAAGGGTTAAGAGTACACTACCTTAATTTTTTATTTTTAGGCAAAATGTGACTTTTTGCTTATATGATTTTAATTTCTATTAAGAAAAAATGTTTTATTAGGGCTAAAAATAATTAATAGCCATAAAACACAATTCAAAATCCTTGTCACGTACCTGCCACAAATAATGTTTTTAATTATTTTATCGTTTTAATTAGGTCGTTTCGATTAATCTATGATTCCGGCGATATTTTCTGGAAACAACATATTGAATTTGTTAAATTTTATTACCGGGACAATGGCTTTATTTCAGACCAAATAACCAATTCGTTGAATTTAATTTGTTTTATAGTACTTTTGTGATATGTTTTGTTTTAAAATGAGTAAATTTGACTTTTAACTTTTCTAAATTACAGTAAAGACAATTAGAAAAATTAATTAAATGAATTTAAAATTAATTTAATTGGGTATATTAAGAAAAAAACTATTTATTACCATCATGTTTTTTAATTGACAAAAACATAAAACACATTTTTTAGCGTAATAATTTTAAATGCTAATAAATTAGTAAACCAGATATTTGTTGTTGCATATAAAAGGCATTCTTTTACTTTTTAAAACATAAATTGTATTAAATTAAAACAATTTTGCTAATTGTCTACCTATGTCAAAAGTGATTAATAAATATTAAGAAAAATTAAACCGCAAAAAGATAAATAAAAATGTTAGTAACTAAATACACAATACACAAATATATATTACATATGTTATTATCCGACTTCCTTTCCCTAATGTTTTTTAATTCAATATTTTTAAATTTTTAGTGAGTTACCTTTTTTATATTTATTTTACTCCTTTTAGTTTTTTATTATTAACATGTGACCATCTACTAAACTAACCAGAACAGACTAATACCATTTTTTCTTACGTATACTCTTCGCATCAAACGGCAATTAGATTAGATTAGGAGGTAGATTATATATCCTCTATCACTGCAATCTGCTCAGGTTTATTGTGTGTCCTCCGTCCATAGGTTAGAGCACGCTGTCCAAGCCGGTCTTTTTAATCAGACTCCACAAGCTTGAAACCGGCTCCTTGGTAAATCTTGCCGGTTTAGGTTTTTCCTCACCCAGCTTTGCAAACCGGAGACGACAAAGAGCTTTACAGAAGCACCATACATGTTCTGCGGTTTCTTCCTCCTCCTGGCAGAATCTGCATAGGTTTCCTTCTACCAGGCCTATGATTTCCAGATGTTTATTGAGTCTGCAATGACCTGTTTATTGACCCACTACCATTCTTACTGCCTTTCGGTTGTAATTCAGAAGGTCATTCGTAAATTCTGGCGAGTAAGCGTTGATGAATACTTTTGCTTGACGCTGTTCATTCCAAGACTGGTGTTCTTCTCCACCAGTCTTGGAATTCCCTCATAATCCATGATTTATTAGATGACCTTACTTGGCATGACGGAATACCGCAGTAGGGCTCGGAACCTACCATCGTCCTGCCAGCGCCAGCCCCTCCTTTGCCAATCAAACTGCAATGCTACCCCTAATAGGTATAAATTGTACGCGCAATTGCACATTAAAAAAAATATATGAACTATTAGGTAAATGACAACGATATGACAAAAATAAAAATATGTTGCATTACTAAAGGCAACTTTATCTGAAAAATAAGTCAAGTATCTTTGTCTTTCGTGATTCTAACTGGATTTTTATGGGATCACCGCGGAAGGGCACTCTTTAAATAAAAAAATACAAAAAGAAACATGAAAAAAGCATAAGTTTCGAACATATAACCTCCTCTTTTTTAAAAGTGGGTTAAAAATATCAAATAAAAATAAAACATTTTTAATTTTAAAGTTCTACGTATACGTTATTTACAGTGAGTACCCCATTAGAATATCTTGGAAACGACTAAAGATTTTTTTTTAAATTTAGGCGCAGGATTTAAATAATATCCTTTTTACATTGCAAATATCTGACGTTTCAAAGACCCCCGGTAATACTAAAATTTGCTTGTTTTGCCTATTTTTTTACTCACTAAATATTTTTAAATGAAGCCCCTATATGTTATTATATTTTCGGACTCTGCACAAGATTTTAAACATCTTTTGTTTATTTCTATACTTAAGACTAAGCGTGTTTGGGATCTTTAAATTTGTTTGTCAAAAAGGCCGTTTGCAGGCCATAAAATGTTTTAAATTAATTAAATAATTTTTCCCAAAAACAACCCCTTAATATTAAATTTGTTTTTTAACGGGACCTACTTTAACTAAGATTTTATACAAATTAAAAGCTTTTATCAAAGCTTGTACAAAAAATAGGTTTTAAAATTAAAATAAAAAAAAACTACCACAAATTATTTAAAAAGTATTTTTTTAATGAAAAATCCCAAATTTTATCTTTTTATCATATTTAGCAAAAAAAAATTGTATAAAGTCGCCTATTCCTTCAAGTTTTTTAAATATTTTTATTAAGCTCATGGGCTGCAGATTTAAAGTTTAGTCATAACATAGTTTTTAGTATAGTTGTCTATGAAGACGTTTAAAACAACCAAATGTTTTTTTTATTTGGTGATTTTCGAAATGGATAATTTTTTTAAAAGTTTTAACATGCGCAACTTTGCACAACCTTTCACCAACCATTTTCAAAATCCAATTGCGGTCCTTCAATTGGTAACAGCCTCATTATTTTCACTATAATTTTACATTACAATTTATATATATTTAAGCAGTAAAAAAACTTTTTAGTTTTGTCTTAACACATTAACTGTCACAATCCAAATGGAAAGTATATTACGGCACGAACACGAAATATTACCCATTTCCCACGAGTATGACTTTTACAGCATAAACCGCAGGCGAGTGCTGTAAGTCAAACGAAAAGAAAATGAGTATTCCGTGCGAGTTGGATACTATACTTTTATACGATATAACTTTCTTGTGGATTTAAATTAATACAATCAATAAATTTAGTTCTCGATATATATTTGTCAACCATAACATACGTGACATTATAGTCTACTGCAATTTTTTTAATTAAATGTGATTGATTTTATTGGAAGTTAATTTTCCAAACCCATTAGATATTATTGTACTGATATGTGACTAAAAAATAGTGACGTGGCTAAAGAGTCATATTTACGGCTGTATTTGCCAACCTCTGATAAATATTTATTAAACTGATGACCTGCTTAAAAAGCAGGGTATCAGTCCAATAAATATTTGTCAGAGCTTGGTGAATACGGCCGTTAGAAAACGAGGTTGTCAAAAACATATACCAATTATCGTATTTATGCAAATTCAAAACACCTTATGACGGCCTTGGTGATTAATGGATGTGGGTAATGGCCGTGCATCAGCAATTTATTACTTTTAGGATTTCTTAACACGTTTCCTTTATTTCTTTTAACTTAACATGCACAGAGCCTTATCCCATTTATTCACACATAAATGATTTTTTGGTAACTTTATATCTCTTTTGCACTTCTTGAATTTTCTAAAATAAATGTTTAACCTTTAAGAAAGCCCTGCATAAAACAACTATAAATTTTATCAGTGAATCTTCTTACAATCTTGTTTCACATTGCATAAATTATAAGCTTACAACCAGTTGCATATTACGATGCACCTTGTCCAGCGTTGCCAATTCTACGTCTTATTACGTTGATCTACGTATTTTAAGCTCTTCCTGCAAACCCACGAACTCTAGCCCCAGAATCTTTTATATTTTCTATCAAAATAATTTTCTACACAAAATTGACTAAATGGAAATAATTTTTCCTTACTTTTACGAAAAAAATACTTTTATTAAAACTCTGAGTCTTTGCAAAAACGCGAACATTTTAAAAATATATGTGCAGGCGGATGCCTTTTCGTTGGGTATAGCAACAATTAAAAGAGATAGAACAAATCCGATTGCATAATCCCAATTTTGAATTTTGAAACAAATTCAGACGTAAAAGTGAAACATAGCTAACTTGATTAGTTGTAAAGATACAGAATTTTTGTCAGGCTATTGTAACTTCGTTTGTTATTAGAGATAGAAAATGGAAAAGTATTGGGGATATTCACGTAAAACTTAATGGCTAAGGTACATTTTTTTCATCAACTTTTATTTTAAAGTAATGACACAAACTTCAGTTTTATAAAATAAAACACCCTGTATATTTTAACAGCATTAGAAAGGTCTTTTTAAATCCGTAAGAAAAAATACATTTAGATATTTTAAAAAGCTTTAAGCAAATACTACATTTAAGATCTCTTATAGTTTTGGAGATATAGCCACCTACATCTAAAAATTATTTTAAATTTCTATAATATCTACAGCTTTTAGCTATAAGCACTAGGTTTGGCGTCGATGTCGTAGATAAAATAACCATTATATCTATGGCTTATTTTCTTAAAGCCCCTTAACATATCTATTTAATGTCGATGCAATATTGAGGGTGTTTTATTTAAAAAATACAAGTTTACCTGAGGATATCCATATTTCGGAAAATATTAAAAATTGTATATGTTACATGTCAAGTCTGTTTAAAGCTCTTTGATATATTTTTTCAATGGTAATAGAATGTACAAGGTGTTCCATTTAAAAAATAAATTTTTGCAATAGATGTTTAATTTCTTTTTCTTGGCAGCACGTTCAAGCACAAAAAAAACTTTACTTATTTACCCAACATAGTAATTCCTCCAATAATAAAGAAGTTAGCAACAGTGCCGACTCAAGTTGGATCCCCTGTAAAGAATTTTTATTACTTTTAAGTAATTTTCTTATTCGTCCTACGCCTTTTTAAAATCCGAGTTGGCAACACTGACCTTGCCGGAGATTACAACCAGAAATATTCAATTGTTGCTCAGTTGTTGCGAGCCTGCAGGCTTGATTTATTTTTGCATTATTTATTGCACAACTAGCAACTCGTCTGTTCAACGTAATTTAAAAAAGAACGTTTTTTAAAAATTAATGTTCATTCAACATCCTTCCAACGTAAATGTAAAAACGTACTTTTAGTTAAAACTTTAACGCAGTTTATAATGAAGTGACAAAAAATTGCATTTTTGAGACATAAACATTGTTTTGCTTTATCAATTTTAATTGCAGCTTAAAAACAATATAATAGTTATTTATTAGATAAGTGAGTTATATTACATATAAGTCACGCAAGAAAAGTTTAACTCTCGAGCCCGAAGGGCGAGAGAGGTAATTTTCTTAAGTGACTTATATGTAATAACTCACGTGTCTAATACAAAATTTTATCCAACACTTTCGTATAAATCGTTTTTAATATCGAAAATAATTTGAAAACGTCATCCATTATTTGTTACTTGTCATTGTCAACACCAGCAACAAAATTATATAAAGTCTATAATTCACTAGTGAGCTAAAGGGTACTTTAGCTCACTAGTGACTTATAGTACACTTTATATCCTCAAAATCTGATCAATTATGTAGATATTATATGTAAGTGTTGGATAAATAAATTATATTGTTAACCTAAAAGATACAGGGTGTAACAAATTCGATGCATTAGCATTGCTATCTTGGTAATTATAAGAGATAAAGTGTTGGTTAAATTAAGGCAAAGTTGCGTATGCTAATGCTAAATAATTGGGCGAAAGGAAATCTATAAAATTCTTGTTACAAAACAATAAATTATTTATTTTATTTTTAAGGCCCTGTTAGTAATTATTTTAAAAACCAATAGCACTTTCGTAAGGCACTTATTTATGCTTTTCAAGATTTTTTTTTTAATTTTTCTAAAACGACGCTTCGGTTTTTAGCTACCATCATCCTGGTCCGCATTTAAAACAATTAAGCTGATTATGGTAGCTAAAAAATGAAACGTCGTATCTGAAAATTAAAAATATTTTTTAAAAAGCATAAAAAAGCCTTAAAATAGTTCTAATGGTTTTTAAAATATTCACTAACAGGGCCTTAAAAATAAAATGGATAATTGAAATTTTTCGTTTTTTCCCGATATCATCGGAAGTAAACGGAATTTTTTAAATTTCTCTTCGTCCAATTATTCAGCATTAGGATGCACAACTTTGCTCTAATTAAACCAACTCTCTATCTTTTATAATTACCGAGATAGACATGTTAATGCATCGATTTTGTAACACCATGTCTTTTTATCCCAAAATATATGTTAATATTGTAAATTTTACCAGTGACTTAAATTATTAATATAAATTCTTCTTATATTTTAGATTTTATATAGGGTGCCCCTTTAAAAAGAAACAGAGATAATTCTAAGCACTCCAGCTCATTGAGAGAAAAACGCGTAGACCTGTAAATTTTTGATTTTAAGGGAAAACATATTTTTGGCACTTTAACCCCTGAATTGTCTCCTCTAGCAGAGGTGATCCCCGTTATATTTAATAAAAAGAGGGGTCGAGTGATGCCTTATTATGAAGGTCACCCATAAAATTTAATGGTTAATCAGGTTTTTTTTTAATAGTTTAACCCCATATCATACAACCTTAAGTGTGAATAGGCTTATGGTATACACATTCGGTGTTTTTTGTTGGACTGCAGTATGGTAGTACTCAGTTTTTTTGTTTTTAAATTTATTAATAAACTTTCCTAACACGCTTTTATTGGCCTCATTTGTTCGATTGTCTTGTAACCACTGCCATCTATGTTTTACTCTTTATAGTACTGCCAGAAACCAAAGTAGAAAATATTTTTAATACGTCGTTTTTACCGTCGTAAAAGCAAGTAATTTTTTTTCCAATAAATCGAGCTAAAAAGTGAAAAATAAAAATGTTTTTTTTGTGTATCGAGCGCCCGCCGCTTATTTAGAATAATACTAGTATTTTTCGCTCACTAATGTTTAACATTATTTTAAAAATTGTTTTAAACTCTTTAGTTTAATGCGCTTTTAAAACGTTTTTTTAATTTTTTTAACTATTTTTATTTTAGGGTACTTACTTAATTGATTTAATATAAGTATGTGGTTACCTGCAATAAAAAAAAACTATTAAAGATCTATTTACAAACTTTATAAATTTAGGGTATAATTTAAATGGTAATATTATTATTGGTAAATTATTGCATCAAAATTTTACATTTTTAAATAAAATATTTATTATTAATAATTAAATAGCTTAGTTATGGCAAAGTTATTAGGCATTTGAAGTTTAACAATATTTGTTTTAAAAAAATTCAGTATTTTTTAGCCGTTTTAAAACCATGAAACCAATAGGTTTTTACGATTTTGTTTGTCTATATAATAATATGTTTTAAAATAAGTTTTAGTTTATCATGGTTAGTTTTTTTTCTTTATAAAATTAAAATATTTAATTTTAAATTCGACTTATTGTTTTCAAATTGCAATTACTTTGATTTTTTAAATATTCAAACATTTTGTTTAAAGGTTTTAAGTATATAAAAATAATTTTAACAAAATATTTCACAAAGTATTTTTATGTTTTATTTGTTTTCTGATGGTTAGTAATAAAAATAAATAAACTTTTAAATTTTATTCTGGAGAAAAGCCAAATAATATTTTGTCTAAACATATTTTACGTTACAATATTTAACAAGTCGAAAAAGTATAAGGTAGTAGTTATTTAAAAATAACGACCGTGGTGGCACTACCGCGTTGTCTAAAAGGGTGCTGGTAAAATGCAAAAAAAACTGCATATTTCAGTGCTTGGATAACGTTGACGGAACACGACAATAATGAATTAAACATCCAGTAACCCGGCACTCACGGTACACTGGTATTTAGGCATAAGCCTTCGTGAGATGTCATAAAGATAAAAAAAGGTAATAATCATTTCACTACTGTAAATCACAATTTTAATTTATGGGTTTGCAAACATTTTTCGTTTTGCAACTATGTATGAATCCAATTTTTTAATAATATTACTTCATTATTGTCAAAAAAGTATTAATAAATTATTGTCAGGTATTTTATTAAAAAAGGTAATGTGCTAACTGCAAGAAGCTCTTTTTAGACGGTTTTAGAAGATCAGCACCAGCACCTGTGAAAATATCTATAGTCTCACAACAAAAAAAACTGATAAAATTTGGTTTAATGTTAATATTATTATAAAAACACAATTGTAAACTATTTTATGATACAAAATAATCAGTTAAATGTTTGTTTTTGTAAAAACTAAACAAATTAACAAGTTATGATAATGTCTGATATGTCTGTTTGTACTCTAAAATTAGTTATTTATTTTTACGCAAGCGTTTTTATTTTAATTTTAACAGCATATTTAATTTCATTTGGTGTTCTTAGTTTTGTTATCAGGTTCTATTTGTATCTGTATTAAGCAAAACCGCTTAAGCCACATCTCCTTGATGCCATATTGAAGTCTGAATTGACCAAAATCCGTAAATCTCTTTTTGATAAATCCACTCCCTAAGACAGCTCTTCTTGCACAATACAGATAAGGGCAAAGCGCATTTCAAAACAATAATAACGCCCAAGCAGGCTCATTGTTGTCTTCAAATATCGCTTTCTGTCGTGTTTCATCAACCATGCTATATTTTTCTTTTCTTTGGTGTTTTGGAGTTTTTGCATTACAATAAGAATAGTATGTAAGGTAATTTATTTATCCCACCAAAATCATAAATGTGTAAAGGTCAGCCAGTTCAATACTAAAATTATGCTTGTCTGTGGGCTTTGCCGCAAAAAGAGTGGAGATCTAAATGAGTGCCAAGTTCTGTACAAAATACAAATATGTATGAGATCTTAAAATAGGTTAGATTTGACTTGGTTTGTTTTTATTACATCAGTCATTTTATAATGTTATTCAACTTATTATTTTTCCTCTGAAAAACTGGCCAAGTCAAATTTAACCTACCTTAAGACCTTATACATATTTAAATTTGGTACAGAACTAGGCACTCATTTAGATCTCCATTGTTTTTGCGGCGAAGCCCACAACTAAGCATAATTTTAGTATTGAACTTGGCTCACCATTTACACATTTATGTTTTTGGTAAGATATCATTACTTTATGTAAAAACACTAGGCAGGTTTTATGATTTAACATTTTTTTCTTGCGGTTTTGCTGCATGGTTTTTTTTATTATACATCTATTATCTAAATTTTCCTAAACGTTAGAAATAACGGTGCGCATTACCCATTCATTATCTGCTACCTTTTTAACACACACGTATATTTACAAGTTTCTTAATTAAAATTTTTGCTTATAAAAAATATGATTTACGAAAGAAAATGTTGATTTTGTATACAGGAGTCGCAAAAACTTGTATAACGTGTTTTTCTTCAAGAGTAAACTAGATTTATTTTTAATTTATAAGCATATTACCATTTAAACAAAAAATTTGAATCGCATTTTTATTTACTTTATTAGTGTTACAGGCGTATTGAAAAGTTTTATAAGAATGATTTTAGAACTGTTCAAAAGTGAATTATTTTTAATTATTACAAAAAAATTACCCAAAAAACTCCAATAATCTGCATTTGAGACACCTGCTTTCCTCCAAATTTCTACACATCAAAATTTTTCAGCTGTAAACACAGGTGATTAAGGCATTTTGCCAAATTATGTAGTTCAATAAAATTTTGTTTTTTTATTCTTATTGTATTATAAAACCTTAATCTAAATATAATTGTCTTAATGATATTTTGCTTAAAAATAAAAAAATTAAGATAGTTTACTCTTTGAAAACAAAAACATGTTTTGTAAGTTTTTGCGAACCCTTTATACAAAATCGACATTTTCTCTTTGTCATATCATGTTTTTACAAGGAAAATTCTTATGGAGAATGAGCCTTATTTTAAAATAAATTTTTGGTACATTTTCCTTCTTGTAACCCTATCCGTATACAGTCTGTATATAATATTATTAATTTATATACAGAGTGTCTCCAAAAGGTCTGTACAAAATACTATTACAAATTCCTTGCACCAAAATACAACAGTCTACCGCAATGTAACTAAGTCGAAAAGTTGATCGTTTGCGAGATGCAGGGTGACAAAGTTTTTATTTTATTTAAGTTATTTTTAATTTTTTTATTTAATATAGGACAAAAAGATTAAACAAATTCAATATTTAAATGTTTTCAGAGTGAAGTAATCTGAGATATGCAATTAATTGTCGCAAAATGTAACTGAGGGTATGTTATAATTTTAGTATAAAATTTTTATTCTTCCATATTCTTTGCATAAAAGAGACTTGACTTGATAAATATCGCTATAAGCAATCATTTTTGAGATATTTCAGATTAAACATTTTACTTTATGTCATTGAATTCATTCACGCATTATTTAGGACACCTGGAGTGTCCAGACCTTTTAGAAAAAGCTTAGTGTTTTCAATAGAGCGTAAAGAATCGCTGAAGGCATTTTTTATGTGAAATAAAACGTTTAATCTAAAATATCTCAGAATAGGTTTCTTGTAGCGATATTTATTAGGTATACATTTTTGTGCAAAAATATGGGAAGGAAAGGAAAAGTTATCTACTAAAACCATACACAGCAAAAGTATTAGTAGCTTTTGATTTCTTAGTCTTAAAAACCCGTGTACCATATTTTGTAAAAAATAAATAACAAAAATAAAACATTTAAAAATAACTTAAACTAAATAAAAACTTTGACACCCTCTATCTCGCAAACGATTAACTTTTCGACTTATATCAATTTCTTTGGATCGTTGTATTTCGGCCGAAGAGTCTATGGTAGCATTTGTACAGAACTTTTAAAAACACCCTCTATATTACTTTCCAATTTAAGAACCTGTAATAGGTAAGTCAGCAATTTAGCTTATTTTAGATATGTATTTACTAACTTTTTCTAAAAACTAGCAGTACGTCAATTATTGCTGGTTAGTTCTGTTTTTTTTTCACCCTTTCGGGGTCATCCCACCCAGGTCCGACGACCGCCCCCTAGGTGGTGCACTGCAGCCTGAAGGCTTATTGTACCTTGACCCCTACTCCTTCTCATTCACACACCATTCATTCCATAACTTGGATGGTTGTTGCTCGGTCCGCATCCCCGAGCAGGCAACACCGTGTGCCGCTGCCCGAAACACCGCTGTCGCCGGACACCCATCCAAATTATGGGCGCGCATTTCACTGCTTAACTCCGGTGATCAACGCTCGCCGATACAACCGAAGCCGCCACAAGCGCGCCCTGTTCTGGTTAGTATGATAATAAAAAAATTGTTTGTCTACAAAGTTGGTTTACTGAGGATTGTTGAACTAGACAACGTCATAAGAAAATACTGATGGAATGGTTGCATTTTTCTAAAAAAATAAACAGTTGACACCACATTTACTTTTCACTGCACGCTCACTCAAGTAGGAGAGAAACAGATGTCGAACGCTGCCGAACGCCGAGATTGTGCCCCTTTGTCGCTTGTTTTGCGCCTTCGCGTGCACTTCAAGCCTTAGATGAAACGCGCGCGGTAACGCCGCATGAGTCATGTTTTTGGTTCGTGCATCCCGGTCCATCGAATTATAAGACGTTGTCACGTCAAAAAAAAAAACAAAACAAGTTGATATTTCTTTTAAAATTATTTAATCTTTGACTATGAATATCTTTTTAAGGGTTAATTTTTTTAATATTGGCAAACTTTTTGTATAAGGTTCAATTCTTTGCAAAAACTTATTTAGTGTTTTGCTATATGATTAACAAAAAGTGACATGTAATATTTTTGTATGGGTCTGAGAAAATATGAAGAACTGTAATAAGGCGTATCTTTCTATTAAAATTACAAGCTGCCCTTATACAGGGTGGGTCAAACATAAAGGTTTTTTTTTATTTAAATATATCTTAGACCATAATTTTTAGGCAACCCTGTGGCAAATACCCTTGTTTAAAATATTATATTTCTTCTAAAATAATTTTTATTCAGAAACAGATGGGTGCAGGTCCCTTTCTATTTGAATCTTAGCCTGTAAGATTATAAATTTATTGGCATTTTGTTCTTTAACAGCAAATTACCATAAAACGACATAAAAACATTGACGAACTTAAGTTAACAGGTACTGTAATCAAGTTTACGCAGAACTAAAATCAAATTAAAAATGAATTAAAGTTAAATAGTAGTTTTTAGAATCAAGATAACAGTTTGCCACACATAAACGTATTAATACAAAAACAAACTGTTCAGATCGAATAATTAAACAAAAAAAAAGTAAAACCAATTCTCTGTGACAAAATTGCCAATTAAATCACGTAACAGAGCGTAATGAACAATTTTTAGTTTAATAAATTTTAATTACATAAAATCCTTCTCTTAATTAAATTAAAATAGACATGAAGTTTAAAGATAAAGAGTGCTAATTATGCATCTTCTTTTAGTTTTTTGCTAATACATCAAAAAATTTCTAAAAGCCTTTTTCTATAATTGCTTTAATTTTTGAGTGACATTATTGCATAAATATTACTTTATTCTGTACAGGTTCCTTTAAACTACGTACAAAAATATTTAAAATTATAAAAAGGAAATAAATTTACCGATCTAACCTATTTTTACAAAATTAAAAGCGTCCATCGGATACCCACTTTAATTCTTCTTCTTTATGTACCACTATCTCAACAACAATATAATTATTTCTTACTTAACTTAAATAAAATTATCTTGTTTGACAATTGAAACTCCTTAAATTAAACGCTTAACTTCTAAGATATAGATATTAAAACAATAGCTTTGTTAAATAAAAATACAAGACAAAAATAAAAGAGACTTTTAAAAATACAAAGTTAAAATTGGTCAACTTTGGTTTTGAGAAGAAGACATATTCTATCTCTTCTCCCTATAAAGCAAAGTCCTATAAAACGTATGCAGGCAATGAATAAAAACTGTAAAGGTGTCAAGTGGTTGTGGTCAAAAATGTATGTCCGTTAGAAATTTTGTATTGTTTACATTAGCCAGAATTTCTCTCTGACATAAATATTATGCAATAAATGTCAGATGTAAACCTACCATTAGATGAACATGGTTAAAGTTTTAATTAAGACATAATGCATAATAAAGTAGTAATAATGTGAGATATGTTTAGAACTAACGTTTGCAGATTTTGTATTTTTTGGTTGATTTATCGTAAAACTACAAAAAATATTAAAAGAAAATAAACTACAAAGTATAGTGCTACTTATAACAAGCTTATACACTTTTAAATTTCTTTAAGGTCATTAGACAAGCCATGTTTTATATCTTTAGTTATTTAATCTAAGATGTAAATTAAAGCTTAGAATGCATTAAAAAAATAGCACAGAAACTAGACCTGATACATATTTTTTGATTAAATATCTTTATTTAAAACTATCAATTCTATAAAAGTAGTGTGTAGTAACTAAAGAAGAAAAAAATATATTTTTGCAGACCAATGTTATTATTAAAAAAAAAACCATTCCAAAATACAGGGTGATAAAATAATAAGAAAAAATGTATTTTAAATTTGTAAAATTAAAAGGAAAGCCAATATTTGAATTTATCAAAATTTAAATAAGATTTCCTATCACCTTTCTGACGTTGCACCACACGGTATAGCCTATCGTAGGATAGGTAGATGACCTAGGCCGAAAAACGTATTAAATAACTTAAATTTATTATTCTTATTTTAGAATAATAATCTGCTTTCAAATGACAGGTTACAAAATTTAACTCAAATTATTAGTTACGGGTCAGTTAAAACGAAATTTTAAAACGCCACCTATAAACTACCTGTGTTTTGAAAGTAATAGCATAATATAAGTATAACACATTGATCAGAATTTAAATTTAAGTGATGGTATATATTTTGCCGTATCCAATTTTTCCATTTACTAACTTATTATTTTAAACATATTAAGAAACTTTTAGAAAATGTGTCCAGTCCCAAATAATAATAAAGTATAAATGTCACAAACTTTACTTTCTAAATAGGTTTACTACATTTCTTTAACATATACTATGGTTTAAGTAAAGAAACTAACCAGAACTAACAAATTAAAGACATTCTAAAACTGGTGATTTTTTAATTCAATAGTAAAGTATAACTGTATAACAGCGACTTAGTTAATTTTATTAAACTTTCTGAATATTACCGAAATAATATTTTTTCAAATTCAAACAATTAAAGGCCCGATTTTTATCTTGAGAGTCGATATTTTTGATAAAAAGGGTTAAAAATGATTTTTCCTTTTTTTATTTTATTTAAAAGCAGGCATTTTAAAAGGAGATAAAGAGAGAGGAAATTTCTTTTACCGTCGAAAATCGGACCCCAGGAATTTCTTTAAAAACAAAAACAAATCCTCTACAGAATAAATTTGTAAATTTCCAAATGCGTGATATTATTATTGAGAAATATATGTATTTATTTTGTTTGCATAGTGCTAAAAACTTTTACAAACATCTGTAAGTATACTTGAAAAAGTTTACGAATAAGAAGTTCGTGACAACTTAGCTTGTTTACAGGGTAACAAGGTATACGTGAGACTTCTCAAGAGTCTTCAATGTTCAAAGAACAGAAAATAGAAATACTTTTATTCAAAATATTTCATTTTTTTCTGTACATCTTATTGCCTGTCATATACTGGGATATACAAACTCACTTGCCAGTTGAAATGTTCCCGGATTAATTTTATAGAAAAGCAATTACATATTGAAAAAAACTACCTAATATTTTGCACAAGTTACCTTACCCATGGCCTTTGTTTTTCTGGTTTATTTGGTTTGTCTAATATTTCTTATGAGCGAGTTTTTACACAAAGATTTTATTTATATATACAGTTTGTCCACTGATGTACTCAACTGAACTTGTAAAAAAATTATTTTTAAAATTTCGAAAAAAGTTATTTTGCATAAAAACCGTGCTTTTTCTTAAATGCTATAATTAAAATTGCTCAGTCATATATAGGGTGATTTAAAAACGCAAAATAATTGAAGAAGAAAATATAGTTTAAAACATCTTAATTTAAACACAAAAGAAAAATGAAAAACTTTAATACATTTGTTTTTATCTATTATTTAAACTGGACAAAATTAAATATACTACTAACCAAATAAATGATATTTTCTTTACTTAATTAATGTAAATTATTTTATGCACATCATCCAGTAAAGTTAAAATGTGTGTAAGTAGCAATACATTAAGTAACAATTTATTTAACAAAACATAAAAATTTTCATTACTTATTTATGCTATTTAAATAAGTGGTTAATAAAACTATTTATAGCCAATATTTTTATTCGTCAAAATAACAACCTAGTAATTATGTATCTTCCTCTACATCATAGGGCAATTTTTTTAATGCTTTAATTTAAAAAAACATTTGGTTTGCTAAAATATATAACATATATTTTTAAAAATGTGCTATTAATGTAATCCTAAATTTTCCCTTAAAACTATAACCAATAAAAAGAAAATTTATTTTACACTTTTTATGTTTTTTTCATGCTATTTAATTGGGAAGTTTTAAAAATTTATTTTGAGACATCCTGTATAACCTACGATGAATAACTTTTTTATATTAAAAATAAAAGAGTTTACAAGTATAGTTAGGCCCATTCGTAGACACACTTTGTATTTTTTTTTTTGCTTAAAAAGTTTGATAATGATATAACGAATAACGCAAACCTAAGTTTTAGTATTTCGATTTTTTTTTTAAAAATGGTAACATTTCTTTATTTTTATTGTACAACAAACTATGACACTATGTACCAACAAAATTATTAGCCAACCATTGCTATCACAAACCCAGTGTATTATAAAATTTCGAGAAAATCTATTGGTTATTGCGAATCTGGAGACATTTCCTATTTGAGGGCAGTTTTTATAAAAGTATATAACGTAATTGGTACATATCCAATATATTTTAAAAAGCCCTGAACCCTAAAATTACTAAACTATGACGGGCAAAATTTGTTGCTTAGGTTCAATTAAATAATTTACTAAGCTTTAAATTACATTAAAATAACCAAAACTAATTTTTATTAATATAACTTTTTATGAATAGAGATATAAATTAAAATAATTCCATTTTATGTTTTAAAACTTTTTGTTCCTTTTGTTATATTTATATATATTGTAATTGCATTGCAAAAACCGTGCTATTTCTTACTAAATTGTCTATAGAAAATTATAACGTTGCTCAGCTACTAAAAAATTTAGGTTCTGTGATTTACAAACGTAGACATATTATTTTGATAGAACAAAGATAGTAGTAATAAAACCTCTTAATTTAAATTTTACACTAAACACAGAAACAACTAAACGTCTTATAACCACCATTAAGTGAGTACCTATTATTAGAAAACCGGAGAGTAAAAATACATTATACTGCTGATCCAAGTAAATGATACAAAGCCATAAAATTACTTAAGAGTATATTGTAAATAGGTTGTACCATTTATTTTATTTTATAATTTAGGTGCACTATTACAAATTAAATAAGTCCTTTAATTATTACTATCGGTTGGACATTAGTCAATTTTGTTTATGCATCATCAGTAAAGTTAAAATGTGTGTAAGTAGTAATACTTGTAAAGTAACAATTTAAAGCAAAATTTTACAGTTATGTGTGGTAGCATATAATAAAAAAATTAATTTAATATAGAAAAAAAGGTATAAGAAATTAATTGTTTAAGTTAAATTTATTAAAAGTTTGTTATCTGTACAATAAAATGAAGTTGCGCAGTTTTCTAATGATGATCTAAATTATACAGTGTGTCTCAGAATAGGTGCTACAAGAGGACAAATGTACCAAAAAATTTTGGAATTTTTTGAACGTCCTTTTGGGAAAAACTGGTCGCATGGTCCGAAACTAATAAATGCAAAATTTTACCCTGATTAGTAATATACAGGGTGAGTTAAAACTCAAAATATAAAAAATGATCAAGAGCAAAGTACCTTTATTTTAATAAAATCTGACAAAATTGTATAAGAAAATTTTGTAGAGAATTATATTTTATGTCAGAATATGAAGATAGAAAATTAAGGTAAAAAAATATTTTTGTCAATTTTTACATTATACGTTAACAGTTTTTAAAATATTATTTTTTTTTAATTTAAAATTATTAATTACTTAAGTTGTAATGAGTAATGTAAAAAATTCACCATTCAATTTTTTTTTAACTTTCATGCTTTAACTTCAAATTTTGACATAAAATTCAATTTTCTACATCATTTACTTAGCTCCTGGGCATTTTTAATTTTTTTAGTTATAACTCGTATAATACTAATTGGGGTAAAATTTTGTATTTATTAGTTTTGGACCATGCGACGAGTTTTCTTATTTTTTTCTTTTTTTAATTCAAAAATGTTTGGTTTATTTGTTCTCTTGCAACACCTATCCTGGGACACACTGTATATGTAGTTAAGCACTTTGCGAATTACACTGACAAAATATGCTTTAAGGTTATTTTGCATTAAAATTATGACGTCCAATATAGTCCAAAAGCCGGCGAGCGGCAGACCTTCTTTGACGTTTAATTCATAGTGGCTTTGGCAGGTACTAGGTATCAAAGGTTAATAAATTAACACTTAAATTGCGCCTTTTGATAAAAGCTGAATTTTATATTGTGTTACTTGGGTACCTATTAGGAGATATTTCCTTGGTCGCCAGACAGTTTTGGCAGTTTCAACCCCTTAGCAGACAAACCGTTTGGAGTAACCCAATGTTTGGAGGAAGTCCAATATTTCTGTTATTTAACAAGATATAACAAAAAATCTTATATAAGATTTGTAGGGTTTCTACATAGGTATGTTCCAAAAATATTTCGATGTATATAGAGTGTCCTAAAAAAGTTATTGCTATGAAATACCCAAGTTACATAAATAAAATACGGCTTTTAAAAAATGACGATGGTCTACCGTTCACGGGATCTTACTGTATTACTTTAAAAAAGAATAATATTATTATTATTTAAATCTTACAAAACAACTTTTTAAAGAGTGTTTACTAATGTGTTTTTACTTTTATAGACTAATGGTGCTACTACATTATTGACCTTTTTTAATAAAATTTTACCTAAATATAGCTTGTAATAATGATATGTAGAAAAAGATTAAGTAAACCTTTAAACGTCTTTGTGTTTTTTTCCCATTATTTACCTTTTTACTTTTTAAAATCCTAACTTTAAATAAGGAATACGTAATTTTTCCTTATTAAAAAGTTTTAGACCAAACAACGTAAAGTGATTTTAAAAACCATATTTAAAATTGGAAAACTTCTCTTGTTGGTTGTCTATGTTAATTTAAAAATATATTAAAGAAATATGATACGAATAGTTCACCTACTTTAAAAAAACCTATAAAAAATTTTTGTGGGGAGTGTTTCATACTGTTTTACCAATTGTGTTATATTTATTTACGATTTTTTCTAAATTCTTTATTATTTAATATCTTATAAGATTTCTATTTATTTTTTTACAATTGTATGCTTAATATAATGTTTTACGAAATAAATTAATATAGTAATGTTTGTCTTTTTTCGGTTTTTATTTTTTAGTCACCATATCTTATTATATGACATACAATTTTTCTTAAATACAAGATAAGCCTAGTTGCAAGAAATATTTTCCAAAATATGTTTAAGGTACTATTGTTTACGAAACAACTACATATTTAATTTAAAATAATTTTTAAAATATTTATATTGTACAAAAATAAGTAGTTTTTTTTAAATTATAATTTTAAAAACAGTTATATTTATAAAAGATGCGTACAAGCATTGAAGAGAAATACCCATGCTTTATTTTTTTATAAAACTTACTTTTAAAAGAACTTTAACATATAATATAGGTTTTAAAAATGAAATCATTAGCATCGAGCGTGAACATAGATATAAATAAATTAAATTGAAATAATTAATTAAAAATTTTAAGTTAATATTTATCTTTCTGCTATTTTCCCTAACTACTTATATCTTTTTAATTTCAGATAATTAACGTGGAATTTTTAACTGACAAAGTCACAATTTCTTAAACATTGCCTATATTGGAAAAAAACTAGTTCATGGCAATGTTTTCATTAATTAAAAACCTGTGATATTTAATAACCCCCAAAAAAAAAACAGTCAAAAAAATCAGTGGTATGCAAAAAATAGTTAGTTTACCTCTCTTTAATGCGTATACTACTTTGTTATGAATGTAACAACCGTGCACGAAGAATCACATTAAATATTTAGTAATTGGGTTGGTAAAGTTTTTATTTAAATTTTAAGGTTAGTGGGACAACATACAAAAAAATATATACTTTTAGTGCTTTTAAACCTTTTTATTAAATAATGTCTGGAGAAATAAGAATTTTTGTAAAGTTTAAAAATTGCCTCTCATTGTTTTACTTATTTTAATATATTTCCCAAAAATTTATACAATTAATATAGCTGCTAAACGAAACCTAAAACAAATCTACTTCACTTTGTAGAAAAGAGAAATAAAAATAGTTCTTTAAAAAAAATCTTAAAAGCTTACTGTCTTGTGATTTTTAATTTAAAATTAAGCTTTGAAAAAATGAAATTTTAAAACCTAATTTACTATGAAAATAGATATTTACTTTAGAACTGGTTT
Source organism: Listronotus bonariensis (assembly GCA_014170235.1). NCBI lineage: Eukaryota > Metazoa > Arthropoda > Insecta > Coleoptera > Curculionidae > Listronotus > Listronotus bonariensis. The sequence continues at coordinate 251,278 of JACEGR010000113.1, read as the reverse complement.
AAATTCTTTTGTAGTCTTATTTTTCCGGGGATATTATGTTTTTACTAAATTGTGCAAAAATACACTTATTCTCTGATCAAACGGCAATCTACATATTATTAATATGTTTTCTTACCTTCAAAACGCATTATGTAGGGAAGCCCAAGATGCTAATTTTGCAGTTACTCGAGCGTCATAGAGACCTATTGGGTTGCAAAGCTTAGATGATAGGAAGAAAAAATGTGATATAATTGTGATATAATGTATAACTCTACATGGGGGCGTTGCGCGGCTATATACTTTTAAATATGTCAAAAAATATTTTAATTATTTCGGCTTGTGGAAATCGTGTAAATCGTATTAGATTATATATTTTTCGTCATATTTGATTTTTTTTTAAATAAATAAATAAAATACCCACGCTTGAGCATGTCAAAATTTCGTTTTTTTTTACAACTTTGCAGCCCTCCGGTTTCTTTACGTCACTCTCAAATTGTCAGATTAGTGGAATATACACTCTTTAGCATGTAATTAACTTACCCTATCTTAATTTGACGCGCACGACAATTAATGTTGAATATATTTTGGTAGACTGTATCGATATTTTCACAATTAATAAATAGAGAGTAGCCAAAAATAATCGTTGAAAATCATTACGACAAAAACCTTTAAAGTCAATTTTTTAAATGAAAACCCTATCTTTAATTACCTTATCCTATTAGGCATTAAACATAGGGGTAAGTTTGTATCAGGATGTCTATTTCAAACATGTATAGTTTTCGAAATATTAAAGATGTAATATTTATATATTCTAACAATGCATTTAAGTACGGATAGGTATGGGGTAGTTGGCTGTGATGCCGCATTTTGTTGTCAAGGTCAACTAGTAGCATAACTAAGCCGTATTTAAAAGCATTGGTAGAATAGATAAATATTAAATTGTTAATATTTCGAAACTATAAGTTTTGAAATAGACATCCCCATACAAACTTATCCTTAATTTTAATGTTTAATAGGATAAGGTAAAAAGATGGGGTTTCCATTTAAAAAATTGACTTTTAAAGTTTTGTCGTAATAATTTTTACCGATTATTTTTGATCATTCTCTATTTATTAATTGTAAAAATATCAATACAGTCAACTAAAGTAGTTCTTTCTCTACGAGAAACCCAACCCCAATTTATATTATAGGCTTTTGTTCAGGGGAAATTGATGGTTATGTAATGACTTACAAACGTCACTTTTGACATCAAATTTAAAATCAGTCAAAAACGGTTGGACTAAGGTATATAGACATTATACATAAATTATATTTATAATTTTTACGCAGAATCTAAAAAATTGTTAATATATAGGGTGTTCGATTTAAAATAGGGAAGTTGACATTAACTTCCGGTATAATCAGAAATAGTAGAGCTGTCCAAATATTTTGGTTGTATGTTCCTCACTGACTTTATATTGTTACCAAAATTTCAAAATTTTTCAAAGCTTACGTTTCGAGAAATCGATTGCAGCCGTTCCCGGTGTGCCACCCTGTACACCCTTTAAAATATAAATAAATATTGATTTACTTTATGGCCAGTAAATTGTTTTAATTTCCACTTTTTTAGCTATTTAGAATAAAGCAAAATATTAGATGGACTCGCAAGAAAAGATGCAATTTGGTGCGATTCTAATATACAGTGTGCCCATTAAAAATATGCCACTTTATATATAAACCTATAAATAGAAACATGTAAAACTTATACAACTTTGTATTTAGTGTGTTTATGTCTTTATATATTTTTAAGAAATAAAAATAATTAAAATAGACGAGTTTTGAAAATCACCCTTATGACCTAAACCAATAATGTTAGTGTAAATCTAATTGCCCTTGATTATCCCAATAAACCAGGCACTAGAAAAAGAGAACCAGATACGTATCTTAGTTGTTGGAAAATTGGAAAAATAATGTTCCTAACTTTAAAAGATTATTCTACGCAAAAAAGTTCATAATAAATTACGTCAGAAAATTAATCGTTTTGGAGAAAATTAAAACGTAAAATTTTCTGAAATATTTGCAACGTTGCATCACAACAAAGATACGAGCGCACGAGGACCGCAACTGATTTATCGAATTGTTTACATTAATATGATATTTGTTGAAAAATATGCCTTTAATTACCAATAGTTTCACGTAAATTTTGTGACTTAATTTTTTTATTTATTTTCGTAACAAGTAAAAACTTGTATTTATCAGTTTTTAACCATGCAAACAGTTTTTCCAAAAGGACATTTAAAATATTCTTTGTCTTCCCATAACACCTATACCGGGACACACGTCCATGCTATAAGTTACATCGGAAGAGTTTAACTTAGACGCGCTTTGCACACAAAATTCTTTAAGTGATTTTATTATTGGTTAAAAGCAGCTTTTATTTGTGCGTGGATTTTAAAAAGATACAGTCTTAAAAATAATATTTAAAAAATATATTTAAAAAACGATTTTCTATAGCAAAACCAAAAATATTTAGCTTATTTAAGAATAATATTTCTTTACAGTTTTTAATTAAATGATTACTAAGTCAAGAATATACCTGATTAAAATTAATTTTACAGTTTTTCTTTAAAATAGAATACAATCTTTTAACTTGTTCATACATAGTAATTGGTCTAATAGCAAAGGTATATATTTTTTAGTAAACCATTGTACGTGCTATTATATCTACAAATAGAACTTATTTGGACCCATAACTTTTTGTTTTAAATTTAGAGAAACAGTGATTTCTGATTTTTTTATTTATGTTAAATAAAAATGGACGTAGAAAGTTTTTTTATTTTTCCATTGACAAAATAATAAATAACATCCATTTGAAAAAAGATTTTTTTAAATAAAAAATTTTGATCACAAAAATATATTTATTTTCTAAAATAAACAATTTGTTGTGGCTTATTGATAAAAATATATTTTAGTCATAATTTTAAATAAAATTATTTTTTTAGGTAACAAATTTTCATAAAATTATAAAGTCTAATGCATTCTATATTCCGGTTTAGACAAATTATGTAATCGTCATTGTATCTTGCTAACTAAATTAGCAAATTAGGTAGCATTTTTTTAATACCTTTAAACATAACAATTAGAAATAACAACTGACAATCATATTATTAGGTTGGAGGAATATGTCACATTCTTTATTTAAATAATTGGTGAAGGTCATTGAGCACGTCGCGTCGTTTTAAAGGCCTTTCGGTTCTCTACTTATTGTTTGTTTAATTTTATAAAATCGTTAGTGCTTCGGAGTTACAACCATTTAAAGTGTAGCTTTAATATGTACACACATACAAAGTGTTGTTTTACAAACCCTAACTTTAAAATGAAACAACATATCGAAATAAAAATAAAAAAAATGTGGCTAAAAGGGCGATACTTAAACTACATTTGGCATGGTAATAATTGTGGTCATGTGGTTTAGTGCCAAGGGAGCACAAGCGACTTTTGGAAAATGGAAAAAGGGATTATGTAGTACCTGGTTTTAAAGGCTCTTTGGAACATCTGCTTAACATTACTTAGTTTTTATTAATTGGCCCAGCCGTTTCAGATTTACAAGCCAATGTCATTAAACCGCACTGTTCGTCAGGATTTAAGTCAAATTTCCAACGGTTTTAAGTCTGGAACAGCTGGGCCGTGGCGTTAAATAAAAAATCAAACAAGGTGCTCTCTTGGAACCACGTAACTAAAAATATTTTTATACCAAAAGGACAGCCGTTTACTTGCAGTTTGTTTGAACTTGATAATATCTTGTTCCACTCAAAAGATAAAGAAGTAAGGACTTTTAATATCCACACGGTATTTTAGAATACATAAATTATAGTTTCCATATAAAATACTTCTTTAAAACGTCCATTTTAAATCGAAAAACTTTCCACGTCTATTCTAATTCTAACCTAAAGTGAAAAATACGAAAGCAGTATTGCTCCAAATTTAATACGAAAAAGTAAACCGAACCAACTCTTGCAGGAATTCGTCACGTACAACAGTTTGGTAAATGAAGCAGATTACTTTTAACAGTAAACAGTTTACCGTAGTGTTTTACGGCTAAAAGCAAATTGGTTCTTAAATTAGATATTTTTATGACTGACTACATCAAATGAAACGTTGCTTGTTAATACAAGTTCAGCTTATTCAACAGTTTCATAGAAAGATAAAACTACAATAAAGCAGCACAGTACGTTGAGAGATAGGGATTTCGGGACAAAAATCCTAAAAAAGTCTTATTGCATTATAGTATAGTACATTACAAGTGTGGAAACTGACTAATTTCACATGAGTGGGAATCTTGTTGCACGAGCGAAAGCCGAGTGCGATAAACCCAAAGTGTAATTGTCTAAAAGCCAGTGGATGGTAGACCGTTTGTATTTTACCAAAGCCCATATTTTGCTCAATAGCTTTCCCATAGCTCTACATAAAGTATAGCTGCACTACTAGCTATGACGTCACTCAGGCAAGATAGGTACCTAAGTTAGACCAAGTTTGGCAGTATTTTACCAAAACTGCCGTTTGAGCACATTAAATAGTAAATTAAATGCGACCAAAAATAATATTGGCAGACGATTTAACTGGTTGTAATTTCGTGGCAGACTTTTTTTTATTTACGAAAAGTCTGCCACGAAATTATAACAAAAATATTTTCACTAGTGTAATATAAGTCATTTTCTATGTATGAAATCAATTTGCTATTTGTTATTTTTACATGTGGTCATAGGAAATAATAGTTTTTATAAGTAGGTACCATATTTTGCATATACCGATATACTATAATATTAATGTAAAGTACCTATAACTAAAAAATTAAAGTAACTTGCAGACATATACAGGGTTGCGGTAAAAATTCACAAGCTTAATTATGAGCTTATTTCATGAAAAAAATATTCAACCTTGGTCCAGAAATGCATAGATGTCAAAATACAGGTGACAAACTTCAAATTAGATTAGATTTTTACTATTATCGTTAAAATCCCACATTTAATTTTTATTGTATTGATTTTAAGGAAGAAAAATATCTTTTTATTATAACTTTCCTACAAGTCCAGATATGTCTACAAAAATTTGTAAACTTCTTTTAACTATTACATTACATTTTTTGCTGTTAATTTACTAGTGGCGTTCGAACAAGATTTGTATTAAATTTTTTTCAAAAAAAAATAGTACGCCACTGCTTTTCCTCGCACCAACAATATTTTTAAAATATGCATTTACTTTAGGTTATTTTAATTTTCTGTTATTTTTTCGTACGACCAACGGTTTTCGTTTAAAAAAATTAAAACCATTTTAATGCATGGCAAAATCGCTAAAATCTGATATGGTGGTTGTGTGTAAAATTCTGGCGTTTGGCGAAAAAGGAAATATCTTCTAATAGGTAACCAAGTAACACAATATAAAATTCAGCTTTTACAAAATGACAGAAGTTAAGTTTTCATTTATTAACCTTTAGTACCTGGTACCTGCCAAAGCCCCTATGAATCAAACTTTATAGTCTTCCATTGCTTCTATCTATGTTGGGAACATGCGCTGACAAACTCTCAGTTTTTACGTAATGACGAAGGTCTGCCGCTCACGGGCTCTTGGACTATTACAAAGCTTTTGGCAGACATATTGTATAAATGCATTTCTGCTGCACAATAAAGAAACTTTAAGAGTCCCATGTGTACATTCTTGCCCAACTAACAAGCCAAACTGTCACAAGTAGTCTATTTGTGACCCTTCGTAACAATACTTGAGACTTGTTATGAAAGTTTGCAATTTTACTGGAGACACGTGGACATGTATCGTAAATTAAAATGGCCGCTGTTAAAATTTAAGAGGTATTTTATAAAAAAAGCGAGTTGATACATAGTTTTAAAATGAAAAGTTGCGTTTTTTACTTGATTGTAACAAAGCAAACGATATTTTAAATTTTGGTAAATTTTTTAAAAATATTTATAATGGTAATTAAATCGTGCACCCCGAAACACTTGCAGGTAGCGATTAAATAAATAACGCATGGATCCAAAGAACTAAATATATAGAATTTAATTTTAGTTTGTTTTTCTTTGCCTTAGGAAATACGTTTCCAGATAATCGTTAAATGCAGAATATTAACACTTAAGACAAAGACGTTTGAAGTATAAGTAGCTAAGAATTAAAAATACAACGTTACAGGGCTAAAGTTTTAAAGAACATTTGGGGAAAGGTAAAAATCATATTCTACGACCTAGGTTTCCCCTTATACTCTCAATGATGAGCTAATGAATAACCGATTGTTATCTCATTTAAGATAGTTTCTTTTGGTCGCTTAAAAAAATTGCCCATTAAGGTTTTGAAGTAGCACGACGTGTATTCATATAACTACTAACAGACAATTTTTAAAATAATTGTAGAAAGAAAAGTTTTTATAATAAAATATATAAAACAAGATTTTTATGTTAAACGGTTTCGTTGTTCTAAGAGCTTAACAATAATTCAGTAAGTCCTAGCTACCAAATCGTACCAATCTGGGATATTGATCAGACAAATAATAAAATCGTTGGGCGTATCGTATTCAAAGTAAATATTATGATAGAAATTAGTGTTGGAACCTTTCAAATGATCTTCTGAATGATATTCAAACGTCGAGATATTCGAAATTTCGAATATTTCTTCCGAATATTCGTATTTCGTCGTGAAATATTTTATGAACGACAGTCATGAATATTCGTAAACACCGAACAGAAATACGAAAGATACCGAATGGATCATAAATGATTTTTATATCTAGGCGTTTAATATAGACAACCCGTAAAACATACCCTAAACCATTAGTAATTAAACGAACAAAGAATATCCGCTGTAATATTTATGGTTAAATAGCGCCAAAACTCAAAAACACTCGGAATAAGACGTGAAATAATTCGTTGCCGCAAATAGCAACAATCTTTCAATCAGTATTTCGACAGAATAAAAGCTTATTGGCAATGAAATATAAAAATTTTCGAAAGATCTTTTGCATTGAAATATGAAATATTTTGAAAGATCTCTCAATAAAATATAAAATGTTTTGAAAGATCTTTCGAATATTAAAATCTTTCAAATACGAATATTCGAATATCGAAATCTTTCGAATATGCACATCACCAATAGAAATTTGACGTGCCCAACGATTTTATTATTTGTCTGATCAATACCCCAGATTGATGTGAAGATTGTTGCGATCTGATAGCTGAAACTTACCGAATTATTCTTTAGTTCTTCGTATAATAAAACCGTATAACATACAAATATTTTTTATATAATTAATTTTTAACTTTTAAGTTTTGTGATTAGTAGATACTTTTCATTCTATTCAGTTTATTTAATGCCTCACTATAACTAACCAGAACGAAATTATGAGAAATAATTAAAAACAACGTAAATATTTTAAACAAATTTTTAAACAAAAAATAATTTGGTTTAATATATACAAAACTTACAAAAAAAATATTTGATTATTCTTTCCTGATTAAAAAAAAACAACTATAAACAAGTCAAAATAATATTGTTTGGTATATTTAATAGTACTGTAATAAAACTTGTGGTCGTATGTAAATTTATTTTTACAAAATTAAATATAAAAAATATCCTATAAACCAAAAATTTTTAAATTTAAAACACTGTATTAGTACCACGTTTTAACCCCTACCTAAAATATTATTTGCTACATCGTTTAACCACTAACGGAAATAAAAACTTTTAAAAAGAACATAAAAATGAAACTTTGGCGGTAAATATTCAGAAAAATAAATCTAGATAAGCGGCTAGGAAATTAAAAGTAATTTATGGTGTAGATTTTACCAAGTTTTATGCACTTTTTGGGTATTTTTACGATTTAGCAGTATGTTTAAAGTGTAATTTAAACTAATCTAATTAATTGCTTTTAATTTTTATTACGCATAAGACTACTTCTAATGTAGTTTGCAATTTTAATATATATATATATATATATATATATATATATATATATATATATATATATATATATATATATATATATATATATATATATATATATATATATATATATATATATATATATATATATATATATATCGGCAAATAGGGTCATTTACTTTTTTAAAAACATATTTATTGTAATATTACATTTTTACGCAATTTACCTAGATTAATTATTCAATATAATTAATGTCAAAGTCTACCAAATATATATAAATTCAAAAATGTAAAACCAGGTAAATTTCGTTGAAGAGGCGCAAAACATGAATAAAAAGAATATAATACAAAAAAATTGCTTATTTTATTTAAAATTTCAAATTAATAATCCTTATTTAATTTTAAACACTTTTCCTATTTAACATTATTTCAAATTATTAAAAATTAAGGCAGTTTTATCTTGGTTAATTTTTCACATTTTTGTCATTTTTAGAGCCCCTGCTTTTTTCTGCTTTGGTAGCAAACTGTTAGTAATGTAATAACGTAAACGAGAGTAAAAAATAATCCTATTTAAAGTATAAACTAATTTATTCTGCTAATGTTTCGCCCAAAAACATTCCATAAGAATTTAATAATACGTAGTAATTTAATGTAACAAACGACAATTATTACCTTTACATATGTAGGCCATGAAAAACAAACGCAAGCTAAGATTGCTGCTAAGCATTTGGCGCCTTTTATTTACCTGCACAAATGCTTGTGGAATTAGATTACACACGTTTGAATAAATCTCGAAGAATACGCTCCTATAATTAAATTATCTTTTACCTTTATTGTCGTTATAAAATTATTAATATAAATGGTTTTTCGCCATCATCGTCAATATAATACAAGAGTTGTTTAAAAACTGTTTAATATAAAACATATTTACTTTTTTTATGGTCTACTTTCTAGCCAGTATCAGTAATAAATAACAAAATATGCAGTATCTCAGCAACGGATTAAAAAAAATAAAGTGTGATACATTTTTTGAAAGATAATTTTTTAGGCATTTTAATACTGAAAAAAACGCACATCTGCAATCTATATAAAAGTTGCTGTAAAAAGATTTAACATAATTTAAAAAAATCTTTGAAAAAAATATATTAAAAATTAAAGAAAACGCAAAAAATTAAGAAACATGCTGTAGCGACGCAAGCTAGCAATTGCAGTTTTTACCGGTTATTTTGGCTTAAAATTTGAGTCTCGCAAGTAGAGGGTCAGTTTTAGTGTAAAATATATAGACCCATTAGTTTTCTATATAAAGCGTCGAGTTTGATCCTCCCTGTACATAACAGAAAAAATATCTCAACGAGAACCTTGTCTTTTTAGAAAGCACAAGCAGTTGCCATACAGGACTTTCACAAACAATAAAAGTTCCTTTTTGTGTGTTTTAAATTTAACCTATTAATATTTTTATAATAATATTTACAATAAGTAAAAATATAAAAGAGTAATTTAGTTTTAATCTGCTGCAATGCACACATTAAGTAGTAATGCTACAAAAATTCTATAAAAAATAATAGTGTGATTAAAATGATAATAAAATTTCCTCGTGTGACTGTTGCGTATGAAGTTTTGTTTGTTACTGGAATTTTACTGCACAAAGATAAGAATAGCAAACATAAAAATTTAACGCAACCTGTGTTTTAGTGCTTGCGCTTTGTTTCAGATTTAGATAAACACATATATGGGGCTGTAAAGTCCTAATGTACACATTTTAGCTATATTTTTCTTATTTCGAAAAGTTTCTAAAACCCCGTAGCATGGTCCCGATGGGGTTTAATTTTAAAATAGAAATACTTAAAATAAACTAGTATAAAACCTGTGGGATTGATTTTAGCACAAGGTATGTTAAAAAATTATCCATTTAATTTTTTTGCTTTTGGTTTCCAATAAATAGTATAACTCAATGCGGGGCAACCTAATACTTTTTATTTGTAATTAAAAAAAAGGTATTTTATATAAAATAAAAAGCATGATCCCAAAGTTCAAGTAGCGATTAGTTTTATTAAAAATCAGAGGATATTGTCTTCCCCGTGGCGCAGTGGACAGAGCTTTGATCTTCGAAGCCAGAGTTCGCTGGTTCGATTCCCAGCGGGGAGACATATTTAGGTAGTGGTTATTTAAAAATAACGACCGTGGTGGCACTACCGCGTTGTCTAAAAGGTACTGTGAAATGCATTACTGCATGTTTCAGTGCTTGAACAACGTTGACGGAAGAGGGAGAACGATGGGTTAAACATCTAATAACCCGATACCCACGGTACTCTGGTATTTAGGCATATGCCTTCGTGGGATGTCAAAAAGATAAAAAAACTACTATATTTTATACCACAGTTTAAAAGATATAGCAAATTGGTAAATAGGAATTTTATTTAGAATCAGAACTTAAACCCAAGTCCCAATTAGTACTCTTTAGTTTTTCAGGTCCTGATTCAATAATACTTTAAAAATAAGTTCCACTTCTGGAAATATTTTAAAACATTTTTCCCAAAAAGCTAGTGCAAAATACAAAAATGAGAGCAAAATATTAGGTTATAGAGAAGTCAATCTTAATATTTAAATTAAAAAATACTGAGGTCAGAGAAACAGTTCGATGATTTAAAGGGTTTCAGACCAGGAAAAAATAACTACCTGTAAAAATTAAAAAAGTGTTCATGCTTAATAGTTACATTAATTTTTGTAATAAAGTTGAGTAAAATATTTTATCCATGTTAAAAAAAAACACACAAAAACATTCAGTTTTTTTACACAATGATGACAAAAACCGCATTAAACAAAATATGTTTTTTTACAATTACGCTTTTTTAATATCAAGTATTAAAATCCAATAACCTATTGTTGCTTTTTTAAATATTTAGACATTTTTTGGTCCCTATAACCTTTATAAGTTTTAATGTTTTTAATGTGCAGATATCAAATTAAGACAAATGGAGTTAGTTTTAAATAAATAATTATTATATAATTAAAATTTTTGTTATTGTACAAAAAATCTAATAAACATTTTTTCCTTACACTTGGGTATTTTGCATTAGTAACGTTATTTTAAAAAAATGTCTTAAAATGTTTCCTAATTTTAGTACTAATTTTTAAAAGTATTATTTAATCTGGACCTGAAGAAACAAAAATACTGAGTATTTTGCTCTATTTCTAAATTAACTATAGCTTTTTTACTTACCCTTTTGTTATATTTTAACACACCCTGTATACCCTTAAACTTTTAACAAATACTATTATTCTGGTAGTAGTAGTAGTTTGGAACCATGCTATTAACTTTTATATTAAATATTTTTTTAATTACAAATTAAAAGTTTTAGCTTACTGCATATCTAATAAGCCATACTATATAATTAAAATTAAAAAAAAACAAACATTCTAACAGGTTGGATACTTATTTATTTAAAGTAATTACTGATGAGGCTGTATATTTAAAAAAAAAATAAGTATCAGCCTATTATTACCTTATACATTATGTATAAAATAAAATATCATATTGAGAAGTCCAAATACCCAATTAAGAACATTTTAATATAATTTAAAAAATTATAGGAAGTTTCTTCTTGAAAACAAATATTAAAGAGCAAAAGAAAAACCTTTGATTAATTACTTAAAAATATACATATCTAGAAAGTTTGTCCCAAAATGTAAGAGCGATCTATTTGACTGATAAATTTTAAATTTTAAGAAAATATACTTGAATACATGTGCACTCGAATTATGCTTAAAAAGAATTTTTTTCATAACTGCAAGTGGATATAACCCTAAAAAATCTAACTATTGAGTGACAATATGGCGTGTTTTAATTTGAAAAAATAAATTAAGGGTGTAAAATAGATAATTTAAGTGGGTGGTCGAAAATGCCTTGGTAAAATAATAGTGTTAAACCTAATAATATGTTTTTATACCATTTTACATTCATACAGTTAATTTTCCTACATTTTGTAAGTGTGACTAGAAATATTTTAATCGAAATAAGCCTTAATCTTGATTGAATTTACTAAGCTTCAGTGACATCTTACGCAGCACAAAAAATATTTTTGACAATATAAATACACTTATTTACTTTTGCGCTTTTACGCATTTTTTGTATTTTTATATTGTTTTATTTTTGTATTAAAATATTTCTTTTGATAGCATAGAGCACCAAGGAAAGTAAAAATATGTCTTCTTTTCATTGTTTTTATAAATTTTAAAATATATAATATTAATAATATTTTTTTATTAATTTTAATAGTGGATCATAATTTTTTTAAAATAAGATAAAAATTTAAAATATGTTTTTTAAGCAATATAGTACAAGTTATTTATTATTGACTTAATCAAAAATTGTCACCTAAACAATACAAAAAAGTGTATTTTAAAAAACAAAGCTTAATATGGTGGAAGAAAAATGTATTTAAAATAAATTATTAATTTAACATAATATCTTATAACAATGATTATTACAAAATTGCTTTTTGTATCTTTGTTAAAGTGTATTTAGTTTTATGTTTAATTACGTTTTAAATAAGGGTGGATAGATAGCATACTTCAAAAATAAGGATTATAGTAGATAAATAAAAATCCTTTAAAGGAACCGACTATAAAAAAATAATTTAATCTTTGTATATACGCAGTGGTTAAAAATATCAATTTTGGTAATGTTTTTGGTTTTTAATTTTTTTAAAATAATTTCCTCTTTTAACAACTTTAATATACAAAAATGACTCAACTTTAAAAATATCTATTACATACAGTGTTGTCTATTAAGACGGCAACAAATAAAAAAAAACAAAAAAATTCTAAATGATTTTATTGCTCATAAAAATTGGTACATGATCACAAACTGTAGTTAATTTTATTAAAAGTTAATGGATATATAGGGAAGGTTAAAAAACCTTAAAATTATTATAATAATAAAGTTTAACAAAATATTAAATAGAAAAGTTATTTAGAATTTACAGTTAAGCCTAAATATTAGCGATAGTCAGGTTTAAATATGCTCACCCTGTATACTAATAAATATTAAACCATACAGTTTAAGACCCTGCTCCAAATTAAGAAAAAAATAATAAAAAACAGATAATTAAAAAGTTGACCATTTGTGGCATATATAACCACACTACATAGTTGAAAATAATAAAGTTTTTAACCCGTTTTATTTTTGTTAAACCAATTTTACTTTTTTATTATTTATTTTAAAATATGTTAACCTAACCAAAAAACTTACGTAAAGCACTTATTTAAAAACATTTTCCCAGGTTAAACCTATTTCATTGTGAAACAATACCTTTTGCAAACATGCTTGTAACTGTTAATCAAAGAAAAACAAAATACTACCAATTTGTGCATAAAAAATAACTGCTATTTTCATATACCGACAATGCTCATAACTAGCTAATATACTGTAAGTGCTATTTAAATATAAAATGCGGCTTGTGGCCTAAATCTAACTACAACAAAAACCACTTGCATTATTTTAAAAAGCCGTAATTTCTTACTTAGGCAAAAGCGAAAACAATAGCTACACCGAGCTGCCCGCATTTTCTGTTTATATTTTTGTTTGTTTTAAAAGCACAGATGTTGCTGAATATAAATATCGTATACAAATACTAAAGGAGTTTTTGTATGGCAAAATGTTTTATGTAACATTTAAAAGTTAGTTGTCTTAAAACTTAACGGGTTATATCTAGTTAGAAGACCGAAAAATACCCATGATTGTTTTCTAAAAACTCCTTTAAATATAATAATTTAAAGTTTTGAACATAAATTCTGTATACTTTTAACAATATTTAATTTGTCAGAAAAATATTTTAAAAGCCTCTGTAGCCTATACTTATCTAAGAAAAGAAGTTTTGCGGTGACCACTATATTTTTTAACTGGATTATCTAAAATGGAAAAACCAAACGTATTTAGTTTTAGAAATGTAAAATCTATAATTTACTTAAAAAAATAAGTAAAAAAAAATGACACAATGAAGGTTTCTCAAACACAAAAATCGATTTTGGGCTTCAAACTTGGGCTAATCTACTTATTTAAAAACAAATGTAAATGGCAAGTGAAAAACCTTTGATTAATTACTTAAAATATATAAGAAGCTTGTGTTAAAATTTGAGAGCGATCGGTTCAGTACTTAGTTAAAAAACATTCAAATGCGCGCATTGCTTAGAAACTATTTGACGAAATAATTTTAAATTTTCAGAAAATATACCTAAATATATGTGCACTCGAACTATGCTTAAAAAAATCAATTTTTTTAAATTGCAAGTGGATATAACTTTAAAAAATATAACTAGTGAGTGACAATATGGCGTGTTTTTAACTGCAAAAATAAATTAATGGTGTAAAATAGATAAATTAAGTGCGGGGTCGAAAATGTCTTGGTAAAATAATAGTGTTAAACCTAATATTATGTTTGTATAACATTTGACATTCATACTAAATTTTCCTACATTTTGTAAGTATGACTAGCAATATTTTAATCGAAATAAGTCTTAATCTTGATTAAATTTACTAAGTTCAGTGGCATCTTGAACAGCACAAAAAAATATTTTTGACAATATAAATACACTAATTACTTTTGCGCTTTTAAGCATTTTTTTAATTATTATTATTTTTTAAATTTGGCAGATAAAAATATAGCTCTTTTGTGACTTAAGTATTTTTTAGTCTACCTATATTTTTAAAAAAAGAAAATAAATAAAATCCATCCATGAAACATGGGAAAAAGTTTTAGCTTTAAAGATTTTTTTATATTTTTTATTTTATAGAACAACAACAAACAACCATAAATTTTACGACATTATTAAATTTTAATTAACTGATTTAAAATGTTTACCAGGTTTTTTTAAGCATTTTAGGAATGAGCATTTTTTACGAAAACTAAGCAAAATATAAAAACAATTTAAGAAAAGAGAAACCCTTTTTATTTGCCTAGTTTAAATTGAATATAAAAATTGCAACAAGCTCTGTGGCTTATGGTTTTTGTTAGAAATGTTCGTTTAGGTGCCACCAGAGACACCACTGAACCTAATAAATTTATTAAAGTAAGTTCTAAATTAGCCTCTTTATTCTATAAATGAAAATTTTAAAGCATAATTGTAATGAATAAGGGGCTATTTAAGATCATATTAAAATCGCCTTTTTTAGTACGTTAACACCCTATATCTTAAAAACGTTTTTTTGTTTTTTAATTAAATTAGCCAATGTGTTGGCTCCTATTTTTACCACAATAAAATAAAGCCCAAAAATATATTATTAATACTTACAAATTACTGCCCTTAGTTTAATACTTAAATTTACGGTAAAAATAATTTTCTTTAAATTACCTGCAACAAAAGTTCGTATTAAAAATTGTATTAAAAAAGTGAAAAAAAAATTGGAGTGTGTATCAAAAATGGTATAAAAAAATTTGTAACCATTATACTTCTAAGCAAATAAATAATGTAAAAATTCTTACAGAAAGCAATATATCTCCGGTTTAAAGGCAAAAGTCACTCAGTACATTTCTTTAAAAAAATGGTTTAAACAATTTAAAGTTATTTACAGTAATTTTTTTTGTAGAAATAATTTATTAGTTACATTTATGATATCCATAAATCCTTATTAAAATAAAATACATGAAAAAGATGATTTATCTATTCTTTTTCAACACAAATTTTGTAAAAAATTGTTGTTATTCCCTAAACCATAAAAGTCATTTAGTGAGTTTAACCTTTAAATCGACGATATTTTAGTGTGTTTACAAAATTCTTTTTCGTTTAGTTTTTGAAACCCAGCTGCAAAATTTCCACAAAGTCTGATAGAGAACCGATTTGCAAATGCCATTAGCAGCGCTGTTAGTAAAACCACAGAGGCAAATATTATTCTAAAATACATAAAGTTTTACTCGTGCTGGCTAACCGCATTGCATCATAACTTTAAAGTAATTATGGTAAAAAAGCTAATATGTTTTAAGGATTACCAAAATTAACTGTAAATGCTATTATTTCAGAGAAATACAGGGTGTTCCACCGGTAACTGCTGCGATTAATTTCTCGAAAAGTGCGCATTGGAAAAAACACTACAACTAAAATATTATTCTAAAATACCTAGAGTTTTACTCGTTCTGGCTAACCGCATTGCATCATAACTTTAAAGTAATTATGGTAAAAAAGCTAATTTGTTTTAAGGATTACCAAAATTAACTGTAAATGCTATTATTTCAGAGAAATACAGGGTGTCCCACGGGGAACTGCTGCGATTAATTTCTCGAAAAGTGCGCATTGGAAAAAACACGACAACTTAAATATTATTCTAAAATACATAGTTTTACTTGTGCTGGCTAACCACATTTCATCATAACTTTAAAGTAATTATGGTAAAAAAGCTAATATGTTTTAAGGATTACCAAAATTACCTTTAAATGCTATTTTTAATAGAAATACAGGATGTCCCACCGGGAACTGCTGCGATTAATTTCTCGAAAAGTGTGCATTGGAAAGAACACTACAACTAAAATATTTTGATAGCCCTACCACTTCCGGTTATACCAGAAGTTAATGTCATCTTCCTTATTTTAAAACACCCTTAATATTATTTGTTTTTAAGGTTCTGCGTAAAATTCTAAACATAATTTATGAATAATGTTCTATACCAACCGCTTTTGACTTATTTTAAATTTTATGTTAAAAATGACGTTTGCAAACCATTACATTACCATAAACATTTTTCTAAAAAAAAAGCCTTTAATATAAGTTAGGGTTGGGTTTCTTGTAAAAAAGAACTACTTTAGTTACTTTAATAAGCTGTATTGATATTTTTACAATTAATAATTACAGAGTGGTTAAAAATAATCGTTTAAAAGTATAAGGACAAAAAGCCTTACAAGTCATTTTTTTCAAATGGCAACCCTTATCTCCTATTACATTATCCTATTAAGCATTAAAAATTTGGGATAGTTTATAATTTTACGCCAAATCTAAAAACTAAATAATATACAGGATGTTTTATTTTAAAATAGAAAATTGACATTAACTTCGATATAAGCAAGTAGTAAGTGTCAACTACTTTAGTGTAAGTCACCCACTGACTTTATAATGCTACCAAATTTTTAAAATTTTCAAAGCGTACTTTTCAAGAAATTGATCGCAGCGTTCAGGTGGGACACCTGTATAGCAGAGTAGTATAAGTTTATAATAATTTTGGGAAAATTTAAATCTAACCAATTATTATTAACACAAACTAATAGTAGGCCAACATGTTTTTAAATATTATTTTTACTATTTAATTGTTAGTTTTTAATTAACTCGTTAATAGTTCCTTAAGTATTTAATATTTATTTATTATAGTATATAATATAGTATTTAATAATTTCTTAATATAGTATTTAATAAAGTATTTATTGTTTATAAATATATATTTATAAATATATTTATAAAAACATGTACCTAAAGTAAAAGCTAGCCCCTATTTATTATTTTTATTTTTAAATACCTCATAATTAAAGATAAGCACATATGTACGAAAAAAGTAACTAAATATGTGCATGTATATGTAATCATTTTTACCAAGATATGCATAAAATATAAAATTAAATGCAAATATTTTTATTCTAAAGATAAAAAAAAAAATTATATTCTTTTAAAAATTTTCCACTAAATACCATGGCTTTGGTCTAAGTACATATATTTGTAAATAGAGAAGCATTGATCTACATCAACAGACATGAGTGGGGTATATATGTTCTAAAGTACCTAGTGAACTTGTATCTACATTACAATTTTCTACAAAGTCACCAAAGATAATTTAAGTCACATTTAATTTAAAAAATCCCTTATTTTCCTGTAGTGCTATGTTTGCAATTGATTGAATAAATATAAAGATTCTAACTAAGGATAACTTATTTGATGCCAACTATGAAATAAAATTTCCAACACAAGTATAATTGTTCTGAATAAATTCTAATTGTTGAGACATTAATTTATTTTTCATCACATGTTCGCATCAAGAGTAAGTGGTTGGCAATTTTTATTAGACAATTTAGTAATTAACTGCTTTATGTCACTAAAATGTTTGCAGTAAAAAAGTGCCGCTTCCAACAAGGTTCCCCATCTTATTATTTTTGGTTTAGGGGGAAGTGGAACATTCGGTAGTATGTTTTAACCGGCTTCCCAAGAAATATATCTGATCTTGTTAAATATTTTTGTGTAAAATAAGCAAAATATGCAACTTGCATAAATACTCTTTCCTACTCATAAGTATCTCAATTTGTTACTTTTAAACAATTACTTTATTTCTACACTATAATATTTTAAAATAATATAAGATAACTATTAAAACATATAAATTTTAAAAATATAAATACACAAGGTAACCTTAAATTTAAAAATATTTTAACAAATGAGGCAAGAATATAATTGAGTTATTTGGCCAAAATAGTACCCTTTGGGATACAGTATTAGCTATAGTAAGTGGTAAAAGATACACACGAAAATGTTTAGCATACTTAGTACGTTGAAAGATTTTCTTGACTAAAGATAACATCTGAAAAAAATCTATATTTAAAATAATAGCTAAAAGCTGATTTTTATTACAAAAATAGGTATAACATCCAAAAGTTAAAGAAACTTATTAAAAGGGTATAATTTTTCATAAACATAAAAGTATTTTCTTTCTATATTTAGCGTAATTTTCTTGCTTTTTATATTTTTGGTTAATACATAATTATTTAAATAAAAACATATCAGGTACTTTTAATTTTAATAGATTATACAGACTTTCTACGGATAGAGAACTTATAAAATAACTTAAAATAACAGCAACAATATTTTAACTCTTTTTGTAATTAACGTTTTGCCTAAAACTAAAAAGAATGGTTGTTTACTTGTAGCGAAAAATCATAATTTTAAAGTTTTTGTGAATCCTGTAAACAAAATAAAAATTTTCTCTTGGTGATTTTTTATTAAAGTCGAAATTTTTTAAGCGGGCCACTAAAAAGCTACTGCTTAATTTTAATATATCTATTAAAATATTTTAGTTGCTTTATAGGTTTAAAGTAATACCCCAGAACGATTTTAAAATGTTTATTTATTTTTGAATTTATGTATGATTAAAAATTTGGGGACAATTTTTGTAAATGAATATATATTAGCCAATAATTATTACTTTCCATAAAAATTGGCTAGCAAAGGAATGGTAAAGAAACAAAACAATATAATTAATGTAAAAAATAAATAATTGCTTACAAATAATTAGTTCCAGAATTAGGGGCTGGAACAGTCAAAACTGTCTGACGATTAGGGACATATTTTCTAATAGGTGCTCAAGTAACGTATATAAAATTTAGTTTTAACAAAATTACAAAAGTTAGGTTTTAATTTATTGACCTTTGGTAACTGGTACCTGCCAAAGCCACTATGAGTCAAACTTCATAGTCTACTATTGCATCTACCCATGAAAGGAGAATGCACTGGCAAACTTCAAGCTTTTACAAAATAACGATGGTCTGCTGCTCACGGGCTCTTACTCTATTATTTAAATATGAATTTATTTATTGTAACAGTAAACACGACATCAGCAACAAAATTATGTTTAAATTCGGCATGCGAGATTGTAGCATAATAAAAGGGTAAATTTAAGTTATTATAATTATTCTTGGGATTATAATTATTCATAATATTGAGGTTTTAACATATTGTATATTAACCCAATTAGAGTTCATAGCAGTTCACCGAACATGTATATAGTAGGACAATATGTGCAACATATGTTTAATTTGTAATTTCTAGTATGTAAGCATTTTCTGCCAATGTAATTATATTATTTTAATATTAAGAATAGAGTTTAGTTTGAATAGTTGAAACAAGTCGCTTTATTTCAAGCTCCCCCAAAGCACCATTATCACATGGCGATCCTGCATAAGAACTTATGGAAAAATGTAAAATAATAATAAAAAATGGGATCAGCACCGTCAAAGGAGGAAGTCATAATTGCACAAGCTGGTAATAGTGGAGGCCAGACAAACTCGACAAAATTTGGATCCATTCAAGACGTTTTAACAGTAATTTTGCTGGTGTTGGGTGCCATTTTGCTGGGATGGTGCATTTTTATTCGCTGCAACAAAGCAATTGAAAGGAAGATCCGCAAAGAAGTATCCAGAAGCAGAGAAGTGGTTTAATTTTTTTTTAGGGTAATGGTAAATAAATATAGACAATTATGGTATGGAATTGGACAAATAAATTTTAATAAATGGTATATATGGGATGTCAAAGCAAAGCGATGAATTCAGATATCTATTGGAAGAACTAAAAGTAAATTATAGAAATTTGAAGAAAGACAACGCAGAAAACCGAAGTAGTAGCGAGGTAACCGAAAGAAAATTAAAAAGTTAGATAGGCTAAAATTAGAGTTTAATAATATTAGGGGAAAATTTTAATAGTGAACTGCATGAACCAAAAATTGTAGATAGGGTTAAATTGTTTGTGGAAGAGATAAATAATTATTTTGATGCCATTTATAGTATTCTTGAAGAAAGATTACATAAGTTACGTTTAAACCCTTCAGTATCTGAAAAAGATCTTAAGCTCGAGTCATCATCAGATTCTAAACCAGAATTTAAGATGTCTGAGAAATTTGATTTAAGAACAGCTGCAGGTTTAATTCCGGTAATGAATGGGTGTGAAACGGTTACTAAGCAAATAATAGATGCCATTGAAATGTATGATTCTCTTTTAGATGATAACGGAAAAAGTTTATTAACAACCTATGTATTAAAAACGCGACTTTCAGAAAATGCGAAAATTAGACTAAAGCAAACTTATTCTTCTAACGCGATATTAATTCAGGATTTAAAAACACATTTTATTTCAAAAAATCAGCTGCTACGTTATCTTTTAAATTAAATAGCGAAAAACAAAAGTCAAAGTCTATTGATGAATTCGGACGGTCACTTGAGGAATTATTAGTTGATCTTACCTTGACACAAGCTGAAGGTAATGAGCAAAACATGAAAATTTTGAGGCCCGTTAATGAAAGAATAGCAATTAATTCTTTTGCAAACGGATTAAATAATCATGATTTGCGAACCATTATTAAAGCCCGAAACTATTTAACGTTAAACGACGCCATCAGCGGCGCTAAAGATGAAGAAATATCCTTAGGTGCTTCTAGAGAAATGTTTCATATGAGACCAAATTTTAACAAGTTTAATAGGGGTTCTTATAGGGGAAACAAATTTAGAGGTAACTCAAGCTTTCAGGGTTCTTTTCAAAAATTTCCTAAATATAATAATTCTTATTTAAATAACACAAATAGTAATTTTAACAACAGTCAGCAAAATCGACAATTTCCTAATTCAAACTCGGTAAATAGAACAAATTTTAATAATCGCAGAGGTAGCCGTGTTGGTCACAATAATGGCCAGCGGGGTTATTTTATGCAAAATCGTAATAATTCTAGAGAGCAACACACAGGAAGTAGTGCAGGTACTAGTTCAAATTTAAATACCGGTCAATTGTTTTTTCGAGACTAAAGGAAAAACTAACCATCGATTATCAACATCAAGTAGTTTAAATTTTGTAACAGTAGATTATCACGGTAAAAATCTTAAACTTTTGTTGGATACTGGTGCTACTATAAGTGTAATTTTTAAAAGTCATATAAATAAATATCAACAAGTTAATTTCTCAGAAACAATTAAAATAAACGGAATCTCTGGTTCTCTTATTTCGCAAGGCTCAGCAAACATATGTTTTAATGTAAATGATACAAAAGTGTGTCATACCTTTTGCTGATTGATGCGTTTGACAATAATATTCACGGTGTGATAGGACTAGATTTTTTCCTTAATAATTTTGCAACTATAGATTTTGAGCAATTTTTATTTTCATTTTACATTAATAACAATAAAATATCAATACCTATGCAGACTGAACAGGAGATGTTAACTAAAATTCCAAAACGTACCGAAATCATTAAATATTTTAATATCGAACATTCTAAAGACTGTGTTGTTTTTGCTGATGAAGCAAGTGAAGGTATTTTTATAGCAAGTGCTATAGTTAGTCCTAAATCGAATAAGATACCAGTAAAAATTCTAAATGTGCGCGATCAGGATGTTACTTTAAAAAATTTTAAACCAAAAATTGATTTACTTGAAAATTATGATGTATGTAATTTTGGGTCTAACGATAATTGTTCCGTTAATAGAGTGGAAAAATTATTAAATTTATTAAATTTAAATCACTTACAAGAAAAAAGAAAAATTTGCTTTACAAAAATATGTGCTAAATACTCTGACGTGTTTCTTTTAGATAACGATCCGTTAACAACCACTAATATTTATAAACAAAAAATTTATTTAAAGCCACATGCAACTCCTGTATACAAAAAGCAATATAGGTTACCATTTTCTCAAAAACAAGAAATAGATAAACAAATTAATAAAATGTTACAGGACGGCATAATTGAAGAAGCAAAATCTGAGTGGTCGTCCCCTCTTTTGTTAGTTCCAAAAAGTTGATAATAACGGTAATAAACGTTTTAGAGTTGTTATAGATTATAGGGGTTGTAATTCTCAGCTACAAGATGAAAAATGGCCTTTACCTTGTATAACTGATATTCTTGACTCGTTATCTGGCGCTACTTATTTTTCACATTTAGATTTGTCTCAAGGCTATTATCAGGTAGAATTAGATAAATCTAGTAGGCCATATACAGCTTTTACAGTAGGCAGTAAAGGACAATACCAAATGACTCGTCTCCCCATGGGACTAAAAATTAGCCCTAACGCTTTCTCTAGAGCTATGACAATCGCAATGTCTGGGCTCAATTATGATAGTTGTTTCGTTTACTTAGATGATCTTATTTGTTTTGGTAAAAATTTAATGGAACATAATGTAAATTTAGTTAAGGTATTACAACGATTAAGGGATGTAAATTTAAAATTAAACCCGAACAAATGTGAATTTTTAAAGAAAGAGCTCTTGTATTTAGGTCATGTAGTGTCTTCTAAAGGGGTGTTACCTGACCCTGAAAAATTAAAGCTGTTCAGGAATATCCGGTACCCACAGATTCAAATGGTGCCAGGAGATTTGTTGCCTTTGCTAATTATTATAGAAAATATATTAAAAATTTTGCTGAAATTGCGGTACCTTTAAATTATTTGTCTAGAAAAAATGTTCCGTTTAAATGGACTCCTGAGTGTCAACAATCTTTTGAAAAATTAAAAACAGCATTAATTAACCCTCCTGTCTTACAATATCCTAACTTTTCTTCAGATAATACTTTTATTTTAAAAACCGATGCTTCAGGTCATAGCCTGGGTGCGATTCTTTCGAATAATGACGACATGCCTATAGCTTACGCGAGTAGAGTTTTAAATAAAGCCGAAAAACTATATTCTACAATAGAAAAAGAGTTATTAGCAATAGTTTTTGGAATTAAGCATTTTTCTTGTTATTTATACGGTAGGAAATTTGTTATTTATACAGATCATCGTCCTTTAGTATATCTGTTTGGTATGGCTAATCCATCCAGTAGACTCACAAAGTTTAGGTTACTTATCGAGGAATATGACTTTGATATAAAATATATAAAAGGTAAGAGTAACGTAGCTGCTGATGCACTATCGCGAATAGAACTTTCGTGTGAAGAATTAAAAAATATGTCAAAAACAGTCGAGCAGACAATGTTTGCCATAACTCGACAACAAAGTAGAACTCTAAATCAGACTGAGAATAAGGTCGATTTTGATAATTCTTTTAACGACAGGCTTGATCACCCTGGAGTTGTAGAACTATTAAAACGTCCAAAAGACTCTTATGAATTAAGTTCTCTTTTAGGCGAAGATTTTGAAAAATTCATAAAGGAACAAGCAATTGATTTGCAATTAGGCAACTTTATATTTATTGAAAAAGAAAAAATAATTTATATAAAGCATAGTTTAGATTCTCGATCGGCGCTCGTACAAGATACATCGTTGAGAGATCTAAATGCAATATGCAAAAATATAATATTCCGGAATTAGTTATTATAAAAAATAAAGAAAATGCGCAATTAATAAAGAATATAATGGATAATATATTAGAAGTGAAAAAACAATGTTTTAAAAATATGTATAATTAAGGACGTCCAGAAAATAACTGACTTAGAGAAAAAGAAAATAGTGCTTAATGATTTTCACATCCTGCCGACCGGAGGTCATGCTGGAATGAATAGAATGTATAATAATATTAAACGATATTATTTTTGGTCTACTTTACATAGGGATGTTGAAGATTTCGTTAGGCGTTGTAATGACTGTCAACGTTTTAAACACTCTAGGCCTAATATTCAACCAATGTCAGTCACGATAACGGCATCTTCAGCATTTCAAACCATTTATTTAGATATAGTTGGTCCTTTAAAAGAGGATAATGAAGGTAATAAGTATGTCTTAACGTTACAATGTGAACTTTCAAAGTTTGTGGAGTGTTATCCCTTAAAAACAAAGGAATCAACAAGTTTAGCAAGAAGTTTTGTTAATAATTTTATCTTGAGATATGGTATTCCAAAACGTATAGTTTCTGACCAAGGTACTGAATTTGTGTGCTCAACTTTAAAAGAAACGTGTAAAATTTTGAAAATTAAACAACTGTCTTCTACGGCATATCATCACGAAACTTTGGGATCTCTCGAAAACTCTCACAAACATCTAAACGCATATTTGCGAATACAAACAGCTAAAAATTCAGAATCTTGGAGCTCGTGGCTTCAATTTTGGTGTTTTTCATACAATAATAGTGTACACACTGAAACAAAATATACACCTTATGAATTAGTGTTTGGGAAAACATGTAATTTACCATCCAATATTGTTAATAAAATTGACCCACTTTACAATTTTGACGATTACCCTTCTGAGTTAAAATACCGATTACAAACGGCTTGGTCCGACGCTAAAAATAATTTATTACACTCAAAACAGAAAAGAAAGGTTTATTTCGATAAAAAAATACTAAATTAATAAATTACGAAGTTGGAGATAAAATTTTACTTAGAAATAATTCTGGCGATAAAAGTGATCCAATTTTTAAAGGCCCATTTATTGTTCTTGAAGACAAGACTCCTAATGTTTTAATTAAGATAGGTAATAAAATAGTAGAAGTCCATAAAAATAGAACGAAATTGTTTTATGATAAATAGGTTAAACATTTTTTTTCTTGTTTTTTTTTATTTTTTAGGAGGTGTAGCATAATAAGGGTAAATTTAAGTTATTATAATTATTCTTGGGATTATAATTATTCATAATATTGAGGTTTTAACATATTGTATATTAACCCAATTAGAGTTCATAGCAGTTCACCGAACATGTATATGTAGGACAATATGTGCAATATGTTTAATTTGTAATTTCTAGTATGTAAGCATTTTCTGCCAATGTAATTATATTATTTTAATATTAAGAATAGAGTTTAGTTTGAATAGTTGAAACAAGTCGCTTTATTTCAAGCTCCCCAAAAGCACCATTATCACAAGATACTTAAAGGTTTTAGGATGTTAAAAGTTATTTTTTTACGCCTGTATATTTCTTAAACGCTAAACTACTTGCTGAATTTAAAATTAAGGCAACGATAAAGGAAATGTATTTTATCTGACAAACCCCGTGAGACGTTATGACCATTGCTAAGATAGGCTGCAAATCCGTTGCGTCATCACCGCGGGGAACAGAGTCAGTAACAAGCTCGATGCCCAATGGAATAACGCAGCCCACGAGATTTTAGGTGTTTGACGTCTGATAAAAGGGTTTAGCAGCGTGTTGATCATAGAAGGTTAAGTAATGAATGCGAATAATAAGAGAGTATCATATAAGAATAAAAAGGAGAGTTTAAATAGACAAGGTGAAACAAAATGTTTTTGAAAAAAATTAAAAGCTGGGGTCAGCAAATTTTTTGTCCTCAAGATACAGTAAACTTGTAAAAAAACATTGTTTTTTTTCATATCCAAAATATCCTTCACCTAATTTTGTTTTTACTTCATAATGTTATTTATGGCATAAAAAGGGTAATTATTTATAATTTAATTACATTTTTTATGTCCAGTGGCGCTTTGAGCGGTAATCAAAGGAATATTTCTAACAAGAAAACTGTACGCCACTAATTGTAAATGTGTGTACAGTTTTTGTGCTTTTTTTACAGGCATTAAAAAATAGAGCTTTAACATTTCCATTTTTTTCTGTATTTTGTTTAATTCTTGAAAGAAAAGGTTCACCTAATTGCATATCTTTAGACCATAAAAGAAGCATTGCGGAAACTTTGTCTTTAAAAATCGGTCTATAACTTATTATTAAAAATTAGGTTACAATTACAATAAATACTTATTTTATTAGGGTTTATATCCAGTCCAACAATTTTCACAAAAACAGGTGATAAATTAAAAAATATATACTTTTTATATTTTTTAAAATAATTTAAATAATGTTAAGAAATTTGACAAAACAAAATTATTCTTTGGTGGTCATTGAATTAACAAACATACAAAATTACCGGAGCCTTATGTAAGGGTTGTTTATAGAAAATGCCACATCACTGCGTATTTCTTAAGTAAAAGTAGATATTATTTTTTAAGTTTTAAACAAGTTTAATTGTCTGACTTTTTATTGTATATCTTATTTTTGTGTAAACAAATATAAACCCTTTTTGATATTAATAATCCCTAATTATATGGTAATAGATATATTATTAAAAAAATAATGAAGCCAAAATATTTAAAAGATCCTAAATAAAATGGTATGAAAAGTTATTACATATAAAAAATATATTATACATCCCGTAATATAAAAAGTATGACGTTTAGAGCCTATACTAAAATATATATAGTTTTTTGTACACTAAGTATATATTTTTTAATTAATTTTAATAGTTATGAAAAGAATCTGTGCAAGTTCTATTACAGAAATTGTTCTTTAGTTGAAAAGGCACCATGGGATTTTTTTGTTTTTTGCTTACGCAAAACCTAAATAAGTGTAAAAATATCATAATAAACTAAAATTAAGTTTCTTTGCATAAAAATAAAAAAATATATATTTAAAGGAATAATAATTATTAAACGAAAAGTTTATACATTTTTAAAATTAAGTTTTGTTTCTTTTTTTTTTTATTTGGTGTATTCCTTTAATGCTCTAGAACCGTCTAAAACCTTTCTTTAAGTGTCAAGAATGTCAAAACTGTCAAAAATACAAAAGACTGTAATTAAAAGAAAAACTTTTGGTGTTGTTCCAATTGGTTCTAGACCCTAAAAGAAATACACCAAATATCAGTCAGACTACAATTATTTTTCTTACTACAGTTTTTTAAAAAGCTTTTTGCCAAAACTGGTATTTTTAGTCTCCGATCGTTCTCGGTCGATTTAACATGTCCATAGTGAGCTTTTGCTGGACTCTTACGTGGTGTCGTGAATGAAAGATGTAGAAGATGTAGAAAATGTGTTGGTTCCCCAAAAGAAATTAGGAAACGTGTAGCACAAAACTAGGAAATCTGGCAACAGTGCCAATATCAGTATTTAATTCCACATGTTCAAAATACCTTAGATACTTAATTTGGAAAATGTAGCTTTGGCGGCTTTAAAGATATTTAAAAGTTGCGGTATTTTTTCCTAACCCAATATGTTTTTTAAACATACAAAATCTTAAAAACCAGCCAAATTAAATTTTAGGAAAACCCTTGCGAAAAATCTGTTACCTGTCGTATCCCTCAAGACCTTATGACCAGTGGCCAGGATAGGCCGCAACATGCCTGCAAATCCGTTGCGTCATCACCGCGGGGAACACAGTCAGTAACAAGCTCGGTGCCTGGTGGGATCCCGCCGCGCACGAGATTTCAGGTGTCGGCCGACGTGTCTGAACGCCTGGTTAACGGGTCTGACAGCGTGTGGATCATGGGAACGTGAGGTCTTAAATTTAATGTTTTGCGGATAATTAAAGCTCTTTGATATGAGAAATAGAGATATTGAATTATTCTTAGTTAGAGTTGTTAAAAAAATATATATCATTTAATATACCACAGGGTGTCCGACTATATTTAACTCGTTAATGACAAATAACGTATTAACAAATAAAGTGATTAAGGACGTTCCCAAAGAGTACTGCGACCATTAAAGTCTCTAGAGGCGTCGACAAAAGTGTCTTCTTGTGGGGCTACATCAAATCTTGAGTATATGCGGACAAACCACAAACGATTGCTGTCCTAAAGGCCAACATAACTCGCACCATTGGTGAAATTGGGACGAATTTGTTTGTTGTTTGTCATCGAAAATTTGATCTCTAGGATTAAAATGATTTAGCGAAACCACGGCGGTCATTAGGCTAATTTAATTTTTAAAGCTTAATGTCATCAAATATGCTAAAAAATAAAGATACAGCCATTGCAATGTAATTTTCATAATTTGTTTTATTTTATTCAAAGATAAAGCGTTGAAAATGAAAAACCCTTTATATGTCTTTGCCATTTGATTGTAAAATTCAGGTATAACCAAAATAAAATAGCGGATTTTAAGATATAGGACAACTTTGTTGTTTTAAATGAAACACCATGTAGCAATAGGTTTATGCATGGACTAGGTTGCGTGCGACCGTCAAGTTCGAAAACTTGGGTTATTCATTGGACCAGGACCAACAATGACTCTTTGTATGACCTCCGGACAGTGCGGACGTGCGTAGAGGACTACAAAGTTCTTCCCGGAGTGGCGGTTAGAGGTGCCGTACGGACGTTTTTACTTTCGGGGATCAAGGAAAGATTCACGCTAAATTCACGGCATCTTTGTTCTGGATCTAAGCTCTGTGAGCGAAGATTCCTATAAGCTGATGGTATCCTGTTTGGTGGTGAACACGAGGCATTTCTCAAATGGCGGGAAATAGATGGACGCGCCATGGGAACTGTCAATAGTGAAAGTGAAGGTTATACGTAACACCAGTAGCAGGTCTTGGTTTGACTGCCTACAATTTATGCATTGCATCGATTGTAGAATTTTTTGTTTTCTTTTTGGAATTTCTGGCAGCTACGAGCTCGATTATCCAGATTTTCCGCCGACGAAGCCCTGGAAAGCATAGTCCGGAAAGAAGAGAGTGATGGATTGGACCTGAAGGGACCAAAACCAAGAAAGAAAAATAAAATAGAATAGAACATCATAAACAACTTAGCCAAAAATCAAAACTACCAGATTTGACGCACGGCAACCCCCACTTTTAAGAACAAAGTTACTGGATAAATATGTTTAGGGCCGTTTCTGCCGGGGTGCAGCAGGGACATTTGCACGTGCGACACAAATTAGGGGGCGGTAAAAAGATTTAGTTATGTATTGTGAAAGTGTGACATTTCTTTGTTGCACTTTAAAAATTAAAGTTTTAATGGGCAATAATATTTTTCACAGAAGGGGGGCAATTCCTTTTCCTGCACAGGGTGACAGAAGAATGGTACTGTATATGTCTCTTTACTTTTAAAAATTATTTTTTTTTAAATTTAAATATGATATATTTTTTTAAAAGTCAGGGATTTATTGATATTTAAAAATATGAATGCATGGTATGTAAAGGTATTTTTTAACAATGGAAATTTGCGGTATTTACAAAATAATTGTTGGGGTAAAGCTGGAATGTTTTTTTTTTAAGTTTTGTTATTATTGTAAAAACCCAATTTTTGAAAAATAAACACCTAGAAAATTCACTTTTAAAACTTAAAAACATGTTTCCTGAAAACCAAAAAATATATTTTTTCGGAAATTAAAAAAAAGGATTTACACTTCTGGTCAAAAAAAACCGTACAAACAAAATGTTGTTCAAATTCAATCTTACATAATATTTTGGTTTTTTACCGATTTTTAATAATTTTTGGTTTAGTTGTAGCGTCTTTCATTAAGATTATTATTTATCATTAAAATAGCAAAAAGTTTTATAGGCTTGGGTATTATACAGGAAGACCCAAATGTTGCATTTTGACCCAAATTTTCGAACACCTTGTGGAATAATGTAACGTCACAAGTCCTTTTCGGTATATTGTATTCTAAAGCCCCATTTTTTACTGGTGATATAATAAAAAAATTCTAGGTAGGTGAATGTTAAAAAAGATTGGGCTTTAAAATCCAATACACTATTAGAAAATTTTGACGTTAAATTATTCCACAGGGTGTTTAAGAATTTAGGTCAAAATACAACATTTGGCTCTTTTCTAAATAAAACCTAATCCTATAAAACTTTTTGCAGTTGTCATATTAAATAATGATCTTGATAAAAAAAGCTACCACTGTACGAAAAAATAAGTTAAATAAGTCAAAAACCGAAATGGTATTTAAGATTGAATTTTAACACAATTTTCCTTGTCCGGTTTTTTGTCTTGGAGTGTATTTAAAGCCAATAACATTTAAAATGTAGGGTGTCCGAAAAAGCAAGGTCATAAATGATAGGGGTTAAAGAGTAAGCCAAAATATTGTCAGTAGTTCATATTGTGAACACCCTGTATATGGGGTATATGGGTTTTAATAATTTTAATATTTATTTAATTATTTTGGCATTAAAACAAAAAATCATCATCCAAAAAATTAAAACAAATAATCGAAAATATAGTGCAAGGTTTTTGTCACTAAACAATAACAGAGTCTAGGTCATAATATTTTATTCAGGGTCAACAACGTGCTAAGTCAGTTCAACTTGGTATATATACAGAAATTGTCCTAATAATGCAGAGGAAAGAAATTAAAAAATATTAGATAAGAAGTAGGTAGTAAAAGTGAAGTCACGTATAAAGTTAACGTTTTAGTTAAGCCCCGTACGGGCTACCCGTAGTGGGAGGTATGCCCGTACTAAATTTAGTTAGTCAAATAGTTTCTGTAGTCTTATAGTGAAAGAAAAAGATAGTTTTATTGTCAACCGATCTCATGGTCCCAAGAAGATAGTTCCATATGGTAGATTTGCCCCAAATAACGTAAAATGGCCCTATATATTTAAAATTACAAGTCACAATATAAAAAATAGCTTTATCGCGCTTTGTTAGGAAGATATTGATCTTAAAAATTAGAATAAAAAAATATATTTAAATTGAAGGGCTTATTGTAAATCACGATAACCCACAATCACAAAATACAGAGTTATTAAATTTTTAAATTTAAAATAAAGTGTGTTAAATCAACTCAAAAAAAAACTTGTAAAAATGCATTTTAATGAGTTATTAAACTCTAAGGATAATACTTAAAACTTTTTAAATGTCTTTTATTATATTAGTAATTAAATAAATAGGAAAATTAAACAGAATTATATCTGTTGCTGTGTGGCTTATCGCGTTTTTGCAATCAGTCCTTAAATTATAGCTTTGTAACTGTTGCCACAGTATCAATAATATTTGGGCAACTTATACTGATGCTCCTATTTATAAGTAAACGGCTTTTTAGTAAGTCGGAATCATACAGGTTGAGACAATTTTTTTCATTTAATGTATGCATGTTTGAGACAGGTGACTTTAACATTTTGCTTTGACCTTTAATTCCTTTACCATTTTTGTACAAAAAGATATATCTACTTCATCATTTCTAAAGTTATATTATGGTAAAGCTATATAGATATATAGATATATATATATATATATATATATATATATATATATATATATATATATATATATATATATATATATATATATATGTATATATATATATATATATATATATATATATATATATATATATATATATATATATATATATATATATATATATATATAAAAACGGTTTTACCTATATTATAAAGTTAAGGAGGCTCAGAAACACCATTTTTAATATTTTTACAACATTTTAATAATTCCTCACAAAAATGGAGCTTTTCATGTGTAATGTTAACATACTCGACCTTTTAAAAGTTCGTGTGTCACTTTTCTGACTTTTACTTCTATCTCTTGTAAGTAAAGTTAACTTTTCTCCTGTGAGACGAAAGGTAAATAAAGTTAAAGTTATCCTAGCAACCAACGCAAAAATTTAAAGATTTACCAACTTAAGATGTTGACTTATATTTTAAACATCTCTGTGACCTATTCGCGTCATAAATATCTGGTGGCGTAATTATTTGACAAATTATAAATTATTCTATTAGGTTTATACATTTCTAATTTTAAAAAATTCAGTTATGGCTGTAAATAATAGTATACTTTGGGCACTTGTTAGAAACACTATTTTTCCTACGAGTGTAAGAAAAACACAAAAACTTTTTTTTATTTTAACATATTGCTACACAATACCCTTATTATACTTATAATTATTACTGGTTAATTTAAGATTTGTGGCATTTTGCAGGTTAAAATCAAATTGGGTAATTATTAACAAACCGGACGCATCGCCGATTTTAATGAAATTTGGTATAAGGGGTTTTTTGGCGCTGATTACAAATATAAAAAAAATTAGTCGGACTCGTTTCGTTCTCGAGATATTCATCATCAGACTTGATAATCAAAACTAACCTAAATTTACTATTTCCCCTTATTTTTGCACCCAATTCTTGATGGAAAGCTGAATTGGTACTCAATATTTGATTTCTACCTCTAAAACCCCATTTTTCCATTTATTTTACCCGTTATTCCATAACATTGCAAAGCTTTACTTTCAATCATTTTAAGTCGCAGTTGCCTTGGCGCCACCAAGGCTACTGCAATTAAAAGCAAAGCTTTAAAATTTATGGCAAAAATGGGTAAAGAGAATAAAAAATTGGGTTTTTGAAAGTGGAAATCAAATATTTAGTACTAATTAAGCAGAAAACTCAAGAACTAAGTGCAAAAAGAAGAGGGAAATAGTGAATTTAGGTTAGTTTTGCTTATCGAGTCTGATGATGAATATTTCGAGAACGAAAAGAGCCCAACTAAAAATTCTTTTAAATTTGTAATCAGCGTCATACCAAATTTCATTAAAATCGGCGATGCGCGTTTGTAAAAATTACCATAAAAAGAAGTTTTTTGTTGGGAAAATATTGGTGTCTGTGGAGTGTGTTTCTTCCATCTCTTAAGTTGGTTCCGCCGAAGCAAAATTTTCTTTTAAACATAAAGTGCATGAAAATCCTTTATTGCGACTTAATAGTAGTTACTTTGCGCACTTGTTTGCGTCAAAACTGACAAATACTATCTGACGTTGAGAAATATTAGAATAAAAATAAATATATGTTTTAGCTTTTCTAAGACACCTATACAAAAAGAATTGTTCCCAAAACTTGCGCAACTGTCGCACTTAAAGGTAATTTTAACTTCGCTAATGGTTGGTTATCTCTCAAGAAAGTGATTCTTTCAGAACTAAAATAAATATATAAATAGAAAAGTTGGAAAGACAGTATACCGACCTCGGTAAAAAAATTTCATTACTGTCGCGAGAAATGGTTTACCTTAGTGTTTCGGGCTTCTGTAAATCATCTGCTTCTTTTGGCAGTAACAAAACACTTTCCACCTCGGTTCGTAATGATTTATTACTGTTACAATTTGTGTATAGTCCAGATCGCTCTTATCATGCGGGTGTATCAATAAATCAAAGACAATCTTTTGTAGTAACAATCCACTGTAAGTTGTTTATTAACACCTTTTAAATGTATCGCGTAAGATAAATGAAACAGATATATGCAGGTTTAAAACACAGAAAAAAGGATACAATTATAAATATAAGTGGCTTCATAACAATCAAAATAAAAAGATTTTGATTAATGGATGACATTTAATATTAGTATGATAGGTAAAACCCAAAATTATAAATATACAAAGTTCTACTGTGCATTTCTTTATCTGCAAGCGAAAAAATAGTTTTAAGTTCTTATATTTATTACAAGAACAAAAAAGGAAAAATAGAATGTCTCATAACTATAAAAGAAGAAGTAGTCAGAGCTCCTTAAGTTGATTTAAGAATGGTGCCAAAAGTTATACATGATGTAATCTTATTTGAAAACAAAAAGGAAATAATGCACACGGAAGAAGCTAACGACTAGTGATTTAAGGAAATCTGTGAAAATAAAAATAAGGGACATTTAAAGGTTGCCTTAAATAAACGATGTATGTTAGAAATTTGGTAAAGATATATACCACAGTAGGGATAACTCGGAAGATGATGTACAGACAGGCAAAAAGGGTTGGGCTGATTTATATCAATTGATATAAATTAGATGATTTTTTAAATAAAATCATGATTTAAATCAAAAATGTCTTCTTTTATTTTTTTGTCCAGAGCAATAGAAAGAAATTAACAACATAAAATAAAAATATTCTCAAAAATAAACATATAGCGCAACATTTTAAAAAAATAAGAATATTGTATAGTTTAAACAAAAATACAAGTCCCATGCCCATCCTGTTCCTAATATCTAAATGTACAAATTCAAAAGAGCTAAATATTCTTTTACTGGTGCAGAAGAAGCAGTTGCGCACAGAAACTGTTTTATAACTGGCAGCTGTTTTGCTATTTCTGGCTGCTCCTTTTGTAAGAACTACCACTCAATTCCGTTTACGTTAGAGGTACCTAAAAACAAGACGCAACAGGAGTTTTATGGCAAGAAAGTTCGCTCAGATAAATATTTCAGCTGTAAATTAAATCCCCATTTTTTAGACTAAAATTAAAATAATTTTTAAAAAGCAAATTGATATTTTGTAGCATAGAATAAAAAACAATCAAAAAAATTTTTGATTAGAAAAAATGATTTTTGATTTTTTGAATAAAAATTATAATTTGCCTAACCCTGCTTTGTCGTCACCCAATCGTCGAGTTAAGGTTTAACGCATTCACAATTTGAAGTAAACAATATTTTGGTAGCCACTGTTTTTGTTTAATTTAATTCATATGCATAATGACCTTTGGACCCGCACGTTAAGAGCGATGGGGACTATAGTTATAAATAATTCAAAGAAGTAAATTTATTAACCACAAAGCTTCTTACTTACTTTAAACACATCAACTTCTTTAAATGAAAACCTTTTGATATTAAAATAAAAAAGTTTGCCATTTTGTGGGTGTTGCTTAAATATATATTACTACATTTTTTAAGACGAGTTAAAAATTAAAAAGTAATAGAACGAAGGAAACTATCATCCAATTTATGCAGGGGGAGCAATTCATTCTACCCAATCAATTGTCCAAATCATACTTTTGAAATTTCTGTTTAAAATTTGTTATCATTCAATTCACTTTAAATAATTTAGTGTTCTTTTAAAATAAAAAGATCGATCATATATCTCAAGGGGATTTCCATTTCTGACAGTTTGTATAAAGAAAATCTAAGTTTTGAGACTCTATTGAACTTTTAGTTATGCTCGAAAAATTCCGGTGATTTAATGGTAAAATTTTCCAATGCGAAATAGGGAAACAGAATGGAAAAGAATGGGCAGATATTCAATTTAACTTTTATTGCCTGCTTACAAGTTTACCTGAAGTAAAAATTTTGGTACGTTTAATTTACCGTCTTGAGAACCTGCTTGAATAATTGCGATATTTATTTAAAACCCATTATCTATTGTTTTTAATTATTTATATTTAATTATTTGCTATTCGTAAATGTTTTGGCGTTATATATGACAATTTTCACAGAAATATCCAAATATTTATATTTGACCAGTAGAGACAAGTCGCCTAATATCGGGTAGATTTCCAATTTAGGGCAGTGCCTTATTAGTAAAATTTCTGCTTCTATAGACTGCATAGTAGTCGCAATATATTGGCACTAATACTAAATTAAACCTGTTAAAATATCGGGACCTAGTAAAGCAAATTTTGGTGAACCACATGCATTATGTATTAAACTATGCAGACAAGAGAGTTTGTCATAAATCTGCCCTGTCAAAAAAAATAAAATCCTTTAGTTTGATAGAAACTATTAGAATCTGCGACAAAAGCACAATGGATCACAATTTTGTCAGCAGATTCTAATGGTTTCTATAAGTTCTATGGGATTGTATCGGTTTTTTTCGATAGGGTGTGTGTCTAGTAAAAGGTTGGTAAATTTTATTTAATTTTTAGGTAAATATAATTTTATTAGGTCATGTAACCACTTTACCATTACTGTCATTGTTTAAACATTCAAATTTTAATTACTTAAACATTTTCCGGTTGGGTTTCTTAAGACCGATTTTTGTGCTCTAAGTTTATTTCTGAGCATGTAGCAAATGCATTTGTTTTATGCAGTTTTTGCGCAGATGAAGAAAAGGAAAAACGTTTAATTAAGCCTATTGCATATAACTATTATAGTTTAGTTTAACTACAAAAAAGTTTGCTTTATGGTTATTTTGTTATTTGTGGTTTGTTGTGTGTTTTTGAATGTAAAACAAACACGGAAAAATAAAATTGCAGTTTGCAATTAAGTATGGACATCTATTTCCGGACGCCCCGGTATTTGAAGCCCGTACTACCCGATATTTGACAACTTTTCTTTTATTAAAAAAACCTTTTAAACTTTTTTAAATAAAAACAAAATCTTTTAAGTGACTAATAACGAATGCCTCTATCAACTTTATCGTAGCCTGTCATAAAAAAAATAAATGCATACTATTGCATATTTACCTGCAAACGAAAATTTCCCCAAAAATTGGGAATAAAATCATACTTTTTAATGAAGAAATAGTGTAAAGTGTGATATATCGTTGAGTTTAGAATTAAAATTCGTGTTTATTGAGTTTAAACCAGATATTTCGCCCATTTAAACAAACAAGGTAATGATGGCGGCATAAAGACCAAAGGTCGGATCCTAAGTTTTATTATTTGATAGAACGAAAAAATGACAATTACAATATGCAATGTTTTTAAAATATTTTTTTAAATCAAGTAAAAAAACTGTTTTGCAAAATTTTGTTTTTTTTCCAGATATTTTCGGAACGGCCGCAAATGTTTAAATTATTAAAAAGAAATATTGTTAAACATAAAAATGTGCAAGTTTGTCTTAATTTTGTAACAGCCTATATACTTGTCTAATATTTTTATTTAAAGAGTTTAAGATGCGGCAATTCAGTAATAAAATTTAAGTGAAAATAATAAAAATAATTTTACCATTTTTATCACATATTCCTTAAAAATAAATATGTATTTTTGTAAAAGTTCTTAAGTGATAAAACGTCAAAATTTAAAATTAAATTTTCCTCCACGAATTTAAATTATTGATTTCTTGTTCATGAAATACATCTAGATGCTAAAAGCAAATATTAACGTGTCAGGTGTCATCTCGTTGCAAATATTGGATCTTTGGATAAAGGTTGGGAAGTGTTAGTTTACACTGTGGATAGAAAATTACTTTAAGGACATGTTAGGGGTAAATCCAATTTTCTCTCCCCATGACATTTAAAACGGTGATAATGGAGCATGTTTATTTAAGGTGCAAAATGGCAAAATGTTTTACAGTTTGGAAGTTTATTGGTAAGGATAGAAAACTTTTAAATATAAAAAAAAACTGTAAAAATATTTTTTTTTAATAAATTTTAGTATTTCCATGGTGTCTGTTAGAATGTAGCGGCCAATAATTCAGTAGAAATTTTAAAAGAGATTTAAAGTATTATTAAAGTCAACCACGTATATATATATATATATATATATATATATATATATATATATATATATATATATTTGATATTACGATTTTTTGTTATTTAATGTAGGATTTTCGCGTAAAAATACAAAAAATGTTTCGGCATGATTACTTCATATCGCTTATATTTATATGTATAAATTAATATGGCCTTTCATTTATTCTTTAGGAAAAAGTAAATTTCCCACGAGAAAAAGTGGTCAATACATAGGTGTCTTATTTTTATTTTATTTCACCATTGCAAAAAATGGTTTGTATATGCTTCTTTAAAAACCAAACATCAAATTAAAAAAAGTTAAGAGAATAAATGTATTCCAAACTTTAGAAAATTAAAAAACACACAGTTTAATAAGGGAAAAATCCAGTTTTCTATCATTTTTTTCCAAAAAATATTTTGCAATATTTTCCACGAACGACACTAATAGAAGTTAAATTTTTGCCTATTTATTTTAATAAAAATAAACAATATTAGCAATTTTAAAATAAACCCTATAACGTTACCTTGTAAATTATGTTAATAACAAATAATACTTAAAGGGGGTTATCCCATGTGATGGTCTCAAAAAATTTTTCTTCTTTTCTTTTATTAATTGCTTTCTTAACATGTCTAGAATACGGTAGTAAAGTGATTTTTAAAAGTTCGAAGTCGTTTTTAAAGATACAGCAAGAAAAAGGAGTTGTTCGGAGTGCTGACTTGGCAGTCATAGTTCACCATATTGTGTACATTTGGCTTGATATGTGCACCAAAAAAAATTAAAAGGCGTTGTGTGCTATAAACCAGGGTATACACGGTCATGCAATACTGTCACATCTGTCAAAAAGCCAAAGCTCGCGCGCAAATTTGACCGTATGTTAAAAACTGCCACATCTGGCTTGGCATTCGTTGCGCGCGTCGTGCAAACTAGTGCATGTTCAGGACACGTCAGTTAACGTTTCAGTTTAGGAACGTCGTTTATAGGGTTATATTGTTGGTTTTGAGTTAACAAAATGGCACTTTGGCGCCAGGAAGATGTATTGCGTGATTTTATAGATATATACCAAGGTTATCCATGCTTTTGGAAAGTTAAAGGTAATTAATACATTGACAAAAATAAAAAAATCTTTTTGCTAAATTACGCTTATGCTCAAGTTAATCACACCACCAGCTGCAAAAACTGACAGGTATATATGACATTTTCTTTCATGCAAGTGCGTTTTAGGTTTGCATGACCGTGTATACCCCGATTAAGAGTGAAGCGCAAAAACTGTGTTAAATATGTTTATTATTGACGTTCTAAGTATAATTTTTTTCATTAATTTTCTGTTATGAAAAGCAACGAGTCTTAAAGTTTTGTAAGTGAATGATAGTAGCTAACAACAGTAACCAAATATGAATCTTGACTACATTATAGTAGTATTAAAAACGGTAACGTGAAGTTCTGGTAGGTGGTAGAAGAGCTTTCCTCGCCTGAGGAGGTACCACCCCACTCACCCTTTAAAGGACCCGTGAAGTCCTAACGGACGTTTCGGGTTCTGTGTAAGTGAGTCAGTTTTCCTTCTTTCTTCTTTTTTCTTTTCTTTTTTTCCTTTTACTCCAAAATTATCTAAAAATGATGGCGGCACACCCGGGAGTAAAACATTCCGGAGGTAAAATACCCCTCCATTCGGATCTCCGGGCGAGGGGTGCATCTGGGGGCCTTCATCGAAAGGTTTAATTTCCTTTGCAAATATATGTGGGCCTAATACCAATATAAACTCCGTTCACCATCACCTTGAGTCATCTAAGCCCCACATACTGTTTCTAACGGAGACACAAATAAGTTCTAAAACTTCAACCAGCCACCTTCTCTTCCCAGGCTACGAACTTATTTCGTCTTTACGCCCACATGGGGGCGTGTGTGCTTACGTTCGCAACGATCTGGCTTGTGCTCGAGTTTCTAATCTTGAATCGGATAGGCCCGATGTCTTTTGGCTCAAACTTTCCATTAGGTCTTCTACTAAATTTATCTGTTGTTTGTACCGATCTCCATCTGACAATTCCTATGTCGAATTCTTTGACTTTCTTTCAACAAAGATCGACAGTATGATTTCCCAGTTTCCAATGGCCGAAGTAATCATGCTTGGCGATTTCAATGTCCATAATAAGGATTGGATAGGCTCTTCAAAAACTTTATTATGACTTCTACCTACTTTCCTAGAGTGCCAAATTATAGCTCAAACCCCTTAGATTTTTTTCTTACTTCTAACCCTGAACTTTATGAAGCATCTGTTACTGCCCCTTTAGGTCGCTCAGATCATGGCTTGGTTACTGTATCTTACTCTGTACATCCTAAGGTAAATAAATCCATGCCACCACGCACCGTATGGCACTACAACTCAGCCGACTGGGATGGCCTTAGGGACTTTTTCGCCACGTACCCTTGGGACACTATCTGCTTTTCTTCCCAGGATCCTTTCGAAATCTGTAACCAACTGACCGAGTCGATTCTATTGGGCGTTGAAACCTATGTACTTCACACCAAGAAAACCATCAAACCCTCTAATCACAAACCTTGGTTCACTAAAACATGTGACAAAGCTAGAATCTTAAAAGTTCAGGCTCACAAGAAGTTTCTACAGAATCCCAGTCCAGAAAACCGACTGGCTAGCATTGAAGCAAGAAACCACTACCACCAAACAATCTTAGACGCGAAGGACTCCTTTGATAACCGTATAAAAAACAAAGTACTTTCTTGCTCAAATGGCAGCAAATCCTTCTGGTCCTTTGCCAAAAATATCAGTAGAAATTTCTGTACCAGTTCTTTTCCACCATTAACTTTGGAAGATGAAATTATTTCTACATCTAAAGGAAAGGCCGAACTTTTGCTAAACAATTTGCTGCCAATTCAACCCTTCATCCACCTGTCAATCATCCAATTCCAACTGTTCCCCCAGTTCCTCACAAAATGCCCAATATTATTTTTAAGGTAAAACACATTAAGCGTATCCTTTCTTCTCTTAACACCAAGAAATCGTCTGGGCTAGATGGAATACCAGCAATCGTTTTAAAAAATGTGCTCCTGAACTTGCACCTATTTTAACTAGGCTCTTTTGAATTTCTTATAACACGGGTATATTTCCAGACAGCTGGAGAGCTGCACGTGTCCAGCCTATTCCCAAAAAAGGATATAAATCTCTTCCATCCAACTATAGACCCATTTCACTCCTCTCAATGCTTTGTAAAGTAATGGAGAAATCCATTAACTCGCAAATTCTTAGGTACTTAGAAAAACATAAAATTTTACATGACAGGCAATACGGATTTCGTCACAAGAAATCTACAGCAGATCTTCTTTCCTTCGTTTCACACAACTGGAACAAGTTTCTTGAGTTTTTAGGTGAGTCCCAGATCGTTGCTCTTGATATATGTAAAGCTTTCGACCAAGTCTGGCATGACGCACTTCTTAATAAACTTCCCTCCTACGGTCTTCCAACTAAACTCTGCTCTTGGCTCTCCAGTTATCTTTCTAATCGACGTATATCAGTCATTGTTGATGGCCACTCTTCAAGCTTTCACGAAATTAATGCTGGAGTGCCTCAGGGTTCAGTACTAGCACCAACTTTGTTTCTTTTTCACATCAACGACCTTCTTTCTTCCACAACCAATCCCATTCATAGTTATGCTGACGATAGTACCCTTCACTTCACTTTTTAGGTTCCCAAACCAATCTCTCAACGCGACTTGGAAAGCAAACGCAGGGCAATGCAGATATCTCTTTCACAGGATCTCAATTTGATATTGGATTGGGGCGCCAAAAATCTCGTTCAATTTAATGCATCCAAAACACAATCATGTTCCTTGTCGCGGAAAAAATCATCAAACACTCATCCTTTGCTTATGAGTGGCCAGGTTTTGCAGAGCGAGGACACATTTAACCTTGTGGGCATCACATTTGAGAATAACCTTAACTGGCATAAACACATTGTATCTACAGCCACCGCGGCTTCAAAAAAGCTTGGATTTCTTTTCCGAGCCAAAAAGTATTT
The DNA here is from genome assembly GCA_014170235.1 of Listronotus bonariensis. NCBI lineage: Eukaryota > Metazoa > Arthropoda > Insecta > Coleoptera > Curculionidae > Listronotus > Listronotus bonariensis. The sequence continues at coordinate 209,825 of JACEGR010000113.1, read as the reverse complement.
TTTTCCTTCCAATTTATACACTTTGTATGTGTCCCAAATTCGACCCTCTCTGGAATATTGTTCTCATATCTTGGGAATTGCATCCCCTACAACCCTCAGCATTCTTGATGCCATTCAAAGAAGGGCTGTTCGTCTTAATAATGATCCTTTACTTACTCAAAGACTTCCTTCTCTTGCCCATCGTCGAGCTGTGGGAGATCTATCGCTCTTCTATAGATACTTTTACGGCTTCTGCTCCGACGAATTGTCCAGTATAGTCCCTCCTCTTGCAGTTCCCAACAGGGAAACTCGTGGTGTCGCGCGTATGCATCCCCATACAGTTCAATTGGACAGGCCCCGAACTTCCCATTTCGTTCGCTCTTTTATCCCTAGAGTTTCTAGACTGTGGAACCTGCTGCCAGCGGAGGTCTTTCCTTCCCCTAAAATCTTCAAGTTTTTAAGTCTCGTGTTAACAAACTTCCTCTTACCCTACTTAAGACACCCACGGTACGTTAGTATTTAGGCTTTCAGCCTTCGTGGATTGTCCAAAGATTAAAAAAAAGTATTAAATACTACTGCACATTATTTGCTACAAAAACGCGAGTTTAACTATAACGTGTATCTAGGGCCTATAGTGCTACACATTGTAACTGTGTAGGTAAAAATTGCATAAATATTTACCAGATTATTTTCTTTCTGTGTTGCACCATTTTATACAAATATATGTTTTTACAAGTTTCTACAGACTTAAAAAGGAATTTTTTAAAATTAATTAATTAATAAATTAAAAGCAATAATCTATGGACCAGGAATCGCCGATTGAGGGTAATTTGAGATTTTTATAGTTTCAAGCGGACTTGAAACTTAAAACGATTTGTTGTCAAAACTGTGTTTTTCAAACTTTCCTAGATCATATCTTAAAAACGGCCTAACCAAATGACTTAAAATTTGTAGGGTACACTTAGCACATGTAAACGCATAAAAAAAACTACTATTAGTTAAAAATTCCTAAAATTTTGATTTTTTACAGCAAAAAACAAAAACAATTAAGTAATATATATAAGTATAAAGTTCCATTATATGGGCGAAAAAAACGAGTTTCTGCACTTCGGCTCCAGTTATCACTCGTTGTCACTGATGGTAGATGCGCATGCGCCAAACGGACTAACGAGTAGAAATCAACGCTCTTTCGCTTGCTCTTAGAAGCACGGGAAGGGATAGTGCGTGAGACCGTAAGAGCATTTTCACACGGTGCCGTTAACGACGCCGGTGTCAAATGCAATGTAATTAGATAAAGTAGTATTTTTACACATAGCTCGGCCCGACCTATTTGCGGCTTCGGTAGCCGGCTCCAATTTATGCAACCGGTGTTGAACTCGACAATCGGATCATCGGTTTGTTAATTTCATTGTTTTGATTTGTACACAGATCTGACTTGCCGGTGCCGAGTAATGTTTTAATGCGAATTCTTGTTAATTTGTCATTTTCTTCCCAGTAATAATTATTATTGCTAGTGGCAAGTCTGCCACCGTTGTCAAGTTAAAATTAAGTTAAAAAATAAAATAAAAAATTAACTAATATTTAAATTAAAAATTATTAAAATTTTATGCTTTTTAGTATTGCAAACTGAAAAAAGTTTGACATTTGTGTCATGAGTGACATAAGTAACTGGTGTATTTATTATTTGTAAGACAAAAAGGTGATGTATTAGTTAATTTTTAGTTTTCCCAAAGATACTTCGGTATTGAGCAAAGGCAACCAAGTGTTATTTGAATTAACTGAAATTGATGCTACACAATTATCTTTATTTAATAATATATACGCACTTTCTTTGATTTTGCGTTTTTTAGTTTCCTTTGCTAAAATACTTGAAGCATCCCAGTTTATTCTATGATTGTTTTCAAATGCGTGTTGGCACATTTTTGATTTAAGAAATTCTGTGTTTTAAATGTATTATCTGTGTTCCTTTATGCGGTTAGCTAATGGTCTACAAGTTTCAGCTATATAAGTTTTATATAGGTGAAATAGTTTTAGGGACCGGCCAGTTCAAAGGGGTCAATAGGGCTGAACAGGGTCAGCTCGTATAACCCCGGACCAAGACCGAAGCGGTCCCATTCTTTTTAGGCGTGTACCCAACGAAAAGGCCATCCAATAAATGAATCCGCCTAACCAACATAGAGCATATCTTCGGAGTTCTAAATGGTACGTGGTTACTAAAACTGTTGTATTTATGTTAATTTTTGTTTTTATTATTCTTAAATTTTTTTACAATATTTGGTGTTTTTAATTCATAGAAATAAATGGAGAAATAAGAAAATAAAATTGTCATCAAATAAATTGATGTTAATAAATAAGCCCTTATTCCTGTTTCCATAGCTTTACCAAGAATACCTGTAAGGAGAGTTATCACAAAACAAAAATATGTATTTTAATTGTCAAAGAAAAAAACAACAATTTTTATTGTTGCGTACCCACGTAGTACAGACTAAGTAAATATTTATCCCGAACTTTTAGAAGCCATTTAATTAACTTAAAGGAAAATATGTATATTTTTAAAATAAAGGAACTAGTTGTAGGTTTTCCCAAGAATTGTATTTTTAATAATAAATACAAAAAATAATCATTTCAAATTAGGTTTTAAGTAAATCAAAAATGTACCATTGCTGGTTTTTAAATGATAAAAGTCTGGAACGTAAATCAAAAGAAAACAAATGGAAAACAATGGACGTAGATTCAATTTAAGTTTTATTACCTTGTAACAAGTTTTACCTGGATTGAAATACTTGCTGATATGTTTACATTTTTATATTTTCCTAGAAAATATTTTCCATTAAAGAAAATTAAATTTAAACAAATATTTCTTATTTGTTAACCGTATTAGTTTTGTGTATTAACCTTAAAGAGAAAAAAAGAAAATATGATTTTAACAAAATTTTAAGAATTTTTATATAAGATCTGCACAACTGCTTGCTGTTTAAGAATTATTAGAAATATGGTAATTGCATTAACTTTTAAAGGACTATTTAAGTATTTTATTATAATATATTTTTCCGGAGAGCTGTAAAGCTGCACGTGTTCAAACTATTTCCAAAAAAGGATCTAAATCTCTTCCATCTAACTATAAACCAATTTCACTTCTTTTAGTTCTTTGTGAAGTAATAAAAAAAAATTGTTTACAAATTCTTAAGTATTATTATTAATTAATAAAACACAATATTTTGCATGACAGGCAGTATGGTTTTCGCCACAAAAAATTTAACAGCAGATCTTCTTTTCTTTGTGTCACACTGCTGGAATAAATCATTTGAGTTTCTAGGTGAATCCCAGATCGTTGTCCTTAATTTATTCAAAGCTTTTGACCAGAGTGGCTTTTCGGTGACGCAAATAGAGCGCTCCCGATTAGCTCAGGAGCACTTCGTTCTACTTTATGGCGTTCCAGTGACGAAAAGCGTTATGCACCTGAGCTACTACGTTTTTCCTGATGCACCAACCCCTCTTTTGGTGGTTGTGCTTCAAACGTGTTTTTTATAGTTAAGGATGGATTTTTTATTTTTTTTTTTTTTTAATGGAATTAGATATTAAAAAGAGATTATTATTATAAAGCCAAGAAAGGTTAAAAATAACAAAATTTTAAAATCACCTAAATGTATCTCTCTTTCCTTGTCTAAGGATGCGTTCCAGTAACTAACTTTTATAGCAGATCAAGAGCTTCAAGCCCTGAAGCGTGAAGCACAAAAATTTTCGTCACTGGAAAGCTACCCAGGCCTGAGATGCCGCGCTCCCTAATAAACTTTTCTTCTATGGTCTTTCAACTAAACTCTTTACTTGGCTCTCAACTATCTTTCTGATCGACGTATGTCAGTTATTGTGCTTCGTAGGGGTTAAACGTGTCTCCCACTTTCTCCTCCGGAGGACGGAGGCCCCTCAATCCCTCATCTCCCCCTACTTAGTTGCTCTATAAAAAGGTTTCACAACGTTTTTATCAAAAAGCATTTTGTTAAAAGTTATTTACAATTTAAGTTAAAAAAATAAACTTATTATTATTTTGTTAAACCATTTCTTTTAATTCAGTAATACAAATTGATATACTATTTTATTCCTTTTTTTGTTGTGTAACTCAAACTGGTTTGCCAGTAGAAGTCGTTAAAAAAAATTAAAATATTTTTTAATATATTTTTTAAACTCCAAAAATTAAAAGAAAAAAGGTTGGCTAATAAAAATTGTTCTCTAAGCAACATTTAATACTTACAGCTATTTTTACGGCTTAAAACGTAAGAAATGGATAATTATTCTATTTAAATTAATTTTTTTGTTAATTACTTTATATTTCCTTACAATAGTAATTTATCTGAAGTAAATATAATTTTTTGAGTTACTAAAAAGAACATAAAAGCCTTTTTTAAAGCGAAAATATGCCGTCCAATAAACAATTCACAATATGGTAAAAGGTGGCTAGATATTAGAAATTTAAAAAAAAACATTTTTTTAACGTACATTTTAAATAAAAAACTTTATAATGAAATTGTTAGCACTTATAATTATTAATAAGAGCTTAATCTCGACGGGATTTTATTGTCTACATGTAGGCTAAAGTTTTGCTTAAGCACCAAGAAAAAGAAAAACTTTTGCGGAAGTGGATGTCCCTAGTCAATATTTTATATAAAAAAAAACGTCTTATTTGAATATAAAATTCTTTTTAATTACTTTTTGATTTACATATTTAAATTCTTGTTAAATAATTTGGGGCTTTGTAAAACAATTATATAAAAGTATAAAAATCAGTTAAAGGATCCCCCACACCGCCACCGGCGCAAAACTCTTGCGATGCGAATTTTCTGTTTCGGAAAATTCGCAGGCGGTAGCGGTCAAGAATTCCCCACATTGCCGCGAAAACCAAAAACTAATTCGCGACTGTTTGCCATACAAATAAGAGAAAATTATATTTTTAATCGGATACTCTTACCTAACGAACACACTAATTACAATGACTTCGTCCGATGATGAAGAAGCTCTTATTGGCACTTTCCGAAAATGAAAAAACAGGTAGGAAAATTCCAAAAAATTTTTGTTATGATATACAGTGTGTCTACGTAAGTTGGCGGCATAGAAAAAACTTGAGTTGAAGATATGTTCTGTATTTTTGCGGATTCATTTAATGGATGGTATTTATTTGGGTACACGCCAAAATAAAATTAAAAGTACTAAAAAACCAAAAAATTTAAACAAGTAAAAAGATAATTAAAAATCGACGTTTCGGTGGCAAATCTGCCACCGTTGTCAAGATAAATGGAAAATTAAAAATTACTATTATTTAGGTTTTAAAATTTAAAATTTTTATGTTTTTTAGGATATTCTGAAAACTTTGACATTAAATGTCAAAACATATTTTTTATTTTTATTATTTTTATTCCATTTATCTTGACAACGGTGGCAGATTTGCCACCGAAACGTCGATTTTGAATTATCTTTTTACTTGTTTAAATTTTTTTGGTTTTTAGTACTTTTAATTTTATTTTGGCGTGTACCCAAATAAATACCCTATTATAGAAAAAACTTTTTATTACTAATTTTACAATTATTTTTTTACAAAAAGTTCTGCCTGGTCCAAAACTAAAATGCAATTAACAGATTTTAAATTGTGTCAGTCATGTACGAGGTGGCCAAAAATGTAATTTTTGCTCAAGAGTAAAAAATCTTTATTTTTGCTAATACCGCAAAGTGTTATAAAAAAATGTTTAGAATTTAAAATTACTTTCATATGCAATTTTGTTCATTTCCAATTAAAAAAATATATTTTTTTCTGCGAAAATCGAGACAATTTTAAGTTTGTACATTAGTGCATTGTACATTTTTCTTATTTTAATAACAATTAATTTTAAAAGTTTATTTAAGACTATCCTATGATATTTATAATTATGAAATATAATGCGATATATAGAAACCTAAAAGAGAATCTGATTGCGCAATGTCGATTTAAAATTTTAAAACAAATTCTATGGTAAAAACAAACCATGGCTAACTTAATTCCTTTTGGAGATACAGAGTGTTTTTAAAATTTTGTCAATTTAGTCAGGAACTTGTAACTCGCTTGATATTAGAGATATATGTAAATAGAAAAGTTTTAGATATTTTTACGTAAAATTCAGTGGCGTACCTACATTTTTTTATTGACTTTTAATTTAAAGTTATAATACAAATTAAGGTTTTTTTTTAATGAAACACCCTGTATATTTTATCACCAATTGAAAGGTTTTCTTTAAAGCTATAAGAAATACCACATTTAATATATATATTCTTAATAGTTTCGGAGATATAGTCATTATTAGGATTTTTTTAACGTAACATCCTGTATAATATATTACCGTTGCAAAGATATTTCATAAAGGTTTAAAAAATACGACATTTAATATGTTTATCTTTTATACTTTTGGAAATATGACCATATAAATCCGAAAAATAGTAGACATACGCACCAAGATTTAGACGCTTATATTTCGGAAACTGTTGGAAACATTACTTTAAATTTGGTAAATTTTTAAAGGTCTTTAAAATGCCTTTTTAATGGTGATAAAATATACAGGAAGTTTTTTTTAAATGCTATATTTTTATTGAATTCCGGACAATGGCTATATTTCCAAAAGTATTAAAAATTAAATTTATTAGGTGCGGTATTTTTACAGCTTTTATGAATACCTTTCTATTGGTGATAAAATATACAGGGTGTTTCATTTTAAAAAACCCAACTTTGTGCTATAACTTTAAAACAAAAGTCAATGAAAAAAATGTGGATACGCCACTGAATTCTACCTAAAAATCCCTAAAACATTTCCATTTACATTTTTTTCTATCTTTAATATCAAGCAAGTTACAAGTGCCTGGCCTAAACTTAAAAACACTTTGTATCTTTAAAACAAATCAAGTTAACCATGATTTACTTTCACCATTGAATTTGTTTTAAAAATTAAAATCAAGATTGCGCAATCAGATTTGTTCTATCTCTTTTAGTTTTTGCTATCCGCGCAAGGTCAACGAAAAGGCGCCACCCTGTACAAACCTAAATTTGTACCATTATCGTAGAAAAAAATCCAAAAACATTTTTTTTAATTAATAAAATTGCATATTTGGAAGTAATTTTTTATTCTAAACATCTTTTCTTTATAACAATTTTCGATATTGGAAAAAATACAGGTACTTTTCTCTTAAGCGAAAATTGCATTTTTGGCCAAACCTCGTACATGACTGACACAATTTGATATCTGATGATTGCATTTTAGGTTTTGGATCATGCAGAACGTTTTAAAAGGAATAACTTTTTTTTGGTAAAATTGTATAAAATTAATTAAAAAAATTCATATGCCGCCAACTTATGTGGACTGTCCATTCGCGTTCTTTTCCCATTCATTTAAATTTTGATACCAACTTATTTTTATATAAATTTACCAAAACTAAATTAAATAAAAGGTCTTCTTTAAAGCTATATAAAATATTTCATTTAATATATCCATTTATTTTAATGGTATCGAAAATATGGTCATTATCGGTTTTTTAATGAAACACCCTGTATATTATATCACTGTTGCAAAGATAATTTAGAAAAATTCTAAAAAATCTCACATTTAATAGCATCTTTTATAATTTTAGAAATCTGGCCATCTAAATCCTAATAGTAGATACGCTATGATTTGGAAGCTTATATTTCCGAAACTGTTAAAGAAAACATTTTTAAATGTGGTAAATTTTTAAAGGTTTTAAAACTGTCTTTATAAAGTAAACAAAATTCACAGGGTGTTTTATTTAAAAATGCAATTATATTATCGAACCCTTGACGATGGCTATATTTCCACAACTATGGCAAATTAAATATATCAAGTATTTTTTGACGGCTTTTAAAAAGGCCCAACTTTGTATTATAATTAAGAAATTAATTTCAAAATAATGTATTTAGCCACAACACTGAATTAATTCTACATAAAAATCCCTAAAACTTTTTATTAACATTTTTTTATCTTTAAAATCAAGCGAGGTACAAGTGCCTGGCCAAATTGACAATATAGGAAAAGAACTTTGTATCTCCGAAACGAATTAGGTAAGCCATGGTTTAAAAAAAATAAAAATGTAGCTTAAAAAACTGAAAAGCACGCTTTTAAAGCATATTAAACTAAGAAGTTTAAAATAATTTGTAAAATATTTCTAAAATAGTAATAAGCAAAAAATACTATTATGTAAAAAAGCGTCAAGCACTTGATATTCGACAAATATGGCAGAGTGCTAACGCTATTATACAATAATACTAGTATTTTTCGTTCTTTATTGTTTTAAGATTATTTAAAAATGATTTTTAACTTTTTAGTTCGATGTGTTGTAAAAGCCTGTTTTTTATTTTTTTTAAACTATATTTATTTTTGACTTTTTAGTTTAATTTGTTTCAAAAAAATAATAATAATAATAATAATAATAATAAAAAGTTAGCGTGGAGGAGGTTAAAAACCACGACCAGTAAATACTTACATACATACATACAAACAAAGTTATTTTTAGGTTGATATTTTCCTTTTATCACTGTTTAAAATGCAAAAAAATAGGAAAATTTTTCAGATAAATTTATTTTTAAAAATGCTTCGTCTCCAAGATACAGGGTGTTAAAGTTTTAAAAAAATGCCTTTTTTGCATAACTTTCCCACCACTCCAGGTATTATCACAAAATTTGGTACACTTATTCCGATTATTACATTTTATTTTTTGCTTTAATAGTTTAGAAAAAAATATTGGTGGCTTTCGAACAAGATTTGTAATGAAATTTGTTTAAGAAAAAAATAGTATGCTACTGATTTTTTTGAAATAATATTCTTTTAAAATAATCACTTACTTTGGAACTAATTTGGTCTCCTCTTATTTTTTCGTACGATGACCGGTTTTCGTTAAAAAAAGCCATTTTGATGCATGGCAAAATCGCTAAAATCTAATATGCTGTTTTGTATGTAAAATGCATTTGTTACTTTATAAAAAATTTAAAAAATATTTTTTAATAAGTTTAAATTAAGGTAATTTTAGTTTTTAACCTTTTTTTAAAATAAACATTAGATGAAAACAAATTTTAGATACCAAACACCATATCAGATTTTAGCAATTTTGCCGTGCATCAAAATGACTTTTATTTTTTAAACAAAAGCCGTTTGTCGTACTAAAAAATAAAAAAGGCTAAATTAACTAGTAAGTAAAAGTAAATCATTATCCTTAAATAAATATTGATTTAAAGAAAAATCAGTGGCGGACTATTTTTAGCTTAAAAAAATTCAATACAAATCTTGTTCAAACGACACTGGTATTTTTTTTACTTTTTCAGCAAAAAATGTAATGTAATGGTCAAGAGTAATGTACTAAATTTTATAACTAACCAGAACCAACCAATATCAAACTTTGTGATAATATCTGAAGTGGTAGAAAAGTTATGACAAAAATCATTTTTTTTTAAAACTTTATTACCCTGTATCTTGGAAATAAAGCATTTTCGGACATATTTCTATCTATTTTTTTTTGCATTGTGTACAGCTTTAAAAGGAAAATATTAACTTTAAAATAACCCAGTATACTAGTAAAGCTAATAAAGGTATGGTAAAAATGTAACAAAAATGTAATACAAAAGATTATTTTTTAAATAAAAGGTTATGCTTAAAAAGAACCTATAGCTTTTTACCCAAATGTTTTTTATATCCTTGTATAACACATTTTTTTATTATTTTGAGTCAATATTAAGGTAGCTAAAATAGTAGTGTATTTGCATAATTTAACCGAATATTTTTTATCTAACCGCCAAACTTACAAATACACTAAAATTTTGCAAATATTAAAACAAATATATTTGGTTAATAATAACTTTCATGCAAAAATCATCTTTCTAACTTACAATGTATTTTTTCAAGTCTTTTAAATGTAGAACAGGCACTTTAAAATTGTGGAATAATAATTTATAGGCGGCTATGGCTCTTAATTTGGAAACTAATTAATTTGGAATTAAATTTGTTATAAATTTTCTTGGTAACATTTTTTTATTATTCTTAAAATAGAAATACTAAACTCCTACACAATTTTCAGTTTTTAGACCAATCCTGTATATTATTCTTATACTGTTAAGTTAACAAATTACTAGGCAAGATCATGTCTAATAAATCCCACATTTTCAAACTTGAAAATAAATAAATTCTATATTTTTTTATGGTAAATGGTTTTATTACAATAAAAGTGATGTAGGTTATGTATTATTATCATAATATTTACTTTGGATACGCTACGCCCAACGATTTTATATTTGTCTGATCAATACCCCAGACTGATGAGAACATTGGTGCGATTTGGTAGCTAGGACTTACCAAATTATTTTTTAGCTTTTAGTATGTAAACTACATTACTTTTATTGTAATAAAACATATTTTTTAAAATATATTTTATTCTCAAGTTTTTAATTTTATTGTAAGTCAATGCTTTTCATTTTATTAGGATCATTAAATGTCCCACTTTAACTAACAGAACTTGCCAACAATTTTAATATTTGTCTGATCAATACTTCATATCCTTGCTTGGATCCCGATTCTAAGAGAAAGAAGTTTTTGTAAACATACCTTGACTGCCTAAACTACTTTAATATTTTCAGAATGAGCTCGACTTTACTAATTAGGCCCTGTCATTAAGGACTCATATAAAGGTAGTTGTTGAAAATATTTAATCCGCCCTTTTTGGCGGCGACCACCTTGGATTTTTTTATAGTGAGCTGTTTTCTACCAATCAAGCCCTTTCATTTAATAACCATATTGAGGTAGTTGTGAAAAAATATGTAATCCATCATTGTGTGACGACGCGACGGTTATCTTGTATTTTATTTATTTTTTTTTCATAGTCAGTTCTCTTCTACCAATTAAGCCCTTTCTTTTGATACACATATAAAGGTTTTTGTAAAGTAATATGTCATCCGCCGTATTTTAATTATAAAATTTTTATTTATATTTCAAATTTTGCTGGTGATATGAAATGGACCGACTCAATACATGTTGTAAGCCTTTGAATAAAAAACACTTTAACCATGGTACAAACATTTAGTACCAATTACAGTTAATCGACCTTATGATTAAGATCGGCTATTAATGCAATTGCAATAGGTGCAATTCATTTGAGAAAGCTATACAGTGTGTCCAAGATAAGGATCCTAAGCATGGAAATCCCAGTACCTATTGGAGATACAGCTTACGTTAAATTAGAAAAAAGTTGTGTTTTTAAAAGCTTATTTACATGCCGTTTAAAAACTTGACAAATTTTCATGCCCTGCTGAGATATTTGACAAAAACGAAAATTTGACTAAATCGATTTTATTTTTTTCTGACTCTATTTGAAGAGATATAAAAAAACTAATAACACTTTTTTATGGCACTTTTTAGCTACTACATGATGGTATTTTTAGATTTTGTACCCGACATTTCGTTTTGAAAAAACCATCATCAACTTTATTTTTTATATGGCTCGAAAAAAAATTACACCCTGTATCTAATCACATTTTTTATTACAAATTCAACGATATATCCCATGTCATATTTTAATTTTTAGTTAAAAAAACTGCATTTATTCCCAAATCCCAATTAAGTACTTATAACTAATATTAAGTCTGCTTTAAATGAAAAAGTAGTACATCGAAAAAAATGTTGGTAAAATGAAAATTAAAAAAATGTTTTGGGGATTAAATGTTGATAGTAATTACTTAAAAAAACCTTGAATTTAATTTTCATGGTTAAATAAAAAATGGGGGTCTACTTGACGTGAACCCTACTGTTAAAATATTTTATAACAAATTAATATTATTTTTTTCTATTAAATAACACATAGTGGATTTTTTGGTCAAAAATAAGACAAAAAACTAAATAAACCCAGATTTTTCTCTTTGTTTAAAAAATTTAATAACATTATTTAAATGCCAGTTCAAATACAGTTAAAGCATGCATTTGTTTTTATAGTCTTTTGGTACCTATTTGGTTATCATCTAAAATCTATACATTTTTCCATTATAGAAAGCGGACCCCCAAAATTTAATAAAAAAATAACATGTGATATTTTTTTATTCAGTCTCTAATAAAATCAATGGGTAGGGGAAAGTGTGGTGGATTGATATAAGGGGCGCCTACATACATTGAGTTTATCTGAAGTTAGACACGAAGTAAAATAGTAACGTAAGTGGGTGTGCAGTTTTTATGTGTGTTTACAGACTAGTGAAGTTTTAGAATTTTCGGTGCGGTAAGATCGAGTGCACAACACGGAACGTGTTTTTGTCTCGCGTAAGTAATTTCATAACGTAACTTTGTTTAATTTCATAACGTAACGTTGTTTAACATGTTTTATGGCCAGTTACTATTTTTGGATTAATTATTGCTATTTATTCCTAATTATAATAATACAAAGGCACTAATTTAATGTGTAAATTAATATAGATAAATACGGTTTTTCTATTTCAATTTTTTTATTAATTAGCATGTGATGGGTCAGATTCATACACAAGTATATGGGGCATATTCATACTGTATAATTGTACCCCTGGCCCTTTATGAATATTTTTTTAACTACTATTTTTGTTACATCGACGATTATAGTTGTAAATATTATGTAAAGTAGTTTAAGTTTCATTTTTACGGAAATTTTTGAATGTCAAGGATCAGTTAATTTATCAGACATAGTGATGATATTACCATAGATCTTAGGTCATAATCTGTTAATAAAATAGGCATATTAATTTTAGGTTTTGTAAGTTAGGGTATCTTTGTGTTAACTAGAGTTTTTAATTTGATATAATTAATAATGTATAAGCAATATTTTTTGTACATTTTGAGATTGTTACTTTTAATGAATATAACTGACTAAAACAAAAAAATGTTATTAAGTGTCTTTGGTAGGTAACCATAACATAAGGACCGTTTAATGACACTTTGTTCACTATTCGGTACTTATGTTCATATCACGAAATTATTGCTATGTTAAAATAGGCATTAACAGATTTGGATAGAACCTGTTTTTTAATTTTGAATTTTACTATTTGTTTTGTATGTTAAAAAAATGTATTTGTGTTTTTTATAAAGTATGGTATAAAACAATAATTATGACGAATTATTAGTGATGTCAAATGTGCCCCTTCGGTTGTATGAATGTACCCCACTAATGGGGTACATTCATACATTTTGCTTTTTTGTAAAAGTCTTATGGAAACTAGGGCATGTAGATTTTCAATAATATTAAGGTTCTACTACAGTATAAAATAGTTAAGCTACTAGTATGTCATAAATTAAAAGAGATCTACCTAAAACACGGCATTCCACAAAGCAAAATATAAAAACTGTATGAAGCCTCCCCACTTTCTCCTAACCACTTTATAATGAGATACTAATGCAGGTTTTAAAAAACTTATCAGTAGCGAGTGACTACTCTCATACAAACTGTATTTTATGAAAGGGGAGCCCAAGAGGGATTTAAAAATTTACTACAGCGCGCCAGAAAAATAACTTTTACCCGGTTAAGTACCTCCACCAAATATGACTTCCGTATACAGGGCCGATCGTAAAAAACAAAAATATATCTATCAAAAATTTTCGTATTAGATTAGGATAAAATAGGTTAATTACATGTTAAGCAGTATAAAGTGGTAATTTTGACATTCTGGAACGTGGCTATTTATTTTACTTAAAAAAATATTAAAGGATAATGAAAAACATATAATCCAATTCAATCTAAACGATTTCCACAACCTAAAATAATATTAGTATTTTTTGACATACATATTTAAAAAACTATAGCCGCTTTTCCCACCGATAAAAATGTATACGTTGTATATATTTTTCTTATCATCTAAGTTTTGCAACCCAATAGGTCTCTATGACGCTCGAGTAAATTCACATTTAGCATCCTGGGCTCCCCTACTATTACAAGTATTTTTTAATATTGACTATGTTTTATTTTTGGCTAAATTAAAAGTGACATCTTTAATTTGGTTAAAAGTTTTAAAATACCTTATGCCACCTAAATATGAAAAATTTTATACCTAGCAGTGCTGTGCCTTATGCATTCGTTAAAACCTAGTATATCATTATTCAGTTACATACATGAATATTAATATAATGTAAATAATATTAAATTTACAGAAATATATTGTTATAAAAATGCAAAATTATTATATATGCGCTTTTAGTGGTTTTATCAGAAATATTGATTTATAATTTTAAAATGGCATGTTAAATAATAATAATGTAGCCCATTACACTACTAACCTACTTAAGGTTTGTACTTGTATGCTTACTTTATTAAATAAATATTTAGTTTTTTTTTGTAAATTTTTAGGTTGCAACGTTAGCTTATATTTTTTAAATCAATGCCAGCAAAAAGGATTGTAGAAAAAATAATTGTGAAAAGCCTAGAATATTTTCTAAATACGAATACAACTTTTAGCATAACCAACATAAAAACAAAAATAAATTTTAAATATACCAAAGAAAGAATTATCATACAGTGTGCCTACGTAAGTTGGCGTGACACGGATTTTTTAATATTAATTTTTCAAAAAAATATACGTCATCGGAACCTAATTATATAAAGATCTTCATGATTCTAAAACTTTAAAGGAAATCATCAAATAATAAATTGTGTCAATGATCTACGTGGCTTGCCAAAAAAATTTCATTTTCGCTAATATTAAAAATTGGTATAAACAAAAGAATTGGACATTTTTTTTATCATTGTTAGCAGTATTTTTAAATTAAAGATTTTTTCCAAGTAAATTTATTTAAATATAGTTATAATGTAAATATTATTTACCTCCTACAATCGAATAATTTTATAGAGAATAAGTGCCTTATTATTCTTTTTCTTCATCAGGGGACTGCAACCATATCCTGAGCTTTTTCAGGGCCGCTTAATCGTCTTGGCCCTGGCCGTTTATTTTATGACTTTAAAATTGTTATTGTTGATCTTGCAGGTTTAAAAATTATTGGTTTTAATTTAGGATATGTTTTCTTTAATACCAAAATAAATAAATAAATATTAAAATTAATAAATTTTACATACTCCCTATACAGGGTGTTCACAATATTAGCAAAAATACAGATATTTTACTCCTAAGCAAAAATTAATTTTAAGTCAAACCTTTTACATGTCTGATAACAATTTATTATCTAATAAATTCCTTTTAGGTTTTGGACCATGCAGAACTGTTTATAATGATATGAATATAAACATTTTATTAACTTTAAGAGTGATCAGAAAGTTCTGCGGTAAATCGTTGTTTATAGAAAGCAATTTTTAAAATACGTAGTGGCTTATCCGCTCTTAAAACCATGATTGCAAAGAGTTGGATGGTACTGATTATACAACAATTTAATTCAATAAAATTTAATTGTTAACGACATTTATAATTACAATTTGTCAATTATTCAAAAGCTTAGGAGTCATAGATTTTAGCTTTCATATGCTTTTATGCTATTTCCGAATAATAATATTTTATATTTTAGTGTCACATAATACCTACGTTAATAAACCGTAACGTAACAATATATGAGACACCTTATATTTATAAAATTGTATGCCAAAAGAAAAATTATCAAAATGGTATGATTTTATAATATGAAGTACGGATTTTATCAGAAGTTCCGATATGTTCCTACCGTGTTTTAAGTTAAATAACCTAAGATAATTAACCTAACCTAAAACCGCGACATAGGGATTTTTTTCGTATAGTTATTAATTAAAAAGTTTTTTATATAACGCCAACTTACGCAGACACACTTAATATAAATAGTATATGTCAGTAGAAGTTTAAATTCACTACAAAAAACAATACCTAAATGACCAAGAGCTTATATCTTGGCTCAAAGTTTCGTGACAAGAAAGACTTTAAAAAACCAACCATATTTTACCTATTGTTTTATCTTTATGTCATGGGTAAAAGAATATGAGTATATTTTTTACTGAATTTAAGATCTGAACCCAAATAAAGATAAATATGGTAAACTATTGTTTTTTTTTGTTTGTATTTCTTACTTGACTTTAAATTTAAAAGCTTTATTTAATTTTTTAAATTATTTATGTAGAATGGCAAAGAGTAAGTAAGCAATTAAGAAAATTTTATTCTAGGGTGACGTATATTTAAGATAGGTACATTTTACGTCATCGGAACCTATTTTACCATATAGAACTATCTTCTGGTTCGGTGAAAACTATTTTCAGCAGTTGCAAATGAAATTCAGGAATTATTTTTAATTTTTACAGCTAACCTGAGCCCCGGCCTATGCACCGGCACACAAAAATGTGGTCAGTACTTTTGACCAGACCAACTTATTTATATGTTTTTAGTGTCATAAATTCGAATTCGGAGTCTGTTTTGCTCCATCAGGCTTTAGCTTTAAGAAAACTGCAAAAAACACCACCAAAATATTCGAATTTAGCAATTTTTTTTCTGAATCATCCTGTCTTTTATATTTTTGTTAAATTTCTCTTTACATTACCAATTTGTTATGGCTTATATAAGGTTAATCTTCGAATTTAGGAAATATTAGAGTTTCTTTTGGAAAAATATAAAGTTCAGGACATTTTCTATTAAGCTACAATTTTTTTAATTTCGGCTTTTATTAAAGTTGCCTAGGTATTAAATAATATTTATACATTTTATTATTAAAATGTATTTTGATTATACAGGGTGTCAAGAAAAAAGTGTTAAACCTAAAAAATTTAAACCTTTAAAAATGTCCATTTTAAATGTAACACCCTGTGTTTTATTTGATTATAAGGACTTTTAATATAACTACATTTTTTTATGGTTGCCCCATACCTTAGTCAAGTAATTATTGCAATATTTTTAATTACCTTTTTTAAAGGACATAGTAGTTTTTAATGGAACACCCTGTATTTCCTTTAACCATTGCTCTGGGTCTTTTAATATTTATACATTTTCTTAGGATTGCACCATGCCTATGTCAAGTGGTTTCTGCAATATTTTTAATTTTTTTTTATGTTAGTTTTAACTCTGAGTAATATTAATAATTTGTTTTGAATAATTTTCACCCCTTAATATAATAATGTCAAAATTTATATTAAAAAATTAGAATTTAAAATATTGCAAAAATTTCTTGACTTACGTATGAACAAAGACAATTATAGTTTGTAAAACTAGATTTGTCTTTGGTATATAGATTAACCCAAAGAAAATGTATAGGTTTTAGAAGATCCTAAGTAATGAATAAAAAAAAATACAAGATAGGCCACTTAAAACTAATATTTTCTTTAAAAAAGATAATTAAAAATATTGCAAAAACTACTTGACTTAGGTATTGGGCAACCTTAAGAAAATATATAAGTAATATAAAACCTAAACCAATAAAAGAAATATAGGAGAGTTTTGGAGGTTTAAATTTACCACTGTGTGGTTTACACCCTGTATAATCAAAATAAATTTTAATAATAAAATGTACAAATATGATTTATTAGGTAAAGGCCCGACCAGGCACCTTCAATTATATTTAAAATTAGAAAATGGTAGCTTTATGTAAAAGTCCTGAATTTTGTATTTTTCCAAAAGAAACTAAAATATTTTCTAAAATCAAAGATTTGACCCCATATTACCCATAACACAAAAGGGTTAGTAAAAGTAATTTAACAAAAATATTAAATACAAAGTTATTCATTTTAAAGAAAAATAATACCATATATACCTACGAAAAAAGAAATTAAATTATAACTTTACACCCAGTACAAACATAAAACAATAGACTGAGCTTAACAAAAATGCTTTCAAAATTTTAAGGGCATAAAATGAGCTTTTGAATTTTCCCGAATTAATCTGTCTCACTTTCCTCTATTATTGTGAATTCGTGCTCGGTGCGACCTTGGTGCGGTTATGTGTGGCCAGACCCTAATTTGTAAATCGCAGTTTGTTAAAAACTCTTTTAATGTACAGTTTTTTAAACAAGTTAAAAGTTTGAATAATACAAAATTCTTTAAACAATATTAGATGGTAGTTATTACATGCCGTTTTACACAAATAATACAGAATTTTGTACTATTAGATTATAGAAAAGCAAGTTAATCGATATTGGGTGACCTACTTTGGCATTTGTTGTGACTAGATGGTTAAGATATAAATAAAAAGTAAAAGTCTTTTTTTTATCACAGGATCTAATAAAGCTTTTTGTAATTACATACAAAAGTAGGTGGATGACATTGGCACAAATGACAAAGATTTACTAAATATAAGATATATTAAGGGTACATAATTGGAAAAAATGTATTCATACGAAATACCATTATATAAAAATTTTCAGAGTGAAAATTTTGTTTTATCTTACTTAAAATTAATAAAAAGCTTAATTTTTATATTGGAATTAAATTTAGTTGTAATAGTAAGTTCACCTTTTTTTAATGTAAAAGCCGACAACTTTGATCACAGATATAAAAACAGCGAAATATTTTACGTTGATCTTAAAATAGTTTTGAAGGTTAAGATAAAGGTCACTTTTAGGTTAAATAATAATAATTTAGAATAGTGGTGAGCATCTAAAACCAAAGGCAAAATCTAGGTTCTAGATGTTCAAAATTTATCTCTGACTGCTGATAGTTTTAAACTTGGCCTCGGTCATTTGAAGGATATCATCTTTAATCATACTTATTAACAAACTATTTACAAATTATGTCTTTTGATTGTGGCTTACACCATTCATTATTGTTGATCGAAATGATCTATCTTTTTACGCTGAACTGCGTTTTCAGAATCATTTGGTTATGTGGAAATTGTTAAAGTTACATTTCATAAATTAAGCCTTGTACAATTCTTCATTATAATAAAACGACTGTCTTACTTTAAAAATGTTTAAATTTAATTAAAAATTAAGATTTCTAGGTGGTTCTAAACCTGAAGGCTCCAGAATTTTAACGTCTATTACTAGATTATAGAAAAGCAAGTTAATTGATATTGGGTGATCTGTTTTGGCATTTGTTGTGACTAAATGGTTAAGATACAAATAAAAAATAAATTTCTAAGGTTTATCTCAGGATTTATTAAAGTTTTTTGTAATTACTCAAAAGGGGCGGTAGATGACTCTGGCACAAATGACAAAGATTTGAGGCAGACAAAACTCGTCACTGGAGAGGGTCCCGGTGAATAACATGAAAAGCAGAAGTTCTTTTTTAACCGTTGCGAAAGGAAGATTTCTTTTTGTTTTATTGACCTTACAATCGTTGGACACCATTTATTATCAATAAATATTTTATTTAAGTCTAAAGAGAAGCACCTTAGCTCAGTTAATAATTTGTTTAATCTGATAATATGTCGGTATTTGTGCTTTTAGTGATAAATTTATTATAGGATATTACTCTTTCGTACAGTGTTGCTTTTATTTTATCAAAATGCAAATTTTAATAAATATACGTAAAGTGTTTTAGCCTAAACCAAAAATAAATTAAGGTATTGATTTTCGTTTAAAATTTAATTGTAGTAATTTTGTTTATGTCGTTTGGATAAAATACTTAAGTAGGTACATTGTGTTGCAAAAGCTATTGACTTTTTATCCGTAATACCAGATGTTTTCTAATTGCCATAAAAAAAAATAAAAAGTATTCCAAACACTATTTTATATAAAAAAAAGTTGTTTTTGAAATACAGGGTGTGCCAAAAAATATATTTTTTTAATAGTATATTAAATTTTTTTATCCGATTTTAATAAAAAAATTGGCAGTCAACCAGATGGTTAATTAATTTATTGATTTTTGTTGTGTAGTATTTGGACGCCTCTTAGGTTCTTTAGTTTCAAAAAGCAAGAACATTTTATTAAAAAGGTTAAAAAAATAAATTAAAAATCAAGAACATTTTCTTGCTTAAAAATTTTTAAGAACAAAAAACCACCAAAAAAGTCCTCTTTTAATATTTATTTATACAATTTTGAGTCACGGAATACTAATTTTTACCATTTTGGTATTCCACTACTGAGTACTGACAATTTTAGTATCCAGTATTCGAATACTCTGTATGCCGGTATTTGAATTCTCAAAAATTTAACTTAAATACTATCACTTAAATGGTATTCTAATATTATTCAGAATACCGAATATTTGAATAGTACCTAACTCTGTACGTCACTGATTTTTATTGCCTTTTTTTATTTTAGTTATTTTTCCAAAAAAAAATTTAATTTTGTATTTTTATTAGGTTTACCTAGCTTGCTTGGTTCTCCAGAAAAAAATGAAATCCGCTAAAATGCATATTCCTACCATACAAAAACATTGCGGCAATTGTGTATTTTCTTCTAATTAAGTGCTATAATTTCCTATTAGCAAAGATGTAGCAACAACAATAAATACTTATTTAAAAAAATTTACTGAAACTTTAACACCCAGTATCTTGAAAACAAAAAAATTTGAGGGCCCATGTTTATATAAAATGTTTTTCATAAAACTGGCTTAGGAATACGCCCTCACATTTTTTTACTGCAATTAGAAAACACCCTGTATACAATTTGCTTCAAGATAGGTGTTATAAAAGCATAGATACGCCAAATATTTTTATATTTTTAAATAGCAATTTGGACAAACTGGTCACATGGTCCAAAACTAAAAACAATATTTTGTATGTATTAATATCGAATTCTTTAGTAATAAAATAATAAGGTGTTTGTTAAAAATAAAAAAATAATAAAACCTTTATTTATTGACCAGTTTCTAATAGCACCCAAGTGATCGGACTATTATTATATTAAAAAGTTAAAAAGCCTAAAGCCTCCCTCATACGGTCAATATTATTCAACCCATATTGGTAATGATCAATAATATTAAACGTGCAAGGGTTTCATAAAAAAATATTATTGACGTCAATAATAATAAAGACAATAAAATTAGCCAGTCAATATATTAAAAAGGTGTTATTACTATTAACACGTATGTAGGGTATATTATTATATCATGCAAAAAAACGTCAGTTACGCAGAAGAGCTGTTTATGGTTGGCTCACGACCAAAACAAACGCAATTAGAAGCGATAGATCTATCTTACTCAACAGGATAATTAAAACTGATAGTTTTTTGCTTGATTATATCAATTTTATTGACAGGTTCCATTTTTTCTTTAATATATTGCATCAATAATATTGCTTTACTAATTTTGACCGTCTGAGAGTAGCTTAGGATCCTTTTATGTAAAAACATAATAATAATTTACAGTTTATGTAATCTGTTTTTTCTCACTTTGTAAAATATTTATTTTTTAAATAAATATGTATTAGGAAGGTAATGTGCAATAATAGTTAAACCAATTTTGGCCTATTATAAACAGCTTTAAAAAAACAAAACTGGGAAAGAAACTAAAAGTTTTTGTCTATTGTTGTTTTGCAAAAAGTATCATACATATAATATATTTAATATTTTATTATTAAAGTTTTTTTAATTCAAATTTTCCCTACGACCAACATAAATAATATAAGCGATTATAGCAGAAAACAGCTCGTTTTTATTATATCAATGTTTTGGACCGTTTTAAAAGAAAACATATCCTGGTTTTTCTTAGGTTCATCCTTTTAAATTGTTTAAGTTTTAAACACGAGGTTACTACATAATATAAAATAGGTTAATAATATACCTACTGGTTACCACACAAATAAATTATTTACTCAGTAATCTAAGAGAAAAAAATTGCTTTAAAAAAAACTATAGAATTTTTGCCACAAATAATAAACTTAATATAATTTGTTTTATAAATACAAAGATGTCTCGTTGGTTTTAGGTAAATTAGTGCAAAATTTACAAAAAGTTGTCACAATTTTATATTTAAGATAAGGATATATTTAATAATTAAAAATTAGTTTTTACTTGCCATCAACAGCATATGCTTATTTGGAAACAATGAAGGTTTTATATCGTCCAACAAGATATTAAAAGTTTTTGTTTGAGGTCAATCTAAGATAAAAAACGGTGTTAAACTTTAGAAGGAATTTTAAAAACATTTCTAAGTTTAATTACCTATTAGTAGTGTCCGACCGAAATTTCGGTGTTGGTCAAAACTTTTGCCGAAACCGAAACTGATTCCGAAAGTTGACGTGCGCTCTCGCCTAACTGCGTTTCTTGCGGTAATGCTCTGGCGAACCCAGGTGACCATGTTCGAAAATAATTTTCGTGCCCTAATTAATGCAATATATAATATTTTATACTTGACCGACCACGTGAGTTTCGGTTTCGACTAAAACCAAAAAGCGGCTTCAGGTTCTGCCAAAACCGTAACTCACGTGGTCAAGTACAAGTAAAGGTATATCAGCCAGTAATGCAATAACAAAACAAGCACTATTAGTCACCCATTTAGAAATGTTTACATGCCGATATTCGCATGTCGTCTCCTTTCCACAAATTGTCTGTACACATAATATGTATATAATTGGCTCATTAATTAGGGTCACGACAATTCCTGAACATTGCCGCCAAGGTTTACCAAAGCTTTGCCGCGAGAAACGAAGTTAGGCGAGTGCGCAAAACAACTTCTGAAATTAGTCTCGGTTTCGGCAAAATTTTTGGCCGAAACCGCCAGTTTGGTCGGATACTACCTATTGCACAGCCCCACCAAAAATAAAAGTTTATACACAAGAGTCAGACATATCCATTTATTTTTTGACGCTGAAACCGATCATGAGCTAAGAAGTGGCCCTACATGACTGGAATTGGCCTCACTGTCCAATAGTGGCGTCAATAGGCCCCAAAATACGGTTTTTGGAATAAGGCGGGGTCAAGGGTGCATTCTGAAGCCGGAGTTGTGAGCTGCAACCACTTGAGGACATTTGGGCATAAACCTGTTGAGTACAATCTAACCTACAGAATTTAAATGTACATAAAAATATTACTGTTGTGATTGTTACGTCTGAAACACAATTTTCCGAAACCCCTAAGGAAATATGTTTTCCCACGACAACATATGAAAATGACATAAAACGCATTCCTTGATCCATTAGAAAACGAATATGTTACACGCGTGTTGAAATCTACTTTTTAACACTAGTGTTGAAAAGTACATGAAAGTGACAGATGCTTAAATTCCGTTAAAAAAATATTTACAGATATTTTTCACAAATTAAAGGTTTTGACTTACCAGTGGTAACACACATTATCTTTTTTTTAATTATATTTATTTTAATTTTATGTTTAATGGTTTTTTAGTTTATTTATAGACATTATTTTATAGCAAATGCTTTTAATAATAACAGGGAACTCATTAAACACTGGAAGTGTCTAAAGCTTCGAATGCCGAAGTAGGGATCTCGATTTGTTAAATTTTAACCTAACCACAAAATACCAGGCGAATTTTTTTCTAAATAAATCATACCTTGTTAGAAAAAGGCTAATATCCGGTAAAATAAAAATTAAATTGCCATTAAATTAGAGTTGAAATTTAATTTATTCCATTTGGGACTGTAAGTTTTGTTTAGTGATAAGGTGTTTTACCGCAATTTGAAAAACGTAATTAAAGAAATTACAGTGCATACACTTTTGTAAGGAAACTAAAATTAAAATACTAAATACTTACATGCTTTTACATACAATTAAAGGTAATTTCTTTATTTGGATTTTATGGCATTGACATTGATTTAGTTCTAAGCTTTTGTCAGATTATCTTGTCTGTGTTTAAATTAATGATATTAATGATAAAAAAAACTAAGCTAGGATTTTTGGTATATAAATATTTTTTGGTCGTGGGAAAAATATTGTACATGACTCGTGGTATTGTCCATATTCCCACTCGTGTGAAATATTCGACACTTGTTATGTAATACACTATTCCTCTCTTAAATAGGAAATTTCTGTTAGCCGTAGACCTGTCGAGCACAAATCCGGCTTTGGCTTCAGAATGCACCCTCAACCCCACCTTATCCGGTTAACCGTTTTTCAGGGCCTATTGAGGCCATTTTCGGCCCTTGAGACTTAATCCAGATGTGTAGGGCCATTTTTGAGGGATCGTATTCAGCGCCGAAAAATACATGGAAAAACATATATCTGACTTTTGTGTATGAACTAATTTTTTTGTGGGACTTTGTTATCAAATGTTATACAGTGTTATTTACGGTGAGAGTCCTATTAAAAGATTTTAAAAACTACTAAAGATACATTTTTTTAAAGTTTTATCGCTAGTTTTAAGTAATATTGGTAGTATTATTCTCTATATGACAAATATATTGTCTTTCTGGGACCTCCGGTTATACCAGACGTGCATTTAACCTTGCTTATTTTAAATGGAACACCCTATATAATATTATATTTTTGAATTCTGCACAAGATTCTAAGCATATTTTATGTATCATGTCCTATAATTGGTTTAAGCGTTTTTGACATTTAAATTAATTTGTCAAAAAATAACTTTTGCAGACCCAAAACTTATTATTATTCTTTCCCATAATTTTTTTTTCAGTTTAATAAAATTCTTGTGAAACAGACTAATTTAACAAATTTTTTATGAAAAAAATGGTGTTTAAAAAATAGGATTAAAAATTAAACCGCGAAAGTAACCAAAAGTTTTTAATGGAAACCCCCAAATTTTATATTTATATTTTATTTAGCAATAAAAACAAGGGTAAGTGTGTAAATAGTTGTCTATTTATAAAAGTTTTAGTTTTCGAGATATTTACAATAAAATATTTTTATTTGGCTAATATGCTGCAGATTAAAATTTAAGTTATTAATGAATTCTTAGTTGACTATGATGGCATTAAAGAAAATCAAATGCTAAATAAATGTATGTTATTTTGCATCTGTCATTCATCGCCATCATAGCCAACTAAGAATAAATTAATAACTTAAATTTAAGCTTATTAGCCAAAACAAAAATATTTAATTGTAAATATTTGAATAAATAAAACTTAAGAAAATGGGCTTTCTACAATTTTAACCTTATTTTTAATTTTAAAACAGATAAAAATATAAATTTTGGAGGTATCCATTTAAAAAAATTGACTTATGGTAATTTTCTCAATTTCATTTTTAATCTTATTTTTTTCACACCCTGTATTTTTTTTAATTTTTATAAAAAAATAAATTTGGTCCTGTTAAATAAGAATCTTATACCAAAGAAAATAATAAGGAATTTTCTTATACGAAAAATTAATAATTATTTTTGGGTCTTTAAACATTTTTTGACAAATTATTTTAAAAATTTTAAAAACGCTTAAAGTTAGTCAGACATGAAACATAAAATATGCTTAGAATTTTGTGCAAAGTCCGAAAATGTAATAATATATAGGGTGTTCCATTTAAAATAAGCAAGCTGAAACGTACTTTCGGTATGACCGGAAGTCCAAAAAGATTATATATTTGCCATATAAAGATCAGTATTACCTACACTGACAGTAGGACACTCACCGTAAATAACCCTGTATAATAAAAAAAACATATTTCTGATAACCCTTTATAAATTGTATAGTTAATGTTTTTAATAATCACAAATCTGTTTTACTGTCGAAATAGGTAACTAAGTAACTAAACAAATATAAATGCTGATTTACTCTTTGCAATGGCATTATACACACGTAGCTACCTGTATTATTAAATTACTAAGCGCCAAGTTAATCTTTCTGAAAATGTTTAAGCTATCATCTTACATACAATAAAAGCTAATATATTCTGTGTTAATTTGTCCAGCAAATATGTAAAGCTTATTTTTATTAAATTAAAGTAAATTACAAGGACATTTTTATTTTTTCCATTGTAATAGAAAAACAGCGTTTTTTTTATAGAAATATACGTTAAAAATTAATTTAAACGAAATTAACGCGCAAAGTTTTGTCTTAATAATTAAATTAGTAAAAATACTGTGGCTCTATATATTTTAGTATTTAGTATTTTTTAATGATCTTCTGATCATAGAGAAATGAATAGTGATGTTTGCCACGTTGCCAGATTTTCCAGTTTTATGTTACATGTTTTTTTGCTTTGCATTAAATTGGGCGGTCCAGGGGCTCTATTCCACTATTCATAAGCGCCTTTTTGTTTGCGTTTTATTAGTTTTTCTTTATTTCCTCTGGGCTCTTATGAAAACAAAAATTCTTCGTTCGTGCATAGCCACCTTCCCAAATTGGCGCACAACACCGCATTAAAATTTAAAATATGACAGATTTGTCAAAGTCAAGCGTACTTTTCATCTTATGCAAACTCATAAATAGTAAAGTTTGATACCCAATTTTGATTTTATTACTAAAGTTAAAACTCATTTAAAAGAATCCAAAGATATTTGCGGTGTAAACTAGGCTATTAGTTAGTAGGTAGCTAACCCACAATACACCAAAGATATAGGTTAGAAAATTTTATTACCGTTTTATGAAAAATATTAAATTTGTTGAAAATGATGTTTTCCACTGTAAACAACGTATTGAAAATGCTTTGGTTTATTACCTAGTGATAGTTTTCTTTGTCTAAATATGAGGCATCAAGTAAGGTAAAAAAAAGGTGAGTTTAAATGTCTTACATTTATATTTGTTTCCCTTTAAAAATTTTGATATTTTTAGCTTCTAACAGAGATTGCAAGAAACATATAGTCCTTTAATGACAAGGCAACTAACCCAGGAACCCCATAAAATGCAACACAACTTAAGACCATGTTTAGATAACAGACAAAGAAGGTTCTACAAAAATACCCCATAAAATTTTGCCTAAACACTGATTAATAACTTGCCTATTGTTAATTTTAAAATAAGTGCACTTGAATATGGAAAGGTATTATGTCATTGCTCTTTTAAATGGAAGAACAAAAGCAACTGTGAGTAAAATTTGCATTAAAAGTATACTAATATTTTCATAAAATTATTTCAATTATCCATGAGATACCGTCCCAGTTTCTTTAAAAAGATATTCACTTTTACTTTTTGTATTCGTGTCTTTTCTTGCTTTTACCTGTTCACAGCTCGAAAACCCTTACCTAACTAAACCTAACCTAAACCAATGATCTTTTCATAGGAGCAATATTCTCTTTTACTTAATGGCTTTTAACCTTTCTTTTATAATTTATATACTCTAGAATGTCCTAACTTAACCCTGCTAATGCTAAAAGTTAAAATAATGCTCATTAAACTCGTATTAATGTTTATAGAAAAACCTACATTTGCTTATTTAAACCTGAAATTTGTATTTTTTTAATTTTTAGGTGACTGTCAGATTGTAACATTATTTGTACTATACGGAAAACACTAGAAAGTGTCTGGATTTAATTGGTTTTTAAGCTGGTGTATTATTTAGGAAATATATTTTATATAAACTGGGAGTATTTTCAAGAGCTTATCTGCAAAAATATTCCAGGACAAAAACTTAGTGTTTATAAAAACTTATTTACTCTAATGTATTTTTTTATTGTAAACCTAAGAATTAAAATAAAGGCAACAAAATATTATTGATTGTTTTTATTATTTTTTACAAATTACAGAAGCTTGGTAATTTATGTGTAAGTCATGTTGGGCATTATTATCGATCATTTAATATGATTCTTGAACTATTATGCAATTTTGTCTTCTGGCATGGTCCTAAGGGATATTCGTAGTCTTTCAGAGTCCTACAAATAAAATTATTATTATTAAATGAAAAAAGAATACAACTAGCAATAAAAGGTTTTGATAATTTAGGTACTCTTTGTTTAAAATCATGCAAGTAACAAATGTGTTTTGCTATCTTTGGGTACCTTTTATTTTAACTAATAATAATTACCGATATGTACTGACAATTTATAGTAATTCTCTTGAAAGGGAGCAACTATGATTTTGCCCAATATCAAAAACATTCCTATTCTCACTATATTCCCCGTCTTTTTGCACAAAATTCTTAATATAACAGTAATTAGAACATACTATTTAATTAAGCAGCTTTAAGAAAATAACCAGCCCCTTTTTTATTAGTTCTGTGCCCCTGTATATCAAATTTGGTCAAAATGGGGGTTGCTCCAACTTTCGAAACAATTACCCAATTTGCATAAATAAGACAAATATTTTTTAAATATTACCTTTTTAAACTAAAAAGAAATTTACCATAAATGTTTTTTTCTAAATATGAGTTTACTTTAGTTTACTTACCTTAAGTGATATTTTAATGTAGTTTGCTAATCTCCATTTCCAGTCTTTGTCCTAATCTAACATTCGGTACAAGTACCTAACACTCAATAAAGGCCTTCTTTTAGAAAGTATAAATGGAAGATGGTATAAAAGTTATATGCAATAACTTGTTAGTTACTTTTCCAAAGCAATAAGTAATTTTTCATAGTTTTTCTTTTCAATCTATATTTTGACAACTGACATATTCATTTTACTCCAAATGAGCTTCAGGCTAACGCTTTCACGCACTTTTGCCTCGACGGAGCTGCAGGAGATCGCTTCACGAACCTTTTTGGTTATAGGTTATGTGATTTAGGAACTATTTTGCTTACGAATGATTATTCCGGCTGCGGAGGACCATGTTAATTATTTATTTGCTTCTTGTATTTCAATTAAAGTGTATACTTTGTTTTTAATAGCTTAGTTAACTGATTTTTTCAACTTTAATTTCACTTTAAAGGAATTTTAGGTTATGTTATGACTTTGAATTTTGTCAGATGTCAGATGGTAATACAGATTTCTGTTTTATGACCGCCTGTTTTAAAAAAACAAGTGAAGGTTATTTGTTCGTTAAAAAAACAGATGAAGGTTATACGCTCCCGGAACGAATACGTTCAGCGAACGAATGAGTTCAATTTAGCAGAATTGAGTCCCTGGTTATATCAGAAGATACGCATTGAAAGCGACCTTTACCGGATAAAAACAATTTTTTATGAAAGATCATATGTTAACAAAAAAATCACACTTGGGTTGCCTAAAAAATTATAATTAGGGCTATGGTGAATTTTATTTACGAAAACTTTTATTTTGTTGTTCCCTTATCCATCTGTTTATCAAAAAATTTAGATACGAATCAAAAGTATGAAGCCTAACGAATATGAAAACGTTGAGTTGTCTAAATTTTTCTGAACACAACAACAATCTTTACCCATTTGTTTTTTTCTGATTCTGGCCTTACAATCTAAGTGTTTTAGCCACGAAATAATAAATTATTATCGATGAAGTATAAGATTAAAAAAAAATAGAAAAAAGCCTAATGTACACAAAAAGACGGGGACACTCGCTTCACGCCCTGGGGTCTGTCAGAGCGACTTTAAAAGACACACAAAGAGGACCACTAAAAAAGGAAGACATTTAAGGAGAGATTAAGGAAAATGTAATGTACAATTAGGTTTCAGTACGTGATGCAATAATTTTAAAAATTATAAGAGATAAAAAAGAAATATTATAGATTTAGATTGATGTTTTTTAAGAAGGAGTAGATAGCATTCATTACATCAACGTCGCTCGAAATTAAGACCTCTGGTAGCCAAATGGGAAGTTTAAAATTCTTGGATATTAGTATGTTTAGAAGAACTTTGGTTTCCTGGATATGTATTTGGCAATTAAAAAAGATATGGTTTAAGTCTCCATATTCCCCGCATATACAAAGAGAGGCTTCACTCCAATTTTATGAAGATGGCTAGGAAAACGCCCATGGTTGGTTTTAATGCGACTTATTGTTGATACAACCCTTCGTGGGACCCAACCCATTTGTTTATTAAACAAATTTTATACCAAAACAAGAATAATTATATTGCAAACATGATGGTATAGGGTTGCATGCAAAAAATCGGTTAAGAAACAGGGTTGCCATGCTTTGAAGTTTGGAAGTAGGTAATTTAAAAATTTTCAACAAAAAGTTGGTTAAATGTGTGTATAGTCCCATTCATAATACACATTCAAAATTTTGCATTTGGTCTTGCAAACAAATCATTTACCAGTTTTTTTTTATTGACTTGATTATTGTAGTGGTGCTTACGTTACAAATTAAAAAATTGGATTGTGCTATTTCATTTAATTATGTTTTTTCTTTTGTTACATAAATCTGGGTATGTAGCACTTACACGAGCAAAATTATTAATTTGTAAACAGTTTTTATTAAATAATTTTTTTGATTTATTTTTAGCACAATATATTTAGTTTATTCTTGATTCAGGAAAACAGAAAACAAAAAGTGTATTGCTTTGGGTTGAGAAGTTAGAAACCATAGTTTTAACAAAAAAAAACGTGTTGCATTAATTGAAAATGTCAAATATATTAGATTAATGGGTGTTTTTTAAATAAAAAATAAACAAACTAGAATACGGTAACAATAACTTAAGAAAATTCTTCAATAAAAACCATTTACCTATTAAAAATTTTGCTCAAGCCAATGCTACCTACCTTGATTTATATAACAAAAAAAAGTATAATTTTAGTTTAGAACCAAAATCCAATTTTTAAAGTCGTTACGTAAGCACCACCACCTTTTGTTTTGCATGGCCTACTGCAAAATTTTGGATATGAAATAAAAAAATTGACAATTTTGTCGTTGTTTATAAAAATTAACCTATAGTGTTATACATTTTTAAAAAGCTTGTAAAACGGCAAATACATTATTTGACAGATATACTGGGTGTTCCAATTAAAAAAAACAACATTGGTCAATATTTCAAAAAAAATATCTGGAAAAAATCTGACTACGCCACTGAATTCTGGAAAAAAATATATAGGAATCAGTTTTTACTTTTTTAATATGTTATTAGTTAACTGAGATACAAGAGTTACCTGTAATGCAAATTTTTTAAAATTACCTTGTAGTTTAGAAACTAAGTGTGCTAAGACGGTTTACGGTATTTTACGTTTCATAAAAAGTAGCTCAGGTTTGCGAAAACCGTAAGGTTTTAGCTTTAAAAATAACTGCGACACCCCGCTGTTGCAACCAAAATGGGACACCCTGTACAAAAGTGTAATTTAAAAAATAAAAAAACATTTAAATAGGTTAGATATTATACTTGAAATTTGTAAATATCTTATATTTTTCTTTTTTAACTTTTTTATCACAAGAATCAAAACTTTTAAATTATCCTTTATAGAAAGAGCTCATACATACAAATTAGAATTGAGATAGAATTGTACGGCTATAAAATTAAACCAGTTATTTTGTTTTAATTTTTTATGTGTATTTATCTTGGGAAATAGTAAAATTTTTATTTTTTTTATATGGAAGGGCATAGTGTGTATTAATATATACATAGTTATTTTTATAGTATAAAATTATATTCTTTAAAAAGGCGTTTGTACTAAGACATTCTAAAATATTAGATTAGACTATAGAAATATTTTTTGTAGGGTTTTTTTTGGGGCGCTGATCACGAATGTGAAAGAATTTTTTTCGAAAACATTTTGATTTCGAAATATTCGTTATCAAAGTTGAAATTTAAACTATTCTTATTTTTACTTTATTCCTCCTTCTTTTTGCACAAAATATCAAATAAAGCACTAAATTGACATACAATATTTTATTTAACATTTAAAAAACCTTGCATTGCACTCACAGACAAAAATATGGCATATGTTCGATTTTCTCAATAAGCTTTAATAGAAAAATGCTAATGCTAATTGAAATGACCATATCTCTTTTATTAATTAGGTTATTAATACAATTAAAAAAAAAGAATAATTTTTAATCTCTCTGTATGATGTGCGATGTGCTGTTAAAAAAAAGTAATCAAATGTGTGATGATAAAAAATAAGAAAATAAGATTACTGTCTTTTAACAGCACATCACACAGGGCGATTGAAAATTATTTAATTTTGCAAAAACGTTTAATTACTCAAAAACAAATAAACATTAAAAATTTAGGAAAATGAAGTGATAAACTTTTTTAAATGAAACTTTTTGTGTAATATATGAAAATATTTTTGTAAAGGTCTTTAAAAGATCTATTTAATGATCTTTTAAAGACCTTTACAAAAAGATCTATTTAATGATCTTTTAAAGACCTTTACAAAAATATCACATTCATTATATTTTTCTTTCATGGTTTCGGAATGTGACCATATAAATTTAAATAACAGCAGATATAATTTTCAGTATATCTATGGTTTCAGCTTAGTGCTGTAGGTAGCTATAATAGAAATTATATTTAATGGTTTTCAGTTTTACAGATTTAAGTGGTCACATTTAGAAAACTATTAAAAATTGACATACATATATATATATATATATATATATATATATATATATATATATATATATATATATATATATATATATATATATAATGTGGTTAAAAATTAACAATACACATTACAAAAAATATTCTTCATTCTTAAAATTTATGTTTAATTTGTTAAACTAACTAAATGTTATTTTTTAGATTAAGCAAAAACTAAAAATGAAAAAAACCTATCAAAAATAAAATAGAGGTTTTTATTTAAAATATTGAGAAAGCTAGTGCAACAAAAATATAAAAATGCTTAAAAAAGTAAAAATTCATAGTAACAGTAAAGTTTATATTTTTTTTCTAAGATTCTTACGTAGGTACTTTGGGTATATGAAATGTAGCAAAAAACAAATCAAATTCCAAAATATCAATATCTATAGTAAATAGTTTATACACGACTGTCAAAAGCTTAATAAAGTTATGGCAACGTACTGGTAATGTCGTTGCTGTGTTGCTGCTAAATTTGTTTAGTTTTAGGGTAGTCCATATAATAGCTAGGGAGCCAGTGTAAGGCTACCGGTATGTATTTGACCAGACTTAAATTTGTGCAGTGAAGCTCCTATACCTAGTTGGTAACTTTTTCAAGTGACATGGTGTTAAAGTTTTAAGAAAAAATGCCTTTTGTATCATAAGTTTCCTTCCACTCCAGGTATGTTCAGAAAATTTGATACACATCTTATGACCATTACGTTACATTTTTTCCTGTAAAAGTTTTGTAAAACGAAATACCAGTGGTCTTCAAACATAATTTGATTTTTTTTTTAAATAGTACGCCACTGCTTTTCCTTCGAATCAATATAATTATTAAAATAATTATTTACTTTGAAGTTTAATTGGTCTCTTGTAATTTTTTCGTATGACGGACGGTTTTCGTTTTAAAAGAATAAAAACCATTAGCTATTAAAATTTTTTCAAGTGTGTCACCCCAGTTTTTTTCGATTCTCTACACAAATTTGATCGACTTTTGTCAAAAATCTATTAATTAACTAATTATTTTATTTTAAAGGAAAAATAAATTGGCGGTCAAAAAATATAACTTGCAGCAGATTTCGAAAAGGTAAAACATCCTATAAACAGAAAAAATTACATATGTCAAAACTCTTTCAAAAATTTACCAAAATTCCATTTTTTAAGTTAAAAATGCTTAAAATTTATAAATAAGGACGCTATAAATTTTTACCTAATTATTTTAGAGTAAAATTGACAGATGCAATGCATTAAAAGGTTTTAAATTTTTTTAAACGAAAACCGTTCGGCGTATAAAAAAATATCAAGAGACCAAATTACCTTCAAAGTAAATAATTATTCCAAAAGTACTATTTTTTCTTGCAAAAATTCAAAATGAATTTTGTTCGAATGCCACTTTTATTTTTTTTTTAAACTTCTACAGCAAAAATCTAATATAATGGTTACAAAATGTGTCCCAAATTTTGTGGACATACCTAGAGTTGTAGGAAACTTATGATAAAAAAGCATTTTTTAATTAAATTTTTTAACACCCTGTACCTTAAAAAAAGCCACCAACTTGGGATTAGTGAGTTCCCATTTTATGTATGGTATAGAAGCTTCACTGCACAAAATCTCAGGTCTGGTCAAATACATACAGGTAGCCTTACACCGGCTCTCTAGCTAGTATAAAGAATATATTCCACATTTGATGCTTCACCTCTATTAAATCAAATTGTAGGTAATAAAAAAACGATTTACGCTAATATTTACTAGGGAAAAGCTATAAGAGACCGTTATTGCCATTATGTCCCCTGACTATATACCCTTTAGGGTTATATATATTATTTAACATTAACACAGCTAGTCGTTGTTAGTAGTTAAATAAAAAAATATAAACAATAAAATTTGTTACCAAAAAATAGTGTGTAGGACGAATTTTTGTTAAATACTTTCAATTAAAATATGGATTGCGTAATATCAGGTAAAAAAAATATTCTTTTTAGCTAATATAGTAAATTACCCTTATTCCGTAAAAAAACATATAAGAACATAATAACAACTTTAACGAAGTCTGTACATAAAAACCAAAACCTGTCACGTCTATTTGGTCCAAAATATAACATTTTATATAAAACATACACTCTTATTTATAAATTAAAAATATTTAGAGGTTAGATGTTAAAAGTGGCAAGTGAAATAATATCGTACTAGCAAAGTCATTTTTTATTTAAATAAGCAAAAATATACCGGGTGCCCCATTTAACCAGAACTTACTAAAACTAATTTAAAATATATTTATTAAACAAAACTTACTTATCCAATATGAATTAAAATAAGGTATTTGAAGGTCGTTATTTTGTTTTATTTGTATCTTTTATACAGTGCTTTTCTTTAATGTTCTTCCCTCCCTACATTTTTTTAACGGATCTATTTAAAAGCGTATAACTTTGGAGAATAAAATTAATGCATAAATACTATATTTTAGTCATTATGTAAAAAAACTACTGTTATTAGAGAATTATTGCACAGTGAAATAAGGCCAGGCACTAATAATACCGGCATATTTTAATATCTGAGCTTGCGCAGATGCATGGTAGGATAAGGACTCACTAAATAAGGATAGTGCATGGCTTTATTTAGGTCAGATTTAGGTCGTGCCTTATTTTGGTGTTATTTTAACTTCGGAACTGTTCGTGTAAACCGAACGGCGGCCGAGAACAAAATCGAAAAGTTTTCAGAAGTAAAAATACTTAAAACCTTGCTTTTTTCAATTTATTCCTTTAACTGTGTTAGACAAAACCCTACAACACAATTAATTAATGTTACTGTTGGTACTGTTAACATAACTTGCAATAACTCTAAATTATGGGTACAAGCACTATTTAAATAAGGCCGGTTTTAATAATTCCCGAGCTTTATAAGGCAACTAGCAATAATTTCCTATGTGGAAATCGTTCGTATCGTATTGGATTATATATTTTTTGTTATCCTTTAATTTATTTTCTTTAAAATAAAAAAGTCACGCCCAAGAATGTTAACATAACTTTTTTACAATTATTTAGCCTTCTGCTTTTATTAGCATGTAATTTACTTACCGTATCTTAATCTGACGCGCTGAAAAATTTCTGATTGATATATTTTTGTTTTTTAAGATCGGCCCAGTTTACGGGGCTCATATTTGGTGAAAGTACCTAACCGGGTACAAGGCCTCTCCCGGTATATTAGTCTGCCCTGTTGTAGTAAATTCCGAAATTCCCACTTGGGCTTCCCTACCATAAAAAAAGTTTTTTATGTGTTGCACACTTCGTGAAATACATTGTATATTTACTTATTTTAATTTTTATTTTTATGGTAAACTATTATGTTAAAATAAAACAACATAAAACTGGTTTTCCTAAAGTAAAACCTGGTTGACTTCTTTGTAGGTTGAGGCTGTAACTGACTTCCTAAATGGATATTGAATGCCTTGCAGACTTTTAATGAATACGCTTCTTTGACAAAGTTAAAACACGGTTCAAAGCAAAACTTTTTGTTATTTTCCAGCACTTTGGCAAATGCATTTTTTCAATGCATATTAATTAAATTATTAAATAACTTTGGATTTTTGTATAAAACTACAAGGATTTTCTTTGTCATAATGGTATAATACTTTAGCTATAGCAAATAGTTTAGGACTTCTTGTAATATATTTTTTTATATAAAATTTTTACTGGTGTTATTACATGTTTAAAAATTAATAAAAGTTATTTTAAATAAAAAATATAATCAATCTAAGTTAGCGCGGTATAAAAATACTTTGAATAAAATTATACACCTTCGGCCAAAATACAACGAGTTAACGCAATTTACCTTAGTCGAAAAGTTGTAGTTTGCGAGATACAGGGTGTCACAATTTAAATTTTATTTTAGCCATTTTTAAATATTTTATTAAGGTGGTATTATGATACAACAAATACAAAAGGTAGGATCTTGCGCATGACGTTTATACCGTGACAACCGTCTCTGACGTAGTACTGTGACTGAATTTGTAAACAAAGTTGAAACCACAAAGCGTGAATAAATGCAAGGGCAAACTTTTGTATGTAATAAATTGTTTTAAAGACACGTATAAAAAAAACTATTAAGAATAAAATACTGAGGAATATCATATTTCTTAAAAATCACAACCACAAGGTAAGTCAGATGTCTGGCAAAGCTTATCTACTCGTTCTCCTAACTTTTTAAGTTTATTTTTTTGTTATATTATTTTTTATTTGTTTTTTTTTATATTCTAACTAACAATCTACAAGTACTTATATAATTACCATACTTACATTTAATTATACGTACTAAAATTATTTGCCTATAATAACTTTATCGCA
Source organism: Listronotus bonariensis (assembly GCA_014170235.1). Classification (NCBI taxonomy): domain Eukaryota; kingdom Metazoa; phylum Arthropoda; class Insecta; order Coleoptera; family Curculionidae; genus Listronotus; species Listronotus bonariensis. Next base: position 173,406 of record JACEGR010000113.1, on the reverse strand, counting down.
GCCTGTTAATAAAAAATTGATGCATACGTACCTGCGAACGAAAATTTTCCCGAACGGTTGATATAAAAGCCTATTTTTTTAATGAAGAAATAGTGACTAATGGTTTTTCGGTTCAAAACGTCGCATAAATGTAAAGTGTGATATGTCGTTGGATTTACCATTCAAATTCAGGTTTATTAGGTTTAAAACCAAATATTTAAATTTTAAACTAAGCTAATACAAGTACCTAAATTATTAATATGTGACAAGCTTTTTTATCATATAATTTGTGCAATAAGGTTATATTTGATGTTAAAAGTTTTAATAAGCAAGTTTATTCTACTCTTTTAGTGCATTTTAATAAAAGCTTGTTAATTTTTTTTAATTTTAACTTTATAAAAAAGCGAAATTTTTAATTATAATAAGCCTAAACTCATAACTAAATAGTACATAATACTTAATTATAAAATAAACTACTGATTTTAAATAAAATATCCTATTTAAATTTATTATCAATGAAAAAGAGAAAATAGCCCCAAACTTTAATATTTAAATTACTAACTTGGCTTACTTAAAATAATCCATGAATAATCTTTTCTAGAATTATCTTATGCAAAGCGGCCAGAAGATCTCAATTTTGCTTTTAAATTTTGCGAGCTTTAATGGTAGATAATAAATAAATTAGTAAAAGTTATAAAAAACTGGTTTTTATGTTAATAATAGGTAACTAAAAGAATTTTATTTAAATGAAAATAAATTAATAATTAAATGCATAATACACTTCTTGTTTGTCCAGCAGAAGCAGTAGTGGGGGATATATATTAAAAGCGACCTTCACCCATATGTTTACCAGATAAAAACTAGTTTTATCAAATATAATATATAGGGTGTTTTCTATGTCTTTTAATAAAAAAATATAAACATATACGTTCAAAATTAATTTATTTCTGAGATACAGGGTGATAAACTTTTATAAAAAGTCGGTATATTTTTATTATCTTAAAAATCCCTTAGACACCCCTTGACGTGTTTTGTTAAGAAAGCTTTATTATTGTTTTTTGTGATTAAAAACGGCGTGCTGTATTTTTTTTTATGTGTATAAATGTTTTTTGTTGCATATCTACTTTAACTCTTTACAAACTTGAAGTGCACAAATGTTGGAGTCCTAGATGAACAACCTTACACTTGACTCCACCCAACTTAGTAGCGATAGGAATTTATTTAGTTTACACTTGAAAACGGAGAGAAATAGGACTAACCGAAACGTTGTGTAAATTTTTAAAAATAAAGACAATGAATGTTCAAAATTCTCTAAGTCTAGCTACTGAATCATTGTTTAACACATTCAAATAAATAATTTAATATTGTGGGACCAAGGACACTCGGTAGTCTTAGCTTATGTTTTTTAAAATATAATAAATTAACAATTTACAATAAGTAATTTTATATAAAGCCACAAAACGTAAGTTATTAGTTATTTATACCTATACAGGGTGTCCCACCTGAAACTGCTGCAATTGATTTCTCGGAAAGTAGCCTTTGGAAAAATTTAAAAATTTGTTAACATTATTAAGTCAGTGGGTGATATACAACTAAAACATTTTGACAGTTATACCGGAAGTTAATGTCAACTTACTTATTTGAAATAAAAGACCCTATATAATATTTATTTTTTAGATTCTGCGTAAAATTCTAAATACAATTTATGTATAGTATTTTTATGTATGTATCTTTATGTATACTTAAATCCAACCGTTTTCGACTTATTTTAAGTTTTATGTTAAAAATGACATTTGCAAGCTATTACATAATCATTAATTTTTTTTAAACAAAAGCCTTTAATATAAGTTGGTGTTGAGTTCCTCGTAGAGAAAGAGCTACTTTAGTATACAGTTTTGATATTTTTAACAATAAAGAAATACAGAGTTGTCAAAAATAATAGTTAAAAATGATAACGAAAAAACCCTAAAAGCCTTTTTTTCAAATGGAAACGTCCATCTTTTTTACCTTATCCTATTAAATACCAAAAATAAGGGTAAGTTTGTAAAAGAATGTTCATTCCAAAAATTTTTGCTTTTTGAAATATTAATAGAATAAGGTAAAAAAGGATGGGGGTTTTCATTTATAGAAAAATAGCTTTTAGGGTTTTTGTCGTAATTATTTTTAACTAATGTTTTTGACCACTCTCTATTTCCTTATTGTAAAAATATTAACAGAGTCTACAAAAGTAGTTTTTCTCTACAAGGAACCCAATCCCTACTCATATTAAAGGCTTTTGTTTAGAAAAAAACTGATGGGTATGTAAAAGCTTGTAAATGTCATTTTTAAAATAAAATTTAAAATAAGTCAAAAACGGTTGGACTTAGGTATAGAACACATTACTACTACTGCTTTAGCTTGACAAAAAAAATGTATTATGCATTTAATTAATAATTTATTTTCATTTAAATAAAAAAATTTATACAACTTTTACTAATTTATTTATTTTCTACCATTTAAGCTCGCAAAATTTAAAAGCAAAATCGGTATCCACTGGCCGCTTTGCATAAGTTTATTCTAGAAAAGATTATTTATGGATTATTTTAAGTAAGCCAAGTTTTTTTATCTTTTTGACATCCCACGAAGGCATATGCCTAAATACCAGACCGTATCGTGGATGTCGGTTTATAAGATATTTAACCCATCGTTGCCCCTTTCGTCAACGTTGTCCAAGCACTAAAACATGCAGTTCTGCATTTCACAGCACCTTTAAGACAACGCGGTAGTGCCACCACGGTCGTTATTTTTAAATAACTACTACCTAAATATGTCTCCCTTGCTGGGAATCGAACAGGCGACTTCTGGCTTCGAAGATCAAAGCTCTGTCCACTACGCCACGAGGAAGACAGAGTAAGTAATAATGTTTAAAACTTTCGCAACGCAAAATTCAAAATATAAATATTATTTAGGGTATTCCATTTAAAATAGGAAAGTTAACAGTAACTTCCGGTATAACCGAGTGTGGTAGAATTGTCAAAATATTTCAGTTGTATGTCCCCACCGACTTTATAATGTTACAAAAATTTTTAAAGCCTTCTTCCCGAGAAATCAATCGCAGCAGTTCCTGGTGGGACACTTTGTACTTCAGACACCATAAAGCCAACTGTGAACATTTTTCTACCTTGTAGGATTTTTAATAAAATCCATGATGACAATCACTAAAACATTTACCATTAGTTGAGAACTAACTGTATTTTTATTTTTTATTGCATTTGCTAAATAGAAAATATAAAAGAAATAATACTGCAACAACAGCAAAAATATGATGAGATATGTAAACTTTCACTACAAGGTATTAAGAAGTTTTTGGTGAGAGTTTAAATTTCCCATCTCAAAACTAAAATGTTGAAATTATAATTTAAATGCAGCGATAGATTTTTTCTTAAATCGTTATCCTAATATTGTTTTTACAGATTATAAAAATATCAAGAAATAAAAATAATATAGCACTTTTTCTAAAATGCACATTTTTAGTTTTTTTAAATATCTCAAAAACCAAACAAGATACAGGCGTTATCGAAACAGCATTACATTTGCGATAAAATAACCTACAAGTATTCCTATTTAAACACCTTTTTATCTTTTGTAGTTTTCAAATATCCCAATTTAATTTCTACCAATGTTAAACATGTTATATGTTACCACGCACATAATGTAAGAAATTTGAAACTCGAAAAGTTAATGCTTGTTGAGAAGATAAATTTTTTTAACAGTTATGTAAAGGGTTTATACAATTTTTTTATTGGCATGCCCATCTTTTGTGCAATGCATCAAAAGAAGTCATTAAATTTATTTGAAGTTATAGGTATCAACTCAGCCTACATCATTCGTTTTTCCATGACTTTTATTAATGATGTTTAAATAACTTACGTGATTCTCTAATATGTTTTTATATGGTAGGGAAGCCCAAGAGGAGATTTCGGGATTTACTACAACGCAAAAGATTAATATACTAGAGGATACCTTGTACCCGGTTAGGTACCTCTACCAAATATAAGCCCCGTATACAGTGCCGATCATAAAAAAACAAAAATATATCCATTAAAAATTGTCGAGCACGTCAGATTAAGATAGGGTTAGTAAACAGTGTATATTTCACCGACCTGACAATTTGAGAGTGACGTAACGAAAACAAAGGGCTACAAAGAAAAACGTCGGATTATCATTTTTGAGAGTGGCTATATTTTTATTTGAAAGAAAATAATTCAGGGATTACGAAAAATATATAATCCGATACAACCCGAAAGATTTTTACAAGCTGAAATAATATTAGGTTTTTTTGACATTTGAAAACTCTATAGCCATTTCCCCACCAATGAAAAGGTATACATTATATAACATTTTTTCTTCTTATCATTTAAGCTTTGCAACCCAATAGGTCTCTAGGACGCTCGTAAATCTCCATTTAGCAACATGGGCTTCCCTACTATAAAAACCATTTGTTTAACGTTTAATAACCAATTATAAATATAGTGATCCTACCTAATAGTGCTAAAATAGTATAGGAACGCTATTTTTCTACGAGTGTGTGGAAAAAGTCAAACTGAACAACCATTTGATAATATTTATTTTTACCATTAACATTGTAGCTGAGGAACGGCGAAAGCTATGTCCCGTGTAAAGTTCTGGGTTTGGAAGACGTAAATAGGCAGCTGTTTCAGAGGGTATCTTGCCAGAAGAATTTATTACTATGCACTGGACAGTACAAGCCATTTTTTTGTAATTAAGGATAAAGCATGTGTGTGGTGTTTCAAGCTTTCGTAAACTGAAATACTTTCTATACAAAGCTAAATATTTTCCATTTTTAATTTCCTCGGAAATGACAAAACTTTGACTTGAATGGTTTTTGAAGTCTGGAATATTTACAATTAAAAGATTCCCCTTATCGTCAATATCATCAATGCTAATTTTCATCAATTCTTTTCGACGACACGCACCAGCTTGTCCGAAAAAGTGATTATTTTCCGCACTAGTGCGGAAAAGTGACACTTTCCAAACTAAATTGCGTGCGAAAAAGTGTTGCTTTCCACACGCTAGTAAAAAAATGCATGTTTTGTTGACATTTTGTACTACAAAAGTTACTTAAAGTAAAAGTATCATTAGCAATTGTTGCAAAAATTTGCCAACTTTAACTTAACATCTTGTCTGAAATCCTAAACATTTTTGGGACTTCTCCAACCTTTACTCGCGTCTGACGCATTGTATCTTCCGGGTGTCAACGAATTTATTAGACAAGCCATACCATTTTAACATTTTTGGATTTCTGAGACAATTTTTAAAAGTAATTTGACATTTTAGAAAGTTTTTACCTCTACTTGATTTTTTGAGAGCAATTTTTAATATTGCATCTAGGTGGCTATGATCCTTTATTCATGACTTTTATTCATGTCGAAAAAACTTTGTCATTTTAAAAGTCATAGTTAGACACGGAAATGTCAATTTGCCAAAACGTTTTATTTCTATCTTTTATATTAATTACTAAAACTTCGCGACTGTATTTTTTGAACATCACCTAGAGTTCCTAAATTAATTTGCACCCAATTATGACCAACTAAATGCAATATTTAAAATGGTTTTAAAAAACTTATCATTAAGAAGGCTTAAAAACTTTTTAAAGTGTTACATTCTGACTTAGAGTTGTCACAGAAATTTAAAAATGTGAAAATAAACGGGGTGTTTCATTTACAAATTCAAAATTGGAGCCATTTCTGGTCAAATTGAGTGACTGGAAAGTAAAAATATGCGTAAACTCTCCTCTGCTCATATCAGTTACCTTTACCGAGTCTAATTTTGATATATGTCTAATATTCTAGGAGTTATGGCTTGCCTAATAAATTTATTGATACCCGCTGCTTTCATATATGGCGGTATGAATATTCGTGGTAGACCCCTAAAAGGTTTTTAAAGTGTTATTATCATAAAGTGAATTTCATTACTTGCCCAGAGACTATTAGAACACATTATTTTAAAGCTTCTAAAAAGTACTTTATAACCACCAAATTTAAAGTCAATTCCTATTCCACTACAAAATGGCGATACATTACCTGCATAAAATGCGGCCATCTTTCCAACCTGGGTTTCTGACTTAAGTGGCCATATTTCCAAAACTAATAAAGTTAGACATTATAAATGTGTTAAGCTCTAAAGCTCTTTTAAATATTTTTTTAATGGTGATATTGACTATAATATACAGGTAATAAAAAACAATATATTTTAAGAAAAACACCCTGTATATTATAAAATAATTTTAAAGAATTTTAAAGAAGCCTTAGGAAAATACCACATTTATTATATTCAACTTAATTAAATTGGAGAATATGACCATCCAAATAAGGTATTTAAGTAATTATTAAAGAACCTCTATTTTGTAATGGCTAAAGGGTTTTAACTTTATATTTTAAGGGTCAAAAGTACTTGTTCAAAGATTTAAAAATGCGGTTTTTCTTACATACTCTTGTTAAAAATCAGAATATATTGGATATATTTTAAAAAGGGGGGCTCTAGGTCCTTACTAAATAGGGTTTAATTACTATGTTTTAATGGAGAATTACCTACTAATGTAAGAGTGCAACTAGCTTAAAGGCTTTAGCGATCATTTTTGGGAATATATTTTAATTACTAAAGGGAGTATAATTTCCTACCGCATTCGCCATATCTTAGTTGTTGTACCGCTCTAGCGCCGTCTAGTGCATAGTGCGTTAAACACTGTAGGTCTTGTATTCTGAAAAGCATTTATGGATAACCTTTGTACACAACTATCTAGAGGCTTTTGTGCATTATTAGTGTAAACTTTTACGGATGAAATTTCTGTTATTGGCTTATTTTTTTAATATGCGAATCTTTTCGTGGCAATGAGTTTTGACGTAAGCAGCGATATTTCAAGTATCTTTTTAATGCTTGGCTTGGTAGCAGTCGGATTTCTGGAATATTGGGTGTTGTCTCGTTGAACCTCCCCATCAACTACAGTGGGTCGTTCGCCTCAAATGTCAATCTTCATTCGAAAGTGAGATCCACTTTTCGATGTCACTTTTGGTAAGCCGGCCCAGCTGATTTCGGCTTTTCTTGGTTTTAGAAAAGTGTCTAGGAACATCTATGTAAAAACCACTAATATCTCTATTTTATAAAACCTACGAAGGTATGTTTTCCTTTATATTTATCCTTTTCACCAATATTTTTGCATAATTCGTTTTTTTTTCCTAAAGTTTTTAAAACCTAACCTAAAAAGACACGAAGTGTTTTTCATTGTTTATTAATTTAATATCTGTTGAAGATAGGGTCAATTTCCTTTTTTCTTTCTTTGATTGCCTGGCAAGAAAGTTATTCTTTAAGTTGCGATTTTAAAATTATGCATCTTGTGACCTAACCACATGAGACCCCTTTTATGTCCATTGTCAGCAAGGAACTTCTTGTCTGAGTCCGAAGTTGCAAGCTTTCTGAGCTGTAGATGATCAGTGTGTAGCCACACCAGAAATACAACGCCTAGCGGAGTTTTTACAGCAGCCCTGTAAAAGGCATATTTAAGCTCCGAGGCAGCCTACGTGAAGGACACAACTCAGAAGCCGCACACCATCTTATTAAACCCCTTGGATATTTCTAACACTTTTTTACTATTTAAAGTTTTTTTTTTGATATATTAATTTTGAATATGAAATAATAAATCGTTACTGTATAGCGGAATGTAACAAGTTTGCAAACTTAACGCTAAAAATCTATGCTCATATTTGAACGTAAACCCTTTTTAATACCACTTTTTAAACTATTTTTTTTAATTAAAAAATACCGTAGATTTTAATGGAGTGTTTTATTTCATGCTGAACTTAATTTGTCTTTTTTGGTTTGTCTATAGAGACCACTGGAGTTTATGACCACTGTTTTTTTCTCTAGATAGTGCCCAGATTTTAATTTCTTAATTAGTGATAAATTACCACAGAAGGACTTTTAATTAAATAATTAAATATTTATACTGGCACTGATATAGGAGTTTTAACAAATATTTAAAAATAAACCCACGGCCTTTTGCCACGACTAACAGAGAGCTAGACCGTAAGGTATTTTGTCTAAATCCATGGCTAATATAATGTCTCTTAATTTAGGCAATCTTATTGCTTATTGCTTGCTTATTAATGGCTTTTGATTCTAGTCAATTGGCCAACTTCCTCTCTTCCGGTCATATGTGCAAAGTCGCAACATAAGCTTTCCATTATTTCGTCCGTTGAAAAATCTGGATAGTCGTGCTTTGTAGCTCCCAGAAATTCCTATCTAATTAAGTAATATTTAAAAACTAAGAGATGCATAAATTGCGGCCATCTTCCCAAGAACTGCTACTGGTAAATTTAGGCAATCTCATTATAACCTTTAGCCAAAGTTAGGTTATACTAAGTTTATCAATAGTTTTACTGAACACTTTAAAATTTACCAAAAGTTATTTTTATAAACGCTTTAAATAGGGAGTGTTATTACCTAATATTTACCAAATAAGGGTAATAATATGTCAATGTTTTTATTGTGTTTAAAAACGTGTGCCGCTTTTATTAAACAAACATCCAAAATTCTAAACTATTCTTTTAATTAACAGGCACTTTTTCAGTAGTCATATATATTGCGTAGTGAAATATCGTCGCTTAAATAATACAAAATCTGTTATTATATGTAAGTATACTTAATATCAGTAATAAATAAAAAAAAGTAATAATTTATACACATAGTCATACAGTGGTTAGAAATATTAGGTTTTTGGTATTTTTTATTACCTTCATTTTATAAAGTAATTACCTTGTTGTCAACTTTTATATAAATTATTTTTGGGTAATTCATTTTTTTTACTACAAGGCCCATACTCACTTCTCTAAAAATAATGACCCAATTTTAAGAACATCTTGTATAACGTATGAAGTGTTAAACTTAATAAGTTATGCAATTATAAGTAACCATACTTAAATTTTTAATAGCATACACCCTTTTCCAGAAAATGGATAGCGCGTAAGGGGAATAGTTGAATCCCTAGGTAGAACGCCCGATATACCTCCGTTTGACTTTTACTGACCAAATAAATAACTTATTCCATATAAAGCGATCACATCATGGCAAAAAGTCGCCTTAATGGATAGGACATGACATTTGTTGTATTGCCCAAATCACTTTTTGTAAATTTATGTATAATACACCTACGTAAATGTATGTTACAGAATAACTAAAAATTATTTTTTTAGGCTATATATATATATATATATATATATATATATATATATATATATATATATATATATATATATATATATATATATATATATATATATATATATATACTTTTCTTTAATTTTCTTGGGAATAGGTTTATGGGTTTGTTTTAAATTAAACTCTTAATGACGTTTCGCCTATCATAGCAGGCTTTTTCAAAAACTTTTTTAGAGTTTGAAACAGCAAACACAATAAAAAAACAATAAATACAATCATTTACAACACATAATTAAAACTCACAAATAGGTTTAAAACAAATAAAAACAATTAAAAATTATCTCACAGTGATGATTTTATGGTACGCACCTCGAAATTCATGTTCACTGGTTGAAGATTTTAATGCTAGTGGAAATGATCTTATCTACAATGGAATTCTTATGCTTTTGTTGCTTTTTTATTTAATATTATGTGAAAAAACATTCTTGAAATTATTTTCAATGTTGTAAAAAGGGTTTAGATTATGAAAATAGTTTTAGGTGTTATACAGTGTGGAATTTAATTAGAGATACGTTAAAATATTGACTAGCAAATTAAATTATAGTAGATTTGGCTTAATTTGTTAATGTCTTGCTTGTCATTGACTATATGTTCTTCCTTTTTATGTGAATCATTTCCTTTATGAGAAGTTTGTTGTAGTTTTTCTCTTGGGTTAAAATTTTTGTATCAGCGAAATCAAATTCGTGCTTCATACTTATTTCGTGTTTGTGCAGAGCGGTAGAGGCGTTTTTTGTGTATTTATGTCCATTTAATCTGCTATCCAGGTATTGAGTTGTCATGCCTATGTATTTTTTGGACAATTTAAACAGGGTATAGAATAAACCACATTTGACTTTTTTTTATTAGGCACTTTGCTTTTAAGTTGGGTGAAGAGTGAAGATAAGAGATTTTGGGCCTTGTGACACACAATAATATCATGTTTTTGAAGGATATACTTAATTTTTTCAGATAGTACTTGTGTATATGGCATAGCTACATATTTTTTGGATTATTTTGGTTTATCAGGTCTTTTGAGTTGTTTTATTATAGAACTTGAAGATACGTTGTTTGATAATTTTATTAATTTGTGCATATATAAAGTTGTTTTGTAGTAGTATTTTTTAACCCTGCTCAAAGTTTCTGGGCGAAATTCTGGTGATGTCAACGCCAAGGCCCTATCAGTCAAACCTATAATTACACTATTTTTTTGAGACATTGGGTGATGTGAATTGTAATTTAAGTAGCGACCCGACCAAGTATCTTTTGTGTACCATTTTGTTTTAAGAGCCTCATCGTTATTATTTCTGATTAATGTTAAGTCAAGGAAATTAATTTTATTGTCTTTTTCGATCTCTGACGTGAATTGGAGTTTTGGATGAAAATTATTAAAACAACTTAAAATATCATCAATTTGGTTTTCGGGCACGGCAGTAAGACAATCGTCAACATACCTCTTAAAAAAATTATAGGGATGTTGGTATTCTTTAAGACTTTTTCCTCCAAGTATTCCATGACAAGTTGTGCTACTGTCGAGGAAATAGGTGAACCCATTGCGCATCCATCCAATTGTTGATAAAATATATCTTTAAATTGAAAGTAGTTATCGGTTAGTGTTAAGTTTAAGGCTTCTATAAAAAGATCTTGATTTAGTTTAGTGAAATTTTTTAAAAGGTCCCATTTTTCTTTTATTATTTTGCTTAAAAGGTCGATTGGTATATTAGTGTATAGAGAGACTACGTCAAGTGACAATAGTTTGTAATTATTGGGTATTTTGACTGTATTGAGGAAGTCCTTAAAACCAAAAGAGTCTTTTATGTAATAATTATTTTTGCAAGTTATATTGGATAAACAATTGCTTAAATACTTTGATAATTTATAATAGGGTGACTGAATGCAAGATACGATGGGTCTTAGGGGGATACCAGGTTTATGCAGTTTTGGTAGCCCGTAAATTTTAGGTGCAACAGCATTGTGTATCATGAGTTTTTTTGCTTCCGTTTCAGGCATGAGGTTTTTAGTAACTATTTTTTTTAACAAGTTGTTATTTTTAGTTTGATATACTTTGGTAGGATCGCTACGTAATTTTTGTAGGTCTGGGTATCAGAGAGTAAGCTGTCTATTTTGGCATTGTAGTCAGTTGTATTCATAACAACAGTTTTATTACTTTTATCTGGTTTCAAAATAGTAATGTCAGGATTATCTTTAATATATTGTTTAGTTTTCTTAATTTGTTTGTTAATTTTTTTTGGACAATATTTTGTTTGATATTTTTATGTCTTAATTTGACTTTGTGGTTTGTTATTACGTTTACGATGTTTGCGCGAATAGAGTCTTTGATTTCGTTAGGCTTATCATAGATAGCGGATTCAACACATGCTATGTATTCAGTAGTTGGTAAATTTTTTCGCTATTAACAGGTAAAGAAAATTTGTCACCCAAGGCTAAAACTTCAGCTACGTCATCAGGTAACTGCTTATCAGAAATGTTATCAAGCCAATTATTAGTCTTAAAATTACTGTCTGTCTTTGTTATGATAGATGTTAATTTGGATAACTTTTTTAGTTTTTGAATTTAATACACTTAAAAGTTTTTTCATATTTTTGGTTTTCATAGTGTGTGAAATTGTTAAAAATATTTATAGTTACGATTTGTTTAATTTCCATCGTCAAGGCATTGATTTGTGAATTTAACTTATTTATATTATTAGTAGCTTCGGTTATAGTAAGGTTTAAAATTTTATCTTTGGCATTACTCAGAATATATTTAAATTTATTTTCGAGGTACGTACCTGCAAAACTAATGTGCGATACATTAAAATTCAAAAAAGTTGGCTGTACATCCATGTGTTTACACTTCAACAGAAAAATCCACCGGTTTTTTTGTTTTGCCAGTTTGTCATAAGCTCTTGAGTATGTCTTCATTCTTTCAGCACATTCTACTCCATATGTAGTTCTAATTGTTTCTAGGAACGTTGAGTTCGTTGAGATTTGCATTTTACACCCTTGCAATAATATTGATTTTATTAATTTCTTAAACCATTGGTATATACTTTTCTTTAATTTTCTTGGGAATAGGTTTATGGGTTTGTTTTAAATTAAACTCTTAGTGACGTTTCGCCTATCATAGCAGGCTTTTTCAAAAACTTTTTTATTTTTAAGTGGAACCTACAAAAAGAGTAGAGTTTGAAATAGCAAACACAATAAAAAAACAATAAATACAATCATTTACAACACATAATTAAAACTCACAAATAGGTTTAAAACAAATAAAAACAATTAAAAATTATCTCACAATGATGATTTTATGGTACGCACCTCGAAATTCATGTTCACTGGTTGAAGATTTTAATGCTAGTGGAAATGATCTTATCTACAATGGAATTCTTATGCTTTTGTTGCTTTTTTATTTAATATTATGTGAAAAAACATTCTTCAAATTATTTTCAATGTTGTAAAAAGGGTTTAGATTATGAAAATAGTTTTAGGTGTTATACAGTGTGGAATTTAATTAGAGATACGTTAAAATATTGACTAGCAAATTAAATTATAGTAGATTTGGCTTAATTTGTTAATGTCTTGCTTGTCATTGACTATATGTTCTTCCTTTTTATGTGAATCATTTCCTTTATGAGAAGTTTGTTGTAGTTTTTCTCTTGGGTTAAAATTTTTGTATCAGCGAAATCAAATTCGTGCTTCATACTTATTTCGTGTTTGTGCAGAGCGGTAGAGGCGTTTTTTGTGTATTTATGTCCATTTAATCTGCTATCCAGGTATTGAGTTGTCATGCCTATGTATTTTTTTGGACAATTTAAACAGGGTATAGAATAAACCACATTTGACTTTTTTATTAGGCACTTTGCTTTTAAGTTGGGTGAAGAGTGAAGATAACAGATTTTGGGCCTTGTGACACACAATAATATCATGTTTCTGAAGGATATACTTAATTTTTTCAGATAGTACTTGTGTATATGGCATAGCTACATATTTTTTGGATTATTTTGGTTTATCAGGTCTTTTTGAGTTGTTTTATTATAGAACTTGAAGATACGTTGTTTGATAATTTTATTAATTTGTGCATATATAAAGTTGTTTTGTAGTAGTATTTTTTTAACCCTGCTCAAAGTTTCTGGGCGAAATTCTGGTGATGTCAACGCCAAGGCCCTATCAGTCAAACCTATATATACACTATTTTTTTGAATCATTGGGTTATGTGAATTGTAATTTAAGTAGCGACTCGACCAAGTATCTTTTGTGTACCATTTTGTTTTAAGAGCCTCATCGTTATTATTTCTGATTAATGTTAAGTCAAGGAAATTAATTTTATTGTCTTTTTCGATCTCTGACGTGAATTGGAGTTTTGGATGAAAATTATTAAAACAACTTAAAATATCATCAATTTGGTTTTCGGGCACGGCAGTAAGACAATCGTCAACATACCTCTTAAAAAAATTATAGGGATGTTGGTATTCTTTAAGACTTTTTCCTCCAAGTATTCCATGACAAGTTGTGCTACTGTCGAGGAAATAGGTGAACCCATTGTGCATCCATCCAATTGTTGATAAAATATATCTTTAAATTGAAAGTAGTTATCGGTTAGTGTTAAGTTTAAGGCTTCTATAAAAAGATCTTGATTTAGTTTTGTGAAATTTTTTAAAAGGTCCCATTTTTCTTTTATTATTTTGCTTAAAAGGTCGATTGGTATATTAGTGTATAGAGAGACTACGTCAAGTGACAATAGTTTGTAATTATTGGGTATTTTGTAAATAATTGTAATTATTGGGTATTTTGTAAATAAGTATGAAGCACGAATTTGATTTCGCTGATACAAAAATTTTAACCCAAGAGAAAAACTACAACAAACTTCTCATAAAGGAAATGATTCACATAAAAAGGAAGAACATATAGTCAATGACAAGCAAGACATTAACAAATTAAGCCAAATCTACTATAATTTAATTTGCTAGTCAATATTTTAACGTATCTCTAATTAAATTCCACACTGTATAACACCTAAAACTATTTTCATAATCTAAACCCTTTTTACAACATTGAAAATAATTTGAAGAATGTTTTTTCACATAATATTAAATAAAAAAGCAACAAAAGCATAAGAATTCCATTGTAGATAAGATCATTTCCACTAGCATTAAAATCTTCAACCAGTGAACATGAATTTCGAGGTGCGTACCATAAAATCATCATTGTGAGATAATTTTTAATTGTTTTTATTTGTTTTAAACCTATTTGTGAGTTTTAATTATGTGTTGTAAATGATTGTATTTATTGTTTTTTTATTGTGTTTGCTATTTCAAACTCTACTCTTTTTGTAGGTTCCACTTAAAAATAAAAAAGTTTTTGAAAAAGCCTGCTATGATAGGCGAAACGTCACTAAGAGTTTAATTTAAAACAAACCCATAAACCTATTTCCAAGAAAATTAAAGAAAAGTATATACCAATGGTTTAAGAAATTAATAAAATCAATATATATATATATATATATATATATATATATATATATATATATATATATATATATATATATATATATATATATATATATATATATATATATATCCTTTTAATTGAAATGCACTGTATATAAAAATATATATATTATCTTCGAAACGAGAGACAGATTTGAGAAAATCGCTGAAACACGAAACACGTCAAGATATTTATTGAGGGGAACGTTTTTACAAAAACTTGGACGGCGCTCCTTTAGCTCCCTAACCACCAGGGCCACCACCCCAAAATTCTTAAATGAGAAGGCGGGTCGAGTGATACATCATTTTAAAGCTCCTGTCGAGTATCTATTACAAAATGGCGGTACTTTAAAATTACCTAAATACCTGATTTAGATGGCCATATTTCTGAAACTAATAAAGTTATATGTACCTAATGTGGTGTTTTCTTAAAGCTCTTTTAAAGGTCTTTTTAATGGTGATACTGGTAGTAATATACAGGGTAGAAAAAAAGTACATATTTTTTTATTTAAGAACCCTGTATATTATTTTACCATTAAAAAGATCTTTAAATGAGCTTTAAGAAAATACCACATTAAGTACATCTAACTTTATTAGTTTCGGAAATATGGCCATCCAAATCAGGTATTTAGGTAATTTTAAGTACCGCCATTTTGTAATAGGTGAAGATATTGACTTCAGATTCTAGGGTTATAAAGTACTCGTCAGGAGCTTTAAAATGATGTATCACTCGACGTGCCTTCTCATTTAAGAATTTTGGGGTGGTGGCCCTGGTGGTTAAGGGGTTAAAGGAGCGTCGTCCAATTTTTGTAAAAACGTTCCCCTCAATAAATATCTTGACGGTTTCGGCGATTTTCTCAAATCTATCTCGTTTCGAAGATAACTTGAGTGGAAATATATATATTATAAATATATATATATATATATATATTATTTATATATTTATATATATATATATATATATATATATATATATATATATATATATATATATATATATATATATATATATATATATATATATATATATATATATATACAGGGTGTCCGGAATAACTTGAAGTACATGGGGATCTTGGAAACCGTTGGAGATACAAAGTCGGTCGGTTAAATGGAAGAAAAGTTGCGTACCAGAGTGCCCAACAATATTCCGTTTTGAGCATATTTTTAACTGGTCTCTTCAAAGATATACAGAGTGAGAACAACTTTAATATTTTAATCATTATAAGGACTAGATCTGTGAAAATTTCAGGAGAGGGGTCAGACACATCTGCGAATTTAAAAATGGGGTCAAAAAATTCTAGGCCTACTATGTTGCGCGCAGACATAATCAACTTTCGTTTTTCTTATGGCCGCCATATGGAATTTTTACATTTTTAAAATGCTTAGAACATCCCCTTTCCAACCGTGTATAACTCGTACTTATTAAATCAGTTAAAAAATTGCAAAAATGACAAATTATTATTTTTCACATGGTAGGTCGAGCATTTTTTGTTCACCGCTTTTTGTAATGTTATTAAAGATCAAATTATTTTAATCTAAGAACCTAATAAATCAAAACTAAACTTAAAAATTACAATAAAACGACTTAAGCTGCAGACTAGGTAAAAAAAAGTAGCAAAAAGAAACATCACAGAAACCAATAGTCTATTGAAGATACTGTTCAAATAAGGCACCATTTTCCCGAACGCACAGTCTGTATCGTCTTAATACTGCTTCAGAAGAGTGCCTGATCATTTCAGGGGTGATGCTGTTAACAGCTTCTACTACAGCCACTCTTAGTGCGTCGACAGTTTCATGTGATGTAGCGTAAATTTTGTTTTTTAAGTACCCCCAAACGAAAAGTCCATGGGTGTCATATCTGGGGACCTAGCGGGCCATCTTACGGGTCCTTGATTACCTATCCATTTATTGGGATATTCGGTATTGAGATAGTCAGTGACAATCCGAGCATTGTGAGGGGGGCACCATCTTGATGAAAATACATGTTTTGGATTGTTGCAAGAGGAAGATCCATAAGTGCGTCTGCTATGTCATTTTGTAACAGATTTAAATATCTTTCGGAATTCAAATTTCCATTGTAAATAAAGGACCAATTACGTGGGTACCAATGATTCCCATCCAAACATTAAAACCAAATTTAATTTGATGCCTCCCTTCATGGGACAAATGCGGGTTCACATCTGACCAAAAAACAGTATTTTTGCGATTAAACATTCCGCAGTTGGTAAAGCGACTTTCATCGGACCATAAAATTCTTGGATTTTTGGATTCATGTGGCATTGTTCCAAAAACCAAAGGCAGAATTGCAGCCTTCTTGCTTGATCTCCATCTTGAAGCCCTTGACATACTCGTTCGCGGTAGGGGTGAAATTTATTCCGTTTAAGAACGTCACTGGCCGTTGAGCGAGCAACGCCTGCTGTATCTTCAATTTGCCATAATGAGGTACGAGGCGTCTCGATTACACTTTGCATAACTAAATTTTCTTTTTCTTCATTTGCTGGTTTATTCCTTTTTAATTTCACAAAACTTCCATAATTAATTAGATTATTTTTCAAACGCCTTAACATACTCTTACTGGGTTGTCGCGTTGTCGCCTTTTATTCAAGTACATTTCTTCAGCCATTTCGTCGTTCCTTCGGCATAAAATAAAACATTCCAACATGTCATATCTTTCCCTATTTGAAAACGCATTCATTTTAACTTTATCTACTTAGCAAACTTTTCTTGACGTTTCATTAACAACACTATCGTATTGAAATAAAATATTAATACGAGACCACGTCAAATATGAATACGTCAATAATAACGAGATAGACATAAGCCTACTATGTGAAAAATGATAATTTGTCATTTTTGCATTTTTTTACTGGTTTAATAAGTACGAGTTATACACGGTTGGAAAGGGGATGTTCTAAGCATTTTAAAAATGTAAAAATTCAATTCATAAGAAAAACGAAATATTACATATATTATTCTATTAGGCACTCTTTATTACATCTACATCTGTAACAATTACTTTTGTGGTTATTTAATTGTAAACAAACAAAATTAAAAAACAAATTATGAATTGTTTATTTGAAATTTTGTTTTGTTTACAATTAAATAACCCAAAAATAATTTTTACAGATGTAGATGTGATGAAAGAGTGGCAAATATTAGAATTAGAGTCATCACTTGTTTTTTTTTTTTTCAAAACAGGTGGTCATAAAACAGAAATCTGCATTACCCTACCCCTATTATTAGGGTTTTTAGTGATTATACCATATAATTTCTGAAACAGAAACTAGGGTAGTAGGGTATTTTTTATTATTAAATATATTAAATATTGTTTTTTCCCACCCCTAAATTTCTTTTATTATATTAAAAACAATTTGTTTTCGCCCCTGTCAAAAAAAAACCTTATCGTTAATTTTTAGTCATTGTTGGACTTGCAATAATTTTTTAAATTTATGCGTATCTAAGTTAAGAATAACCCTGTTTGTCTTTCGGGTGCACTTTTGTTTAGTGTTTTAATGGTCAATTAAGTTATAGTTCAGCTAAACCCTACTGGTACGTAAATATATTGCTGTTACTTCTGACATTTACTTGATAGCAATATATTTTTAATGGGCAGGTTTAAATAACAATGTTTAATTGAACAATAACTTAAGTGAAACTACGATGTAACGCAAATATTTAAAAACGGTTACTAAAAGTATGTCTTAAAAGGTATACTATTTTGTGTAGAATAAATGGATGATACATCCTAAAAAGGACAAAGAAGTTGGACTTTTTGGAGAAATTTAGGGTAGCGTAGCACCATTTAATTAATACATAAAAATTAACATAGAATATGATTTTTTCATAATTTTTAAATGTTTTCAAAATTATTAAATTTATTTTTTTTTACTAGGGTTTCTGTATCCTTCTTATTATCCAAATTTAAAGAGAGGTATGTTTGGTTGAATCCAAATATACTGGCATAGGAAATATGTAGTTTCTCGGTATACCATTCATTTGTGGATATCCTGTATTGTGTAAGTCATTGGTACCTTTCTATTTATTGTCCGTCCACATTAATTTTTGGTCTTAAATCTCAAATAATAACTAATAAATGTGAGGATATGTGATATAGGTGAAAAAATTAGGATTCGCCAATATTCATGGGTAATTTGAATAAAAAAATAAGAAATCAGATTGTTTGTTTTTTAACTACTAAAATTCTAATAAATTCGCCGAAAGCTGTATTTCACATTTTTTCCAATAAAATAGTTTTAGGATACTCGTCAAAAATGTAACTTGTTTTTAATTCAATACTATGAACATACTCGCTCTTAGATATTAGCGATTTAAGGACGAGTCCTTTGCAATGCATTTTTCATGTAACTAAGGAAAAACCTAAAATAAACAAATCGACTTATATCCTATATTCTTAATTTAGGTTTAATTTAAATTTAAATTTTTACTTTATATTCTTAGAAAAATGACTTGCTAGTCACGTTGATAGCTATTTTTTTATTGAGGATTTGAGAGTTATTTTGTACGTGATCTTCAAGTTCCTAATAATTCTATTCGCTCTTGGTGGAACAAATGTAAAGGAAATTAAATTAAATTAAATTTCAATATACAGTATATATGTATACAGGGTATTCCATCTCTATTTTTATAGAAAATATTTTTGGCCCTGTTCAAGATACAAAAATTAACTTAAAACATTAGAAAAAATGTTTATTTGGTTATACATTTTTAGTGACAGTTCTATTTAATATACAATGTGTCTTAAAAATATATTATTTATTATTGGGTTGTCTTTTTTAATAGAACACCCTGTATATTTAAACAAATTCGAAGCTTGTATTAAATTTTACATCAACAATTACGTCAATTATTGCTGATTTTTCAGATATCAGCAATATACTGATTTAGTTATTTTCGATTAAAGGAAAAAAATAATATTTTAGATCATAGTATTCTTTTAAAAAAATTCTGTCACTGTTAAAATGATACATATTATAATAGGATACAATTAAATACAATTTTATTTAAAAAACTTTTTAATATCAGTATTTTATTAATTTAGTTAATTTTAGACACATACTCACATATTTGCACTAAAAAACAACAATACATTAATTATGGCTGGTTTTTAGGTTAAATAAGTAAGTATGTATCTAAAATAAACTAAATAAGTAACTTACCTATAGCTTTTACAATGAAAGGTAATTAATCACATTTTAATATATTATTTGTCATTCTGACAGAGACAAAATTATTTGCAAATAATTTAAACCAAAATAATATTTTCTTTCGTCACTTTTAATCGTTCATAATTATTTTAGCATATTGACGATATATAGTATGTTATACATTTTTGATGTAGAATTTAATACAAAATCGAATTAGTTAAATATACAAGGTGTTTCTTTAAAAAACTACTTGACAATAAAAATTCTGTTTTTGAGACACCTTGTAAACTAACTGGTACTGTCAATGAAAACAGTGTATTTAAATACATATTTCCTATTTTAGAATTATTTTTGTATCTTGTACAGGTGCAAAGTCATTTCCTCTATAAATAGAATTGTGACACCGTGTATAACTTTGTTGCCTCTTTATGAGGGTTAACAAACGACCTTTTGTAATAAAAAGTTGTATTGAATTAAAAATACCAACATTTTATGGTACATGTTTTTACAAAGTAGTCAGTAATAGGTACATCTGACGAACTGTCAGTAAAGTTATTAAACGCTGTATTGTTTTATATTTTTTTCTGTGTTCATTGTTTTGTTTTGGTTTTCGGTTGGCGAATTAATTTCTTAAAAAACCATTTTCTTAACAAAAATTTTTGTAAGAACCTATATTTTGTTATTCGTTAAAATCATTTAACAAAACCTTAAAATGCCAGGAAATTGTTTATTCGCAATTCGCAAGCTCGTATCTTTGTTGGAAACTTAATCGCATACTTTACGTCTGAAAGAGATTATAAGGGACCACTAATTTTGCTAAATGCTATCCAATTAAAACATTTTTTTCTTTTGCAGGTAAGTCCTAGCCAGAAAAAAATGTGTATGTATTGAAAAACGTATGGTAAGTATACAGTTTAACATAATTAAAAGAAAGTAAATAATTTTAAATTAGAAAATATTTGGTTTAAATTACTTTCGTATGTCACGCCACGAATGGAGATTTAAAATTTTTGAATAACAACAAATTAAAATATTGCACTGTACAACATAATGTTACTTTATTAAAAACACCAGTAAAGACAGGTAATTTTAAAAAATATTCAAATAGGGTACGCGATTTATGGTAAATAAATGCCAAAAAATTTATGAATAATTTATAATATCAAACGGTTAAACCGGAAGTAATATAAACTTAAATATTTTAAATGGAACACCCTGTATATTTTTTTGGATTTGAATTCTACAGGTCATTCCTGATATAAAACATTTAATATTTCCCTAACCTAACTCTTTTGGTTTTGGAGAAAATGGCGTTTGAAAATGTCCAAACTACAGCACAATATGCAGTTTTATGGGAAAACAAATAAACATTACAAAAATTAAAAATGCTTAAAATAGTTCTTTTAAATGACTATACCTTTAGAGATCATTATAATACCACTTCCTGTTTAACTGGAAATTCTGTAAAATTTGAACTTCTAAGGATGATAGCCCTGGTAATTTTAATGGAACATCCTATATATTTTTTAGGATTTTAATTCTTTAAGCTATTCTTAATATAAAACCTGAAATACACCCAAAACTTATCTTCTTTAGGTTTAGAGAAAACAGCGTTTGAAGAGGTCCGGACGACCTTACAACAAAAAGTTTCATGAATATTGTGTCGTTGTCTGAACCTTTTCAAACACCGTTTTCTCTAAAACTATAAAAGATAGGTTATGGGTGTATTATAGGTTTTATATCAGAAATAGCTTAAAAAATAAATCTTAAAACATATATAGGGTGTTCCACTAAAATTACCAGGGGTATCAAACTTAGAAAATTCAAATTTTACAGCACTTCCGGTTAAACAGGAAGTAGTATTATAATGGTCTCCAAAGTTAGAGTGATCTAAAAGAACTATTTTAAGCATTTTTAATTTTTCTTATATTTATTTGTTTTCCCATAAAACTGCATTTTGTACTGTCGTTTAAAAATTTTTAAAGGCTATTTCCTCTAAAACCAAAAAGGTTCGGTTATGGAAATATTAAAAATTTTATATCAGGAATGACCTGTACATTTTAAATTCTAAGAAATATATAGGGTGTTTTATTCAAAATAACAAAGTTTAAACCGGAAGTAATACACAGATGTTAATATGTCCTAAATTGGCATCCGGTGATACAATATAACGTCTCTAAATTTAAAAACTATACGGTTGCACTAAAGAAAATATATTGCTGGATAGTAATTTCGTTGTTACCCGGTATATTATCTCTAAATAAATAAAAAATATCTAAAAATATAAATAGCATAGCAATATCAAGAAAAACCTTAATTTTATGACTAAAATTGGCTCCACCTTCTAACTCCCAGCGGTAGTATTAATAAACTTATAAATTTTTTTTATTTATACATATTATTTACTAAGCTAAATATTTATTTAAAATCTATTTACTAGCCTAAACACATTAATAAAAATATTTTTTTAAGTTTTTTAGAAAGTGATATTTTAAATAAAAAAACAATAATACAATTCTGTGGTGCAATTTGTTACCTTATAATACTGTTAACAATTATCTTAATATTTAAGTTTTTTATCAAAAACCAAATTAAGAGAAAAAAGTAGCATTTTTAAAAATAAACATACAGTGGGCTAAATAATCTGCAAATAAAATAATCAATGCTGGACATTTATAAAAAACAAGGAGTAAAACATTTCGCTCATTAAAATAGCGCTATAAATTTTAACTTTTTTTACCATAATGTACGCATAATACAGAATTCCTAGATAACATGAGTAAATACTTAAAGATACTCAAGCCGTTTTATTCATATATCAATGAAGAACAAAAAAAATCATACAACTAAGAATTGAGAAAACAATATCGTTAAAACCTAATATTTTACAGTTAATGTTAAGCTTTTATGTTTATAAATTTATAAAAACCGAATGGCTGCATAAAATGTTGTCTTTCTAACAAAACAAGTTGGTAAATAAAAATGCCAGAATGGTTAATTGCCGTGAGTACCATGTACTTACCTTTTGTTGCTCAAAAGTATTTATATGTTTATAATCAATAAATTTTTACATTATTTTTAAATAAATTTGATAAATAAAACATAAGGGCTGTTTACTAACTAACAGTATACAGAGAAACCACAAATTTCTTATGCCAAAATATGGGGATTAAATAAAACATAACTATGGTCGAAAGTCAATAATAACAAAAATACAGGGCGTCAAAGTAAACAAAATATATCTAAATGATTTAATAATTTCTATAACGTTTTATATATTGCTATAAAAGTTTGTATTTAAGTGTTTTTGTAAGAAACAATTTACAATTTATTTTAATTTATATGTGGTAAGTAAAGAGCCAAATTTACTTTATTGTATATTTCTATAACTTATCGCAACTCTTCTGTATGTACCATCTAAGTCAAAGTGTTTCTTTCATATTTTTCAAACCAAAAAGAAACTAATTTGTAAGAATTGCTCCGAGTAATCGTTTTTAAAATATTTACGTTTAAGTTGTTTAGTGTACCGAAAAAAAACACATATTATATGTATATCCAAATTTTTGGAGTATTTTTTATTTTTATATTTTAAGTTAACGATATTTACTCACACACATTACAGATAATTAGTTACATGAAGTAAAACAGGTAAAATGAGGTAAGAGAAAGACGCGAATTAGCTGCAGCCATCGAGTTCTTCAAAAGTAGGCTTTCAATCAATATCACTTCCTGCTTTACTGAAAGTTAATGCAAACTTCCCTAATTTAAATGGACACCCTGTATATTACTTACTTTTTAGAATCTGCTTATAGGAATAAATTACATTAAAACTAATAGTTATCGAAATGTTGAAAATGTATTATTTATCTCTTTTAACCATGATATTAGGTACGTATCTAAGGTAAGGCAGCTATTTAGCCATGGTGGCAAGATGCGGCGCGGCGTCGTGGCCACCTGTTGTTGGGCCCAACTTGTTAGAATAAATAAATATTATAAACTGTTATAAATATTTTGAAACCTATTTTTGTGAACACACATTTATGTACAAACCCATATTTTTAATTTTTACTAGGTTAATGTTATCGAAGAAGATTTTTTCCTTAAAGAAATAGTATGTTGTGTAATTTTTAGAAAAAGCGACACATTTTCGAATAATGTAGAATTTTCAACCACCAAGAGCTCGGAAAAATACGTTGTAAGTGTAAAAAAGCATAAAATATTATTTATGTTTTAAATTATTAAATATTAACATTTCAATAATTTGATCCCGGTATAATACGTTATTATGGCATAACAGTGTCTTATATTGACTGTGACAATATTAAAAGCATAGAACGCTTAAAAAGTTAAGCGTCCAAAAAAAGTATTTCCGGCCATGGCCAGAAAAGTACATTACGTAGCAACGCCTTTAACCTACAGGAATAATGCAAATGTATTTGAAATGGGTATTTTCATCAGATCGAAGAAAAATACTTTTAGGTTTTTTGTCAGTGTAACTTATAACCTTTATTTTAACCGCCTTTTTTTTTAATTCCTAAAAATATCAATGCAGTCTACCCTAAACGTTCTTGCTCTACAAAAAACATATTCCCAATTTTTTACTAATAACTTTTGTTTAGAAAAACATTATTGTTATGTATAGGCCTGCAAACGTGATTTTTGACATAATATTGACTTATAAACGGTTAATGCTAGGTATAGGACAATATAAGTAAAATAAACTTATAATTTTACGCAGAATCTAAAAAATAAATAATATGCAGACCTTAATTTTAAAATAAGAAATATTACAATAATTATAAAAATAGTTTAGCAGTATGCCTGCTATTGACCTGATTATGTTGTAAAATTTTAAACACTTTTCCAAACATACCTTACGATAACATAAGCTATAAACCTCATATCACACCAAAGATTTATAGTATCCCTACAAATTTTTAGTTGCAGTAAACAATTTTAACGCAAGTATTTTAAAAGGGTATACCATTGTATTTATTTAAAATGCCTGGTTGATCCTACCTGCTATACCGGGTGGTGAGTCGGCGGAAGGAAAGCCCATGTAAATTTTAAGGGGGTTAATTATTGGCTTTCCTGTACATTTTACAGAAAAAATGTAGAGTAATTAAAAAAAAATCTAACAAACCTTCTTGTCAAGTTTCAAAAAATTTTAACAAACAAATATTGAATTATTTAATTAAATGCAATTACAAAATTACTAAATTTTCGGTGACTGTAAAACTAAACAGGCACCGGTAAAGCGAATGTTGTCACTGGCATGAAAAAAGTGTCAATAAATCAGTTACACTCGGTTTTTAAAAGAAAATTGTGTATTATTTAATTGAAGAAAAAGCATCCATAATAAAATAACATTACCATGGTTTTACCTAAATTAAAAAGTAAGTAATTTCGCAATTACATTTAATAAAATAATTTTAGATTGGCTTTTTAAAATTTTTTTAAACTTGGCACGAGGGCCATTATCGTACATTTTTTCTGTTAAATGTACAGGGGACCCAATAATTAACTTTTTAAAATTTACATAGGATTCTCTAAGTTCCGACTTGGCGACGCATCACCCGGTATAAACCGTAGGCATAAATGCATTAAACTTAAAACATATTCATTACTTACTTTTAGGTACAGAACTTAATAATCAAAAACATGCATGTCTAAATGGCCTGATAATATGTATACTTCATGTTTATACACCTAAACTATTTAGTTTCACTGCCTAAATAAAGTATTAACCAAGAAAAATAGTTTTATAAAATATTATAAAAATTAATATAGTGAGTGAATGGTTGCGTGTCACCCCACTAGTCATTGTGTTAATGGCAAAAGGTATGGGTCAACTTTTACGCGAAGCAGATTAAGTTCTCGATAAAAGTCGAGCAATTTTCCCAAATCATGCCACCAGTACGCAAAGCACGAAAGAGAAGTCGTAAATGCAAGCTAACGGTTACCGTTTTTTTTTTCAGAGCCGTAATTGCTTAGAAGTCAGCAATAAAAATTTCAACCCATTTTTGCGACGAATATCTCTTTGGTTTTATTACAGAAATACGACATTAACTTACTAAAAAGTTTTACAGGACACAAATTTTTTTGTCAGCTAACACCGTTTACCACAATATGAATATTTTACTTTATTATTACTTGATGCATACGAATATCAAATGTTAAAAAAAAGTAAGTAGCGCTAAAGGTTATTTATTTCCCACGAGTATGATTTTTGCAGCACGAACAAGTGCCGTAAGTCATACGAGAGAAAAATTAGTATTCTGTGCGGGTTGCATACGATACTTTTCTACGACTATAATTATATGAATTAAAAACATTTAATTAACAACTTCCCTGTTAATTTATATTAATAAAAACAATAAATTTAATGTTTCCGATTTGTGACAGATCATTTGTCAGCCTTGGCATACGATTTTATAGCCTGCTTTAATTTTTTTATCAAATACCCTAGTTATCTTAAAAAAAAAATTAAACAAAAGTTTAATTCTTTTTGACAGCGCATGCATTATAAAAAGGTTATCTTACAATCTGCAAAATATTTTTAAATGTTTAAACTTACGGGGTAAATGCAATAACGGTTCTGGTAAAGATAAAGTATCCATAGGATTATCAATAAAAAAAATGCGAAAATATTGTTAAATAGTCAATTCCAAATATAATAAAGTGAGGATGAACAAGTTTTATCTAATAAAAACTTACTTTTAGCAATTTTTTGGTCATTAACTTATTTTATTTTAGCCTTAATTTACATATTACCAGGCTAATAGAAATTTTATATTTTTGTCATTAATTTCATTCATTTAATTAGCTGTAAGCACATCTTTAAAATATTGCTATAATATATAATTCTCTGTCGAAAATAACAAAATTGCAAGATTTTATATATTGGTGACAATTCTATGACACATGACAACAAAATTCATAACTGGTCTTATACAGTGTTGGCAATTATTTTTGAAATAATTAAATTCTTTTGGTACTTTGATATTAATAAAAAAATTCCGAAAATAAATTACAAGTTGTGGTCGGGTTAGTTAATTTTTTTTTAATTATGCCTGCGGGTAATATACACTTTATCAAAGGGGCCAAAAAGGATATATTAATCAAACAGGTAAATAATAGGGAGTTTTAGCATTAAAGTGTATAGAAAATTTGTACTATTATTCTTTTTTTAATGGAAAAAGCGGTTCGTCCAACGTTTTTTGTTTTTTTATTTTAAACTGTTTTATAAACCAAACACTTTTACTTGGAAATTTTAAAAGACGCAAAATTTGTGGATACCTAATCTTTACCAGACCCTGCAATAACATATCTGAGTGCAGTTATAATGCTTTCCGACCGGTGCTGCCATCATTAATATGATACAAGTAATACTTTAACTTGAAGCTGGCCACCTGTACATACCGGTTTAGCGACAAACGAAAGAGTGACATTTCATTTCGCGACAGGCCTTCAAAACACGAAGTACTTACGTTTATAAAATAACTTTTCATCGAGTTTTATCTGCATTTTGGATAAAAGTTTTCAATTTGTTTTTTGTTGAATGGTAATGTCTTGGGTTATTAAGTTACATAAATTATGTAATTATAACGCATCTGCCTTATCTTACATGATACAGCTGCTATTTACATTTGCCCCAGAATTTTGCTACCTTGGGGCAAATGCAATATGGGCATTATTACATTTACCACTACTTCTTTCCGGATGGTGCGTAGTTCTAATAAAAAGAAACAGGCCCACAATATTTTTAGAAAAAATTAACTTAGCTAGTAGATTGGTTTTATTACTAAAGTTCATAGCTTGTGATACAAATCCGTTAAAATAAAAATCACTAAAAAATCAATATAACATTTGCCCCTTTTAACGGTGCAATTGTAATAATCAGACATGGTACATTATTTCAAGGTTTCATGATTATGAAAATTTACTTAACCTTTTTTGGGTACATAGGTTGAGAAAAGTTAGAAATAATTTTGCATTACCCTTTCCAGCATAGGTCCTTATTGAAAATTAAATGGCAATTGTTTCTAGAGCTAATGGCTTTCGCAGTCATGGCCAACTTGCAAAAATATAATTTTGACGATTTTTAACATAAAAATCAAAAATACCTATATAGCTTTATACATTATTTTAAAGGGAAAAAAACGTTTTTAAAATTTTTTAAAAAACAAACTGGCCGCGATAAGAAAAATAAAAGTTTATGATGGTCTCTCAAAACCGAAACATCGAAATTAAAATTTAAATACAGAAATGCATTGCTTTTAAAAAGTTGCCTCTATAATGTTTTAACAGATTTTATAAATAATTTAAAATAAATAAACTACAACACTTATTCTAAAATGCACAAATTCATTTTTTTTAAATAACTTAAAAACCAAACAAGATATGGTCGTTATCAAAGCGACTTTAGATTAAACATTGAATGGCCCACAAGTTTTTTAATTTAACCGTCTTTTTATCTCTCATAGTTTCCAATATCTCAATACATTCCCTACCAATTTTTGTACACACTGTATATTTTTTTTAGAAAAGACAGTGATTTTTTTTTAATATAAGCTACACTGGTGCCATTTTTTTTTCTGGTTTTTCTGTATCAAAAAATATGTTCTAAGCATAGGTTATATTTCCCAAATCTTTAAAGGACATTATAATTAATATCAAAGTTATCATAGAAAAAAATTATAAATGCCTTAAATTTTTAAACCCTGTAATTCAAAAGTAAAACTTTTAAAAAAATTGGTTGGTTTAAAGGTAAAAAGCACTAAGAACATTATGTTAAAAAAAAATTCAAACGTTTTTAAGTTATTTATGGTAAAAGTTTTTTGTAGAAATAATTGGCTAGTTACATTTATGACATTTATAAATCTTCATTAAATCTTTTACCGAATTCAAAAAAGAAAGAGTTGTTTATTCGCCTGTATGTTTTTGTGTGTGTATGTTACGCGATTACTCCGCGGTGTTTGTTAAACGATTTTAAAAATTCTTTTTAATTTGAAAGAGTCCACTTCCGCGGTGGTCCCACAAAATACCAACAAAATGTACAACATATTCAAAAAAATTTAATTGACATTAAAAAGTTAATCAAACTTACTAAAAAGTTGAAGAAAATAAAAGAAAAATTAAAAAAGTAGGGTATTAAATGTGCTTAACTACTAATTGGTAATAACTAAATGAACAAAAGCTTTTTATACATTAATATCATATTATAATATTACCCATTTTTTTTTATTAATATTTTTAACTTTTTAGTAGGTTTTATTAATTTTTTAAAGTCGCTTTAATTTTTTTTTAATGTTTATTTATTACAAATTTTGTATAAAGTCCCTATTACCTAAACCATAAAATGTCACTTAGTGTGTTTTACTTTTAAAGCAAAAATATATTCATTTTAATCATTTTTATTATTTTTAATTAAATAATCATAAGTTTGTCGGTAGTTACTGGTCACTCTGTATTTAAAAAGAATGTTTATTTTTAGCTTTAAATATTACTATTTTTTATGATCCTATCGTTTTATAAATTGTATTTTCCTAATAATACAAAAACCCGCACCCATCTGTTTATGAGATAAAAATTATTTTATATTAAATTTAGTATTTAAACAAAGGTATTGCCACTAAGATGCCTAAAAATTTATGATAAAGCCTATATTTAATTAAAAAATAACCTCAAAATTTTTAACATAACCTGTATAATGGCAACTCCTAATTTTATAAATATATGTTTATATAAACTAGTTTACAAAATATGTACTTTTAAATATTACTTTTATATTGGAATGTACCAAAGAATTGTAATAATTCGTTGGTACCTTTATTTATAAAATTAAAGAAACAATAGTACTGTCATGTTAAATAAAAAGAAGATGTAATGTCCTGGTTATGATGGTTTATGAAAATGAATATTAAATACACGAAAAAACTTTTGTTTTGTTTTGTTTTTTCTTTTCTTGTGCTTAGAGAGAGCACAAGTAATTAAAATTTTTAATTTTTACAAAAAAGAATTAAATATAATTTATTTATAGAAAAAGTTTTTATGCGATAACGGCAAAAATGTGTGTGTGTGTGCGTCAAAACATATCTAATAAACGTTTGTATCGCAAGTGACATAACTACATTTTAAAATGTAGTATATACATACTACATATACAGTGCTTGTCTAAAGACAGGACCCCTCCTCCCAACTTTTAAATTGTTTGGTATTTTTTTTTAATGGAAACCGAAAAACCTAAGTAAGACAACAAAACCAAATTTTAGTCAAGAAATAACAGATATAAATGTCAAACTGAGAGTTGGGCGCCATTTTAAAAACAAAAATTAAATAGAAGGAGGGGTCTTATAGCACACCACTTTAAACATCAAAATAAGTACTTTACAACCCTAGAATAAAAAGACAATAAATACCTTTACCTACAAAAAAGGCGGTACTTTGAAAATTACCTTAATACCTAATTTGGAGGGCCATATCTCCAAAACTAATAATGTTAGATATGCTAAATGTAGTATTTTCTTAAAGCTCTTTTAAAGATCTATTTAATGGGTGATAATTTATATGGTAGGACAAAAAGTATATATTTCTAAATGATGCAACCTGTATATTATATCACCATTAAAAAGATATTTAAAAGACCTTTAGGAAAAGACCACATTCTTTATATTTAACTTCATTAGTTTCAAAAATATAGCCATCTAAATCAGGTATTTAGGTAATTTTCAAATTACTGATATTTTGTATAGAGTTAAGGTACTTACATTTTATTTAATTTTTGTTTTCAAAATGGCGTCAAACTCTTAGATTAACATTTAAATCTGTCATTTCTTGCCTAAAGTTTAGTTTATATTGTCTTACTAAAGTCCTCAAATGTTTATAAAAAATACCAAAGAGTTCAAAGTTAAAAGCGGTGTCCTGATTTTAGACAAGCACTGTATGTAAAGCTTAAGAACTGTCAAAATAGCGAAAACTCAGAGAGGAGCTCGTTTTTGCAGAAAAATGTAAAAAAGTTTGTTTTTTTAAATAAATAAGTTGCCATATTTAAAACCTGGTTAAATTCTAAACATCTCTTCTTTGTAAAAATTAGTAAAAAATAAATATTGAGATATTTTACATTTAAAAGATACCTTGTATACAACTAAAAAAAAATAAACATCTGATGATTGCATTTCAGATTTTCGACTATAAAAAACTTTTAATAAAAAATACCTTTGTTCGTAAAATTATTAATAAAACAGTATTCCATAGGGTGATAACAAAAGTAGACACACTGTATTACTGATCATTCAGTGAAGTTGGGTGGGTTAAAACAAAGTCATTAAAAATTTAGTAACTAAAGACAGTTAAATTGAAAAACATTTACTCGAAAAGTAGGGTATTGTTGGGCGCGCTTGTGGCTGCTCCGGTTGTCTCGGCAGCGTCGATCTCCGGAGTTAAGCAGTGAAGTGCGCGCCCATAACTTGGATGGATGACCGGCGGGTTTTGGGCAACGGCACGCGGTGTTCTGCTCGGGGGTGACGAACGGACCGAGCAACAACCATCCAAGTTATGGAATGAATGGTGTGTGAATGGGAAGGAGTAGGGGTCAAGGTACAATAAGCCTTCAGGCTGCAGTGCACCACCTAGGGGGCGGTCGTCGGGCCTGGGTGGAATGACCCCGAAAGGGCGAAAAAAAAAAAAAAGAATATTGTTTTTTAAAAAACGCTAAAACACGTTTATATTTATTCTTATCAACATTTTTTTCAGGGAAAATATATGTATACATGGTGTTCCAAAATAAGCGTCCTTTTAAAAAATTAAAATAGGTATTTCTTATTACAATTTTTTGCGTTGAATTTTAAATATTTTGAAGAGATGCTTTATATTGGTTAGGCAGATTTATTTATTTAATGCTGGTTGGGTACACGCCAATCAATCCCAAAAGGATAAGACCGCTTTGGTCCTGGTCCCGGGGTAAAGCAAGCTGAACATATTTAGCCCTATTTAATAATCTATGCATTATAATTAAACAACATGAAAGATAAGCTATGCTTGGTAAATATAGTCCTTAATAAAAATTCTATAAATGAAGTAGAGTCTACGGTAACATTTTATTTATTGGAAACAATTTACATGTAACGATCTTAGACTGAAAGTAATAAAGACCAAATGATAGCTCGAAGACTTGTCATTTGAAAATTGCCTACATTTTACGCAGAGGTGCCAAATATTACACCAGTTTTTAATTGCTATACCTACTAACCTTAAAAAAACATAATCCAAAAATAAAAGTTTTAGACCGGCGCGGCGCGGCGGTCCCCTCTAAAACCTTAAGATCTTTCCTAAGAATGTGGCAAATTTCAAAAATTGGCACAGACTGAGCAATTTATATATATATTAAAAATATAATTTATGCCCGGGTATTATGCTTGAATACAATACAAATATTTAAATAAGAAGTACCTGAAAGAGGCATTATTATTAAATAACATGAAAGGTAGGCTATGTTTGTAAATTATGTTTCCTTATAAAGATTACCTATAAATGATGTCGATTCCACGGTAACATTTTATTTATTGGAAACAATTTACATGAAACGAGCTCAGACCGAAAGTAATGAATACCAAATGATAGCTCGAGAGCTTGTCACTTGAAAATTGCCTAAATTTCACGCAGAGGCGCCAAATATTATAACATTTTTCGATTGCTATATCATTTTCGCCAGTAAACTAGTGTTAAATATTTATGTCTTTTATGCGATCAACATTATTTGAGTTATTTGAAGTATTTTCTTGTTAACGTTCAAAGCGGGAAAGAACAAATTTTCTTCGTGGCACGTTTCCCCTTTTGTATTAACGGCTTCCCATTTCCATTACAGTTTTATCGATCTAAGAAGTATCTCCGTTTTTCTTATATTCCCTACGTGCCCACTAAAACTTTATCGCAGTTATATCTTATTATACAAGATAAAAAATACTTTAGAAAGTTTTGGCCTTACTTCTGCAAAAAATGGACCGATGTAGACTAAAGAATATACTGAACAAAGGCACAAAACTTTTAAATTTAGGTTTATTTTATGTACTTTTAGTGGTTTAAAAATGAAAGATATTCTAAATATAAAATCTTAGCTGTGTAAGCTTTTATGAAAATATTTTGGGGTCTCAAAATCTTAAAGATCTTACTTTTAGTAATGTAGGCTAAATCCAGTGTCGGAGTGGGGATCATTTGACCCACCGGGCAAAAGTTCAAAATGGTCCGCGGGTAGAAAAATATTTCGACGTTCGTAGTTTGACTTAAAATTGAATTTTAATATTTGAATATTTTACTAGCTTTGTTCGCGGGTCAAGTAATGAACTGATTCTAAACTAGAACAAAACTGGTTTGGAATTGTTTTAAAGCGCATGTCCACTTATTTATTAGTTCTGAATTTTCATTTACCGCGGACGACTTTCTACAGCTGAGGATGTTTTCAAACCTAGCTTTGTGCTAAGTATTTTTTATGGTTAAATTAAATACTATGCCATAAAAAAATCCAAACAAAAAGGTAAATCGTTATGTGTCAAAAGCCACTCGAGGTCTCTCGGTGAAAGACGAGAGATTTCCAAGCTCCTCTCGTTTTTATCATATGTGAAAGAAATGGCAAAATAAGTATATACCTGTTGATCTTATAATATTATCCATATTTTTTAATAATTAAACATTTAATTATTTTATTGCATACATATATTTATACGGAATGCAATAAAAAATTCGTTGTTTATATACGATTATAATCACACACATTTTTTAAAAAATATTTAACAGGTATATTATCCTGCAGAAAAAATAGTGACAGAAACAAATAAACTGTAAAAGAACGGTAAATATCTCTATCACAAAAAAAAAAGAAAACAGCTGACCATGTCGATAATGCGCATGAAATCTCAAACTAAATGTTAAGTTCCAACAAAAATCCCAGGACTGCTAATTCGGTTACAAGCCGGTTACGAAACGGTGACAAACTAATCCCATTTTTACGCGCGGGCATAGATCTGTTACTCAAAATTCAGGATTTTAGTAACCGCGAACGCTGCTTTTTTACTTCGCATGCGAAAAGTCCCGGAACTGGTTCAAAATCTGCGAACAATACTATTATATTACAAAAAATACATACAAAGTAAATGGTGTATGATAAATTTTTGTGCTAACATAATGTATGCAATAAGGGAAACACTTTTAAAGCTTTTAACTTAAAGTAGATCTTAAATTATCTTTATTATCGTCATTTTTTTATTGAATCTTAATCTACATACTTATGTATATCGTTAAACTAGCAAATCTTGTAAAATTACTAACTTCAGCTTCGTTTTCAAAATTTTTAGCTTTTATAGTAATCGATTACAGTTTACTTGAATGCAAAAATATAAATACATTTTTTTGTACATAATGGATCAAATTAAGTTAATAAATGTAAATTTAACCTGTTTAATAAAAAAAAATTGTCGGTAAGGTCGGCATCATTTTTGGGTAAAATATTTTAGTAACAATTAAAAGTTTTTTTGTTGCAAACTTATGTGACCAGCAAAAAAATGTATATTATTACCAATCTAATATATCACGTCTACATTAAAAAGAAAAACTTTAATTTTAAAAATAGATACCTGTATATTTATAACTATAGTATGCTTTGAACAAAAATAATTGTGTTTCAAACTATTGAATTAAAACATATTTCTAATATTTTTCATACAATTCGCCCTATTAATACCTGTATTAAAGGCCATATTTATAGTTTTTCCAATGTTTTAAAAGCACTACGAACACAAACAAGTCTCGAATAAATTAAAAAAGTGGCCATGACTGCAAGAACAAACAGACATTTCATTGCAAAAATTAATCTAGGAAACATCAATAATTTTGGGCTTTATAAATGTTTTTAATATTTTATTTGTTTTATTATATACCGCGGATAATAATTCGCAGACATGTCTTTATTTTGTAATTTAGATCCATTCCTTACTTTACCTCCTTGAGTGGCCCCAAGAAGGTGATCCACCGGGAAATTGCCCGGTTGTCCGGTGATTCAGTCCGACAGTGGCTAAATCAAAATATTTCTATTATTTCAAAAGTTTGTTTTCGTAATTTTTAAAATTTAGGTGTAGGAAAACAGGAAAATAAATTATTTTAAGTAATAAATAATACATAGACTCTATGTTAATATATTTTTTAAAAAGCTTTAAATGCTTTATTCTTTATGCAGAAAATAATGTATACGTTTTCGGACCCTAGATTCAGGTACATTGCAGAGAAACGTATTCTCCTGTCTGCTCTACATCAAAAATGTATACTTGTAAATTTAGCATTAACTTACTCCAAACGAGATATTTGCTATTATATTACAAAGACTTAAAAACAAAAACAAATTTAACCAAAATTGCTTAATTAAAAAAAATATTGAATAATAACTTTTTAAATAGTCAATCAAGAAACTAAAAAATTGGATGCTTTTACACTAATAAATTTTTTTTTTAATTTCAAGGTTATGCTAATTTAATTGCTTTGCATAAGCAATTAAACAAGCATTTATTTAATAACTTGTCACCTGATAAACATGCTTAAAATTTGACTTTTTATTAGGATGCTTTTTAATTGCGGTAAGAAAATTTAAGGGAATAAGCCAATTTTATAAAAAAAAGGTCATATAAACATAGGTCCGGAAATGCTTTGTTTCTAAGATAAACGGTGTTTTTAATAACATTTTAAATATGCCTTATCCGATTTTAATAAAATTTGGGTTAAATGTGTTTTTTTTATAGGAAGTCAGTTAAGCCCTAAAACTAAATTTGTGATACAAGTTGCGGCGTGGGAAGTATTTAAGCTGATATTATTGACAAAAGAATGTACGCCACCGACTTTTTTCAACTTTTATATTTTTTAGATAAAACACCTAAAAATACAACTTTTTGTGTCTTTATATTTTTAAGTAGCTTGCTTAGATTTCCAGGAGAAAAAATCCGCTAAACTGCATAATCCTAGATCATACAAGAAATATTGGGGTATTTTATTCTTTTAAAAATTAGGTTTTAATTAATAATTCTTATTAGCAATTGTGTAATAAAAACAAATGCTTAATTAAATAAAGTTTATATCTAGCCTAACAAATTTCACTAAAAAAGTGTTTTAGAACTTTTTAGGTTTTTGGAAAAGTTTTACAGACTGTACAGACTGTATCTTTGTTGAAATTTCTAAACATTTTTGCTAATTAAAATTCTACCTTTAGAACTTGTGAGAACAACGCCGTCAAAACGTTATGATCGGCTTAAAATTCCAACATTCATCGAATGCGGCATTTGGGGAAATAATTTTAATGTGTGTGATAGTGATAATAAATATCTTCAATAATTACAAAGCATGTTCTTACCAAGTATTGTAAACTAAACAATTTGACGTTTGTTTATTCTTTAATTTATGTGCTTCTTGTTATAATAATAAAAATTTGGCATCTTTTTTTTCAATTATGATTATGCCATTCCAATGATTTTTTTTGTGATTTAATTAGTTTAATTTAGAAATTTTATTAGTAAACAAACATAAAAATATGAAATCAATAACTGTTAACTGTTTAAATAAGTTTGCGCAATTGATTTTTGCAAACGATCTTTATTTTTTTACGCAGCATTGCCAAATATAAATACTACTTTAGTCAGTCAGTCAAATTACCTAAAGCACTCTTGACTCTTGTGGTATCGGTAGTACTACCTTAAACAAAACATAAAAAATTATTTTAAATTTACGTTCTAATGAAAATAATAAATTTGACACTGTTTACTTAATAATGGATTAAAAAAGTAACGCTTTTAATATTATTTTAACAAAATTTAATATATACTAATTCTATTATAAAATTGGTGCAATATTTAAACAATATTTTTTAATGTAAAGGTATCTTTGGAGCATATGATAAAATTATAAACAATTATATAAGGTGCGCAAAAAACATTTATATAAAACCTATGTTTTTTTTTGTGGAACGCCCTGTATATTGGTCCATTTTTGAATTGTAGAAATAAAACTATGGAAAGATTTATTACCTATATCAATCCTAAAAATGTATAATTTGAAAGACATTTAGATTTTTTTTTAAATAACGACACAAGAAAGAAAAACTTAAACCTACCAAACCTAAGGTTGACTCTGATTAGTATAGTAAATTGCAAAAATATACATCTTATTATTAATTTATTTTTAACATGGTACTAAAAATTATACAAAGTTTTTAAAAACTGACATTTTAAAAATCAAAATATGGTAATTTTTTTATCGATTTCTAGCACTACTAATCCGGTCAATTAGACATTGACCCTCGCAAAAATTCCCAGAAAGCTGAAAATTTGCATAGATGTTAGGGACACCATTGTTATAAAATTGTAAAACGTCCCCATCGAGCCCTTGGTAGCAAAAAAAAGTATTTAAGGAGAAAGGTTGCAAGAATGGGTTTTTAAATTTTTAGCAAAACGGTGAGTTTTACGATAAAAATATAAAAAGCAAAAATTGAAGGATCATTTAATTGTCTACAGAAATTATCTCCACACTTTTTTTATAAGATTAACAATTAAAAAAACGATTTCACAATTTTTTACGCTGTATTGTCCATGCATGACTTAGATGCCTATGACATCATTGCGCTTGTAATATAAGTAAAATTCTTAGCCTGCGTGACCAATGCAAGCTTAAGTGTTTAAAAAAAAACACTAGCTTTAATATGAATTTATTCCAACTCACGCCTTCTTAAGGCATAGCTTAAACGCTAATTTTTTTCTTGGTTTGTTAAAGGTAACAAAGCAAACTTCATCACACCGTGTCATAAACTAATAGTCTAAGAGCCAGTGGACGGCAGACAACACATATTTTAAGAAAGTCCAAAATTTTCTCAGTGAATCTGTTAGACCTTAGCTACAATCAGCTGCGATAATGTCATTAGCTAAAGAAGTTTTTAGAAATAACTTTAATATAAAAATTAAATCATTTTAAAATGTTTGGGGAAAGCATCCTATGCATTAGAAGACATTTTTTTGGCAACCGTAAGTTATTTAAGAAAAATATTTTTAAGAAAAAAATGACACGCCACTTAATGTTTTTAAAATAAAAATATTTTTTAAAATTCTCATTTAGTTTAAAAAAAACTTTATTCCTTGACTTTTTTATTTAATGTACGGTTTTCGCTTAAAAAAATAAAATCCATTTCTTGGCATGGTCATTTCGTATCGCTAATTAGTCGAGGCAATAAATCATAAAAGTTCGAAATTTTTTAGGACAGGATTAATCGGAATGCGTTTTTCTTGCATTTGCCTAAAAATTTGTAAAATTTTAACCTAATTTTAACTTTATGCAAACCGGATATTGCATTGCTTCAGCCAAAAATGCATTTAAAAAAAAGCAATTTTTGAGACGCTTCTTTTAAAAAAAAAAAAAAAAAAACTTTTAAATAAGAATCTGAACGGGCCAAAGTCAGGTAACTGACGGTTTTTAGGGTCGCTGATCACAATTATGATGTTATAATTGACACCCTAAGCAACTGGTTCCCAGGAACTCGGCGCCCAGGGGTTCTTTGGGTCGCTAAATTTAAAAATGACATCGGCGAAAACCCCATGGATACCGGGTGCACCCTAACTTAGACGCGGAGTCATCTTCAAGAATTTTTCTGACAATAGTGCCATAAACAACCCCAAAATCATTTTGGGGCGTTTTATGTGTTCATGGTTATTTTTACTTAATTTTCAAAGAAATACCTGATTGTGCTCAAGGCAGTAAACGTCTATAAACTTTCGAATAGAACATATTTTAATTTTAAAGTTATTATTCCAAACAACTGCCTTGCTTAAGCAGCTTTACAAAATATTTAACTTTATGGAACTTCATTAACGTAAAGTGCTGTATGAACAAATAGATACACCCACAGCTTTACTTTAGATACTCAGGCAACTTAATTTTAACAAGTAAATGAAAAATAGGATTTAAAAGGCTTTGTGGGTTAGAATTATATATTTCACTATATCTTATTTTTCTTAGTACAAAAAACATTAGAAAAGATATTATAATAAACAAATATAATTAAAACGGCAAAAAAATTAAAAAAAGTTCGTTAAAAGCTAAAAGCAATAAAGTTTTAAATGTCAGGTAATAACACATGATATTAAAGTACAAATAGCTTTTGTTTGCTTGCCTATTATTATTTAGTAAGTATCTACATCTTTTATCAGCCAACTTTGTTTTAAAACCTATATTATTTATTATTATTACCATTAAAGTTTTTTTTTTTTGATTTTTTAAATGGTTTAATTTTTTATTAGCTTTATATATTTTTTTGTACTTAAATATGATTGTATTGCTTTTCGTTAATCTATTTACAAAACAACGTCATCTGAATAATTTTGGATGTATAAGAAGTACGTATACGTGCCTTTAAAATTTGAGGCTATTTTTTAAATTTTTTCAGGATTTTGCTATCAGATTCTAACTTGGTTCCAATAGAACCATTTCAGAAATGCACCCTCCTAAATAAAAATAATAATAATAATATCATTGGTTTAAAAAGGCTACCAATAATATTGGTAGACAACTAAAGGACTAATCGGTGGACATATATTTAAAAAATAAAATATATACAGTTGGGTGATTTATTTCCGCAATTTTTTTTTCGGTGCTCAAGCAAACTTTAATTCTACATAAAGAAAAATGATATCCACTAGTTGTAAGCTCTTAATATTAATTTTAGGTACCATTAATTTTTTTTAAATGCGCGTTTTTTTAACTTTAATGCTTAGCCACTTTTTTTATATTATAAATTGTTTTGATGGACTGTATGGCATATCTCACG
Organism: Listronotus bonariensis; assembly: GCA_014170235.1. Taxonomy (NCBI): domain Eukaryota; kingdom Metazoa; phylum Arthropoda; class Insecta; order Coleoptera; family Curculionidae; genus Listronotus; species Listronotus bonariensis. The sequence goes on along the minus strand of JACEGR010000113.1, from coordinate 133,682 downwards.
CTTTTTAAAATTTCTTTTAGGTTTTTTGTGTAACTCAAACTGGTAGGGATCGGTAAAATACAACTTTGTAAATAATTTTTTATTTTTTAGTAAAAAATAACGAAAAAAGGGTTGATTTATAATAAATATTGATGAATTTATAGCCATTTTTACGACTAAAAACGTAAGTAATTGATAATATAACTAATAATGGCTTTTTTGTTAGTTATTTACATATTTCTCTAAAATAATATTTTTTAAAGTAAATACATTTTTTGGTTACGAGAAAAAAACTTAAGCAATTTTAAAGAGCGTAAAATATGCCGTAAGGTTTATTTAAAAAAACTTTTTTTTCTACGTGTAGGTTAAAATTTTGCACCAAAAAAATCTTCTTGCGGAAAGAAATTACCCTGATATACAGTGTGTCTACTTAAGTGCAAACTATATGAACACGTTTTTGATTATTAATTTTATCAGAAAAAGTTATAATTTATAAAAAGTTCCATATGGTGCAAGCAGAACAGTGTACTGGGTGTCAACGAATCTATTAGACAAGCCATAACTTTTAGACTATTAAACATATCAAAATGAGCCTTGGTATAAGTAAATGGTGTAAAAAAGGAGAGTTTTCGCATATCTCCCAGTTTATGGTTACTCCTGATTTCACCGGAAATGACTCCATTTTTGAATTGTTAAATAGAACGCTTTGTCTATTTTAACATTTTTAGATTCCTGGAACAATTCCTAAGTAATTTATTATAATAATAAGTTTTTATGTCTACTTAATGTTTTGAGAGCCAGTTGTAATATTAGGTGGCAATGATCGTTATTCGCAAATAAATTGGTACCGTTAGATACGCCAAAAATTTTTAGTTTTACCCGAAAATGTCAATTTGCCAAATTGATGTACTCCAATCTTGTATATTAGTCACTAAAACATTGCGATTGTATTTTTCTAACATCACCTAGGGTAACTGGAATTATTTGCACTCAATCGTGGTCACCTAGAAGTAATATTAAAATTGGCTTTAAAAAATTAAGTAGAATTAAAAACTTTTAAAATGTCAAATTCTGACTTTGAATTGCTCGGGAATCAAAACATACAGGTGTTTCATTTAAAAAATTAAAATCCGAGTCATTTCTGGTCAAACCGGAAGTTATTAACAAGAGAAAAATTCGCATAAACTCTGGTCTACTAATATCATTTACCTGTACCAAGTGTCATTTTGATATATCCAATACTTTAGGAGTTATGGCTTGTCTAAAAAATTTGTTGACACCCGGTATATACGTTCTTGCTTTATAAGTCTATTAAAAATGTATAATATAAAAAAATATAAACAGGGTGCCCGCTAATTAATGGTACACAGAAGAGCCACAATTTCTTATGTCAAAATATTAAGATTTACCCAATCCTAACTACACTCCTCAAAAGAATTATCGCATATGCTCGATTTCTTCCATAAGCTTCAATACAAAAATGCTTTCATTTAAATGGCCATATCTCTTTTAATTATTAAGTTATCAAGGCAAATAAAAAAAAAATGTTAAGGAAAGCTGGAGCTATAACTTTATCGTAACCGTTGTTATTTACTGTTACCAATACATCCTACGGGGCAATAAAACTTTTTGAAAAAAATAATAATTTTTAACCGGCCTGTATAATGTGCTATTAATTGAGACGAATATCATTTGTAAATAAATTATACCCTTACTCATTTCTGATATTTTATAATCACAAATTTTATCACCCCGTAGGATGTATTGGTAACAGTAAATAACAACGGTTGCGATAAAGTTATAGCTCCACCTTTCCTTAACATTTCCTTTTTTAATTGTCTTGATAACTTAATAATTAAAAGAGATATGGCCATTTAAATGAAAGCATTTTAGTATTGAAGCTTATGGAAGAAATCGAGTATATGCGATAATTCTTTTGAGGAGTGTATATGCTAAAATTGATAATAAGAAAGATACAGAGTGAAAACATTTTTATTTTTATTTTTATTTTATTTTTTGATAATTTTTGATACGTTTTGAATATTTAAGTAAAACTTGGTATCTAGCAGTTTTTTGACATGAGCTATTTAGATCTGATATTAATATAAGGGTAAACTATGGAAGGCTAGCTAAATTAATAAAATTTCTTTAAGACGTCCCAACTTTTTTCAAAACTGGCCAAACAAACAGTTACCATCCAAGTAAATCAGGAAACTTCCCTATACTTTTACACCCAAAAGGTTTACTTTGTAAGAATGGCTCCGAGCAACCGTTTTTAGGATATTTGCATTTAAGTGGTTTAGTGCAACTAAAAAGTATATGGAAGCATACTAGAGCGAGATCTCAAGGGCCCAGACCTTTCTTATTTTCTCAGAAATATAATATATTAAATAATGTAGTGCTAGTATATACCGTGCGTGTATGTATATTTTCTAGCTTGAGCCGACGACCAAGTACTATTTTTATTTACCTTTTGCACCTGGTACCTGTAAATTGGCCGTCGGCTCAGGCTAAAAAATATGAATACACGCATGGTATATACTAGCACTACATTATTTGATATATTTAATTTCCAAGAAAATAAAGAAGGTCTAGAGGCACTGGGATCTTAAACTATACAATAAACCATTCGTTTATCATGAGGTAGGTAGTCCTAGTTATGACTAATTGTTTTTAAAATCACTAAACCTTTCTAATTCAAATATCTTGAAAACGGTTGCTCAAAGCCATTCTTACAAAGTATACCTTTTTGTGTAGAAACCATAGGAGAGTTTGCTAGTTTACTTAGATGGTACATACAGTGTAGAACAAATAAGTAAGACCGGTTTAGAAAAATTTAAATAGTGTAGTCAGCGTCCTCTTGTTTACACATAAAAATTAATATCACATCCGAATAGGTCATTTTAAAAACCCCTAGATACCGAGTTTTCTTAAAATATTTAAAACATATCAAAAATTATCGAAATTTAAAAAAAATTAATTCACTTTGACACCCTGTATCTTCCTTATTATTAACTTTTTAATATGGGTATGTGTGGTTTATTCTAAAAATTTTGGCATAAAGACTCTGTGGTTTTTCTGTGTACCGTTAATTAGTGGATACCCTGTATTATTTATTTTGGGTTATTTTGTGTTGGTATAACAAATAAATTTAAATTTTTTATCTTGTTGGTTTGCCCTAGATCCAAATACAATTTAAATTAAAATAATAACACAACAAAATGAAAAACCCTGTAGATTAAATAAAAGCAATATTTTTATTTTAAATTATAATAGCTTATGTAAAAACTATGTATATCTTCTTATGCAACGAGGTTTAGTATATTATTTTCTATTTACTAATTAACCTGGATCCAAATAAAAAATTATGTTTTAATTTGAAACATTCATTAGCCCCAGGCGATAAAGGTTCAAAATTAGATTTGACTAGTTCCTGAAAATAAGTGACATGTTCCGGAGTTGTTAATGGTTATGTTTAATAACTTACAAATTTTCCTAATTTTTAATAACATTTTGAATTAACGGGTGGCACATATCGCATCCATGAGTTAAATATTTAAACTACCCAGTTTGTTTATGGACGTTATGTTTAAATAACTACTACCTAACCCTTTTGGGTTAAAAATCAAAGACTCTGTTCACTTGCCTAACGGGGAGACAATTACCTGAAAAGTTTTATTATAAGATAGGCATTGATAAATGGTTTTATATTGGTCCAGCTTTAGAGCGTCATTGTGTAAAATTAGTTTTTAACGGGGAAGATTTTCACTTATAATATCCCTAGAGCCTAAATTAGGTATCTCCGAAAATTTTTAGAAGGTGCGAATTTTTGAAAATTTCCCGACTCTCCAGCGGAGGAAAATATTCTTAAAAAAATCGGGACCGAGAAAAAATTTACGGAGATTAATTTAAGCTCGCAAGAGATTCGGTAAGAAAATTTTGTACTTAAAGTTATTTTAAAATGAAAATGCAACTTTTGACAGACATTAATTTTTTTACTGGTTTATTTGTCAATTTTGAAAGGCGTACCTGATAAAATTTCATTTTTGATTAAAATAAAAGGAAAATGTTGCGCTTTGGCCAAGATAGTCAATAAATACAAAGCTGAGGTAGATTATTTAATAGCTAGAGAGATAGATAAATAAATATAATTTTATTACCTTAGAAATTCACAATATGTACAGAGGATCATCATAGTACCAAAAATCCAAGTCAACTATAAGGAAACAATTTTTGACCTTTGGTGAAGGAAATACCAAATTAAAGAACAAACATCTGTGGTAGAGCTTGCTGAAATTTAAGAGGATTGGAGATATAACATGAAAAGGAAGGAATCAATTGTAAACGTAAAGAATTATTTTTAAAAATTTTTAAATTCTTTTATTTTGGCATTTGCACGTGACAGCTATCCAGCCAGGAAAATTATCACTTATTAATTTTGCAGCTAGGTCTCGTGACCAAAATAGTATATTAAACAAGTTTGAAAACGACTCTTTGCACACGGGCGAGACAAATTGATGGACCGAGACGAAGTCGAGGTCCACAAGTCTCGCGAGTGTGCAAAGAGGTTTCAACGAGCTTTTTTACGATACTTCTTTATACGACTGTGCAAATAAAAAAACATTTTTTGTGTAAATTTTTATTTTAAAAACAAACGCAAACAAAAGTAATGAAAACAAGAAACTACAGACTATAATTTAGCAAACAGGAAACTTCTCATAACTATTTTAAAATATTAATTGTAATGTTTACTTCTGCAGGAATCGTCGCATTGTTGATCGACTTTTTAACGATGGAGACAACATTTTCTGGCGAACTTTGCTTATACAGTTCTCTGTCGTCGGCATATTGCAGTTTCTTTGCGGCACTTCATTACCAATTGCTGCTGTGGCTATGCTGCAACAGACGACATAGAGGCAGAAGAGATCCTCGAAACATCCATTTTATTACTAAGCGAGTCATCTATATAACTTTCGGCGACTGAGCTACTTCCATCCACCATGGCGCTTCAGAGCCAGCAAATTCCGATCCAGAATTCACCAATATTGTGGCTGACGACCGCCTAAAGCAATGCCCGGTATAGGCTTCTGAGTTTCCTTAACATCAAAATTTGGCGATGTCTTTTGCCATACCGCCAATTTTGTTAATTCCAATGTTTGGCGAGTGCATTTTCCATTTTGATAATTAAGAAAAAAACGATCTGTTTGCAGGGAGGTCGAAGGGGCAGAATACTTTTTTGCATGGTGTAAAACTTCCTGACACTGTAAATGATCTCGGCATCTTCGTTTTGGTATTCTCTAGTTTAATTAACATTGCGCTGCCAAAATCCGTCATATTTTCTTTTTTAAGGAAGCACAATTCTTCTCTTCGGCATGCCCCAGAAAGTCCGACCGCCACCACTGCCTGAAACAAGAAAAAATCGATAAGTCTTTAGTTTTATTCATTTTAAGTAAGTACTTTATGAAACTAGCACTATTTAAAAACAGAATTGGTAACCCCCGCCTACTAAACCTTCTCACTATAAAAAATGACACCATAAAATAAATAAAATAACTGTGATGCTCACCTTGATTATATACATTTCTGTCTGAAGCTGTTCTTTAGGAAGCGGCAAAAAAATCATTCGCTAAGAATTTTGGACTCTTTTGGCACATAGTTTTCTGATTTTCTTTTATTAGGGCCTGCAATCCTGGTATTTCCCAATATCCGTATTTTGGTTTGCCCTCAGGGTTGGATTTAGCATGGAAAAGGTGCTCCATAATGTTGAAGACTTGTATTTGTTCGACAGCTCTTCAAAGTACACCAACATAACATTTTCGGAAAACGTTTTGTACGTTATTTCATTGTCTCCACTTCATAAATCGATGTAACTCGGCTTCATATCGATCTCTTGACTTTGTTGGAAGTAGGTTTGACGAGATTAAACCTCGCTTTTTTAGAATTTCTTCAGAATGGACATTTTTTCGCGAAATCAAAATTGTATCTAAATTGGTATCTAATCAACAAAACAAGAAAACTATGACGGTTGCTATGGAATAAAGCTTTACTTTGAGTTTTCTATATTTTTGACATAACAATAAAAACCATAATAAATCATATTGAAAAGACAGAACCGCGTGTGCAAAAACATATTTTCCTTGCACACATTGTGCGCAAAATATGCCAATTTTCAAAGCTTGTTTAGCGTAAAACCCCATTTTCTAAAGCAGTCGTATAAAAATATTTTGCAAAATTCAGATTGTCCTCATAGCAACTTGTCAAAATCAAGGCATTTTATTGGCTTTAAACAACAAGTTAAAAAAATTAGTTTTTTTATATTATAAAGTCGGTAAGTCACTATTTTTATTGAATTTGTATCTAGGTATATATTTAAACTTTAAAAGCGTTTTTCTTATAACCACATTTTCCAAATTTGCGGACACGATAACTCAAAAGGTTATTGACCAATCTTCCTAAAATTTTACACACATCTTTTTGACAACAGTACTTCCTAGTTAAACCTACAAAATTTAAAAAATATGTATATATTTTTAAAGTAAAAACGATAGAAAAATTGATTCAAAATTCATTATATTTTTTTCAAGCAATACATTCCGCGGATTAATATTTATACATATATTTTTACTTTTTTAAGCTTCACCAATAAATTATATTATTAGTTAACACAAAAAAATACTTTTAAATCACTAGAACCGATGCTAGAGTGCCTGCCGATTAAGAAGGCTCGCTCCGACCTTCCTAGAAAATATTAGGCTACAGCCGCCTTTTCGAATAATTAAAATGAAAAAATCCTATATTATTTTAATATCCAAATAAACTACATACTAATTTTTAAAAATATATAGTTACTTTTTCTTTAAAGAAAAGAAACATGAAAATCAATGAAAATTTAGGCATTTGCAGGTATCTTACCCCTTTATACAATAAACCATAATTTTTACCTACAATGTTACTCTTTGTATATGGCTATTAATGTCAATAGTTTATGTATTCGTTTATAACTTTATTAAATTATTAAACATTAAAACGTTAGCTTAACTTTATTTTATCAAATAACTTGTTTAGTATCTTTTATTGTAAGCAATACTTAGCGTTTTAATGTTATAGGAGCTAAAGCAAATATAGCATTGTTTTTCTAATAGATTTTGTCTTATACTTGTCTTTAAATAATTTATTAACTAAATGACGTAAATATGACATCAATTATTACAGAGTAGGACAGTTTTTATTTCAAACTTAAAAGGATATACATGTCCTTTATTTCGTAACCCTTGACATTAAAACTCTATTTTTGGCTTAATTAATGAAAGTTATTATTTAAATAATAAATTTATACAAACTGTTACAAATTCAAGGGGCACCATAAGGATTTTGGAGACGGTAAAAATACAGGGTCGGTAATACTGGAAAAATATGTGCAATTTTATACTTAACAATATTTTGTTTCAAAAATTTATAAAAAATGTGCAACCGTTTCGAAATTGTCTGGAAAAAAACAAAATTTTGTAAAACAGTTTTATTTTTTTTTAGTTTATTTAAAGAGATATTTTAAAACCAACGCCACGTGATTATTTCGACTTTTTTGTGTTCTTTTTTTAATAATTATTTAGTCCTATAATTTAAAATCCGACTAATCTTCTTTAAATTTAACTTAATAACTTAGTATTTTAATTCCTAATTTAACGACATATAATATTTTACATCACAAACATAAGACGTTTGGAACCGAAAAACCATCATTTACTATTCTGTTATTAAAAATTACGATTTTATTTCAACTGAGCGTGGAAATTTCAATCGAAAGGTAAGTATTTATTTATTTTGTTTAATATTACTTATTATTATTCTCTTTATTTGTTTATTTATTAAAAATCTAACAAGCTACAAAAATTATTGTAATTTATAATAATTAATTATATAAATAAAAAACAATTTCATTTATTGCAACGCCTTTATTAACTTTATTGTTGCCTGTTGCACAAAAATAAATAGCAGAAATTTCTTTGAACATTTGGTATAAAATTGTTGTTTGCAATGACGCAATAGCTAATAATGGTTTTTCGGTTCGAAACCTCGCATAAATATAAAATGGAATATGTCGTTGGATCTATATATATATTTTTTATCTTTGGACAGTCCTTAAAGGCTAAAAGCCAAAATACTAACGTGTCTTATAGTTGACATAGAAAAATGAAATTTGAAATTCAGCTCGGTAATTGTGTGTAAGCGTAGAAAAATCTAATAATAAAAAAGTTAAAAAATAGGTGGTTAGGGAGGGGGTCCACATATTTTTGTATATATTTTTTAATAATAGCGTTTGAACCGTTACAAGTAGATACTTGAAACTATCCCAATATATGTATTATTATATTTGCTTTATAACATAAATATATAAATTAAATTGAGTTAAAGGAAGTAATGATATCCCACCACCGGCGGTTTTGCTTAATTGCTTAATTATAAGAAGAAAACCGTCGTCTGGCGGTTTTTTATATCTACGTGTATGAAAACCGCCAAAAATTATAATAAATTTGTTATAACCGGTAGTTTTTACTTCTTTTATCGATATAAACCGCCGCCGCCGTCCGGCGCTTTTACTTATGAAAACTATTAAGAAACCGCCGAAAAAAAATTAAAGTTAATGTAACCTTAATTATTATTTATTTTGCGTGTCATTAGCGTTTAGTTTTTTTGTAGTTTTATTGTTTAATATTGTAGTTTAGTTAATTGCACCCTTTAAAAAAGAATTTGGTGTAGTTTGGCGGGATGGGGACAGGCAAAAAAACACTATTAAATTTACCCTAACATTTCCTAGCTGGATTGGCACTATACCAAAGGCCTATAATTAAAACAGACACATTACAAAACTAAAAACACTTTATTATATACAGGGTGTTCATTTAAAAACTTTCCACTTAAGTTATCTTCGAAACGAGACAGATTTGAGAAAATCGCCGAAACACGTCAAGATATTTATTGAGGGGGAACGTTTTTACAAAAAATTGGACGGCGCGCTTTAACCCCTTAACCACCAGGGCCACCACCCCAAAATTCTTAAATAAGAAGGCGGGTCGAGTGATACATCATTTTAAAGCTCCTGGCGAGTACTTTATAACCCTAGAATATGAAGTCAATACTTCTGGCTTTCTTTTTCTAAAGGATGTACAAATTTCTTAACTTATGAATAGCGTTGACAAAATCTTTGTAGGTGTCAAACCTATCTCCCAGTTTTATTTTTGTTTGTTAATAATCAAAATAATATTAAACAATAAAATAAATAATTAATACAGTTTAGTTACCCATACCTATTATTCGGCGGTTTTTAATAGTTTTTATAGGCAAAACCGCCAGACGGTGGTTTTTATCAATAAAATAAGTAAAAACCGCCGGTAATAAGAAGTTAATTAAAATTTTCGGCGGTTTTCATATAGGTAGATTAAAAAAAAACCGCCAACGGTCGTTTAGCCAGTGCCATTTTAAAATATCAGAGAAGGTTAGATTTAACTTAACCACTTATTATCAGAATTTAAAAAATATTTAATAATGTAGTTAAATAATTTAAAAACATAATAAAAAATGACTAATGTAATGAAAACTGGCCAAGTCAAATTTAATCCTTTAAAATCTCATATTTTTAAAAAACAGCAATTGCTATAGGTCATAAGTGTCCAATAAAACAAAAAAATGGGTTTCCTATTTGGTCATAATATTATTTTGTTCCTAAGATTACATATTATGTATATGGATATTGTGCAGAACTCTACAGTAGGCCCACAGTCAAGCATAATTTAAGTATTGAACTTGGCTTATCTTTTCGATATTTTTGTTTTTAATAGGATAATTCTTTACTTACCAGATCAATAAAAAAGTACTTTTGTTTAATATATATTTAGCTTTTAAAACATTACTATATGTAAGTTTATTGTATAATGTAATAATAAAACGTAAAAATAAGGTTGTTCTTTAATGGATAGGTCAATATTTATCGCCAAACAAGCCACACCTATTGAGTATGAATTATAAAGGTATATAGTGCCAATGTATAAATGTATAACCTTAATTGTATTTAAACATGAACCTTTTAAAAAGAAAAAGTGGAACTGCCAATAAAACGTATACTGTTTAATCTTTTAGTATTTTAAAACACTTAATATCTGATGTTTGTCTATAACGGATGACAATAAAATCAATACTAAACCTATTATTTTTCTAAATAAAAACGTATTAGTCCCTGGGCCAGTAATGAAATGGAATTTATAACAGGAACACTTTTAATAGTAATTTATGTAACAAGTGCATAAAGTGATATTTTTTTACGAATGGTAAGTTGGACAGCACGAGCCGTTAGACGAGTGCAGCAATCCCATGAGTAAAAAAGACACTTTATGCATATGTTACATACTATATTTTTTCCACGATCGTATTAAAATTTCCCAAAATACTATTTTATACATGTTTTATTTATCCAAACTTATTAATTTTAATTTTTGCGGCACATCCAATATATTGCAACAAAAAAATCATACCCTCCTTATTTTTCAAGAGACAATTATCCTCTTCATAACTAGGCATTTAATATTTAATTTTAGAAAATTGTATGTACTTGCTTTTTGTGGAAATAATACTAAAACAGTATAAATATCCTTTTTATTTCTTAGTCATTTAGGTTTATTATTACTATTAATTTCCAATAAATTATAATAAATTTATTTGCAAACTGTCAAATTTTAAAGCTAGTGATACATGAACTAAAAGAAATAATGACAAAATCAAAGGTAACTTGACCGTTCGGTTCAGTGATGTCGCATTTACATTGTTACATTGCATAAATTGATATTTAGGTCTATTGTATTAGGCTATAAAACAAAACACCAATTCAAAGTGTAAAAAAGCTTTGAAGTATTAAAAAAGTTACTTTTTGCTAACACTTTATGTATCGTACTAAAATAGAGTACTTTACCTTCATGTTAACGATTAAAAAAACAGCATTTTCTTTTAAAGGTCGTAGAAAAACATTTTCAGAGGGATTCCCTTTCACGAGTCTACCACGATTATTTATACCGCCATTTATTAAAGCGGCGTTTTATCACAGCCTGTCAATTTCAAATGTTTCGGATGTCGGACTGAACGCGTCATTTTTTTGTCAGACAAGTTTACCACAATGTTTTATATGCAAATTTTAGCATTGTGTCAAAACTGGTAGGGGTACAGCCATCAAACTATAAAGCTCAAACACTAATTTCGGGTATTGGACTAGGCAAGTTTCTGACAAAAATAATACGCCACTGATTTGTGTGCAATTTATGATTTTTATTTAATTTAGGGATGAGGGGTAGTCGGCATATTAAAAAAAACATTTTTTCTTGTTTTACATTTTTTTCTTAGGACAAAATCTTAATTTAATAAAAATATTCAGTAATTGTTTACTTATTGTACATCACGCAGATTTTAATAATTTTCGGGATACGGGTTTTTTCGGGCTTTAATTACAAATTAAAAAACAAGGAATTTTTAATGGCCACGTTTTAATCTTAAAATAGTCATCATTAAACTTAAATAAAAAATTAATTCAGATTCACATATTCCCCCTTCTTTTTCTACGCAATTCTTGAGCTTTCTTCTAAATTGACACTTAAAATTTAATTTCCACTTTTTGAAACCCCATTTTTCCGTTTAGTTTACCCCTTTTTTTCACAAAATTTCAAAGCTCTACTTTTTAATATTTTAATCACAGAAGCAAGCCGTGGCGCAACCACCTCGAAAACGAAACATTGCCAAATAAAAATTCTTTCAGATTCGTAATCAGCGCCAAAAAAATCCCCCATGCAAAAAATCATCGAAATTAGCATGGTGTCCGACAAGTAAACAATTAATAAATATTGTCTAAAAAATTAAAGTAAATCCCACCAACACTTTTCAAGTTATTTGACAATTAACAAAGGTCTAGGGAGCTCTGGATCATTTGAGAACATATTAGCCAGTAGCATTTGTAAGCTACCGGTTCTCAGGTTCTATTGCCAAATTTGGCTCGTGTTGCGTAGATAACATTAAATAAATATTTTGGTTGCTCCTAAAATGACTTAAGAACTATAATATGGCTCAGAAATAGATGATTTGGTGTAACTCATTAAGTATTTTGTATTACTCTACATAAACCCAGTTTATAACTTTAAATGCGTTTTTATCCAAACTATGTTTTTGAACTGATGACCACTGTAACTCAAAAACCGCTCGGTAAATGTTAAGGGGCAATTCCACTGAGGCAACACTAGACAACATATCGCATGCCACATTAAATTCTATTATTGTTAAAATTGGAAAAATTTATAAATAATATTTATTATTATTTCTTTAAATTCTATTAATAATACATTTTTCATTAATAAGTTATTCTACCATTAAAATTATTAACAAATAAATAAAATTTAATGTGGCATGCAATATGTCGCTCAATGTTGCCTTAATGGAATTTCGCCTTGAATAGAATTTATACAACTTTTTAAAACATAAAAAACTTGTGCCTAATTTAAGGTTTTCTTTTCTTTTAAAAATTCTGTTTTTTAGTTCTACAAATTTAAATGTTATAAGTTTATACTAATAATTATTATGTAACAATATTAAAAAAGGTAATTGTCTAGAAAGTGGAAGCAACTCCGATTTTGCCGAAATATGGTATACGGGTGTTCTTTGAGGCGCTAATCACGATTCTAAAAGATTTTTTTCGGAAACATTTCGATCTCGATATATTTGTCATCAAAGTTGAAATTTAGCTATCCCTATTTTTACTATATTTTACCTTCTTTTTGCACAAAGTTTCTAATATAACGCTAACTTGGTACACAATATTTTATTAAACAATAAAAAGCATTTTAAAACATGTGTTTTTGTTGATTTTATGCCTTTTTTATTAATATAAAAGGTTCACTTTAAATCAAGGCGCCATGTCTGCAATCATTTATAAACATAGGTGTATGCATGGTGGCAGCGTTTTAGAAGTAAAACATTTGGAATAAAAAAACGTGTTAAATAACTTAAAAATTTTTTTATGATGTTTATAAAATATTGTGTGCCAATTTAGTTTATTATCAAGAATGTGGCAAAAAAAAGGAATATAGTAAAAATAAGGATAGTTTGGATTTTAACTTAGAAGACAACTATCTCGAGATCAAAACGTTTCCGAAAAAATTCTTCCAGATTCATGATCAGCGCCCCAAAAACACCCGTATAACAAATTTCATCAAAATCAAAGTTGATCCCACTTTCTAGACGGATACCAAAAATACCCATTTAACCCGTAACTAAAGACGTCAAAATGCATTAACGGTATTACAGACGTGTGGTCAAATTGATCTCTCTCTATTCAAACGTCTAGCAAATTTAAAATAGGCAAATAAACAAATGGTAGGGGAGCCCAAGAGGGGATTTCGGGATTTACTACAGCGCGGCAGATTAATATACCGTAGAATAGCTTGTACCTGGGTAAGTACCTCCAGCAAATATGAGCACCGCATACAGCGCCGATCATAAAAAACCAAAATATATCCATAGAATTTGTCAAGCGCGTCAGATTAAGATAGGGTAGGTACCGATAAAAAGTTATACATTAAATAACATTTTTTTTCTTTTGATCATCTAAGCTTTGCAACTCTATGACGCTTGAGTCTATTCTATATAGTGTAAAAAAATAGGCATCGACTTAGAAATCACCCTACCCAATATTTTTTCATACTATTTTAAAATGTGTTAAATAGAGTTCCTAACATTAAGCTGCGTGTCTAAAAATAACTTACTCGCTTGTGTAAATTTCATTTTAAATTTTTATAACTATAATACGCAGCTGGTATTGTTCTCATCAATGTTACCGATAAATGGCGTGACAACCAATCATTGATTAATATTAAGCCCAAGGCGGCAGGTGTTAACAAGCTAATAACCCAGTTTAGCTAAAACATAATCATTTTATTGTTTCACTAAAGTGTTGAACACAAAAAAATCTGATAGAGTAGGGCGTTTTTAATACACATCGGCAATGTCGGGGCCGGTGCCGGTGACAGTTCCGGTATCAAACATTGCATTTCACAGCTACCGGCCTGACAAGGCCGCTACAAACCTAATATGTTTTAGCAGTAGTAAAAGAATGATCCACGCTAGTGATCCCAACAAGCCTTACCTTCTTGCGCTAATATACCTAAAGCCGCGTCAATTCGTCAAACATTGGTCCAAACAGACCAACCTATTTGCGCGCTCCTTTGATGCAAAAACCGACAAGGTCTGAATCACCCCGAAATCATTCGCCAAGCCTTTAAAACGACCTGAATTCCGTCCACGTCCGCGCTATGTGGTGCTATGGGGCGCGCTATTTGGGTGGGTAATTGTGCAAGTCTGGACGCAGCATAAGAAAAAAGCACCGAAAGGGCAAGAAACAAAGAACACTGGTTACATCGATTGCTGATGTACCTAGCAGGTAACTTCTACACAGTTTTAAAACATACTTATTTTCAAATAAAGAAAACACACACTGCCCCTAGAAACGAGAATTAATACCGAAAAGACAATAATAAATAAACCTAAATCTCGCATTAAAACTTTACTGGGCACCCGCAAGTCTGATCATTTGTACAAGTTTACACACCAAAACAGTGAAATCGACAAATCGGAGTAAAAAATTTTCCAAAATTGAATATGGATCGAAAACCTATTTATTAAAGGAGAAAGAGGATGATGTCTTGGATTATGGAGAGCCATAAAAATGGGTTTCACAAAAAAAAGCAGCTATTGGTTAAATCGTTTTTAGATAAAAATCCTCGGGACACACCGTTTAAAAACAATATCCCGATCCAGACATCCAATTCTGACCAGTAGAGTTGCAGAGGTAGTTACCAATGCTAGCGGTAATGTCTCCAAACCTAATGTTAGGAACTGGTTTCGGCAGGTTGAAGAGTAATTAAGATAAAAAGACCCGTTTTAAATTTTGAAGGATCCATCGCGCACCTTTATTGGCGATAAAACTTGTTTTTCATTGTGCCCGGAGTGCCATTGAGCACGGACCATTAAAGTAAATATAACTATTATGTTTACTTTTTTCGCGTTTGGTTGCATTACTCCACCTATGGTGGTTTATCCTTACATCGCTAAAAGTGTTCCAAAATGATTGGTGGAAAATATAAATAAGTTACAATGGATGGATAAGAGCAATTTTTTTTACAAATATATTTCTCATTCGTTAAACAAAATGTTGATTTTCTTGTGATTTTTTTGTAGACGAATAAAAACTCATAAAAAATTGGACTTACCAAACTTATAAATAATTTTAATTTATTTATATCAGAATGCAAACAGGATATTACAGCCGACCGATGTATGTACTTTTAAGCCCTTAAAGGTAGCATGAAAAAATCTGTTACAAATTGGCGTCGTCATAATCAATTAATACAGCTAACCAAGGTTCGCTTTGCCCCAATAGCTTCAGGTACAAATACAGTGATGAATGGTTTTAGGGCCTATGGAATCTATCCTTGAAACCGAGATACTATTAACTATACCAAATGCCTAGGTAAGCAAAAAACTGAAAATGATAATATTAATATTACACTTATTAGCGATAAGAAGGATGTCTTGACTAACGATGATTTTTTGTTTTTGCAAACCATGTATATGACATAGAGAAAGTGAAAACTGAAAAGGAAAAAAATAGGGCCAAAAAGAGGAAAACATTAAAGTTAAGAAATTAAAAATAACACATTATAGACTGAAGTACTTAAAATAGTAATACTAAAGTAACCTAAGAATATAAATAAGTGCAGTACATAAGAAATAAAAACTTTTTCAAAAATAAAAATTTTAGAAAATAAATTATTATTACCCAGAAAGCCAAAAGTGAACAATCTATTTAATTTAAAGACAATATTAGAACAAAGGTACCCCATGGTAAAGGCGTTAAAAAGGGTTATTCTAGAAATAGGTATTGGGATTAAAAGTTTAAAAAATAATATGTTACTACTATATAATAAATTTATTGGCGTCGTTACCGGCACCGATTTTGCGCTGCCAACATAGGTAGAAGCAATGGAAGACTATGCAGTTTGGCTCATAGTGGCTTTGACAGGTACCAGATACCAAAGGTTAGTTAATTAAAACTTAACTTTCGTCATTTTGTAAAAGCTAAATTTCATACATGATTTCCCAACTCTATTTATACATAAAATACCTTTGCCCCTGTACAAGAACAGCAATAAAACAAAAGCAAAATAATGTTTATTTAGATACACCCTTTTTACTGACAGTACCAGTTAATATACAAGGTGTCTCAAAAACATTTTATTGCAAATTAGATTTTTTAAATAAAAAACCCTATTGGTTTTAACAAATTTTTACCCTGTACTAAATTCTACATCGAAAATGTAAAATACGCTATACGTCAATTATTGCTGGTTACTGAGTTATTAACAGTATGCTAATATATCCATTAACGATTAAAAGTGAAGAAAATTATATTCCAATCTAGCCAATCTGTTGTTAATGCCTTAATAATGAAAATAGAAATAAATAGAATATTTTATTTATTGAATGCTGTAACTATTAATTTTAACCTAAAACCTTGAATTTTATACTATATTTACTTTATTGTTTTCTTGTAACACTAAGTTTGGCACACAATGTAAAAGAGTCGGTGTCGGTGGGGAAAACGATAAAACGACGACCACAAAATGTTTTTTAAAGATATTTAAAAATGTTTTTTTTTATGAAGGGTATAAAATACTTAACAATTTCTATTAAGTGATTTTTATTTTTTTTGCATTGCCCTTTCTTTAAATTTTTTAAAACAAAAATTGTTTATTGCGTATTTATTTCTAAGCTTTAATACTACAAATATTCCCTATAAATTTAAAATCAAGAATTATGTTAAGATATACTTAATAATATTGTAATAGAAATTTTTTAACCAGTTGCTTTTTTTAGGTTCCAATACCAAATCAACGGTTGCAATTTTAAACTGCATAACCGCACGCCAGCTCTGTTTTAACGACAGTTCATGTTCTGCAATTTTGGAAATAATACCTCGAGTTTGTGGACCAGAAGTGGGTAAGTAAAACAGGAATAAAAAATATTATTCTTTCAGTGCCATGCTCTGTATCCAGACCGTAGGCGCCCTCTCGCACCTATCTGTGGCGCATACCAAACTGTTTTTACATAGATATGCGGAACCAGCAGCTTTACGTGGCGTTCGAACCACAACGTGAGAGAATGTAATAGGCAAAATTCTACGCAGTAGTTTGCCATTGTCTTCTGAGACATGACGAGCGATGAAAAATTTCCATGTATGAACTGTGAATTAAACCCGGATCTCCGTGGTAACAGGCTCTCTCTCTCTCTACCTTTAAAGATCAAAACCAAAAAATGCAAAATATATTATACATTATACAGGGTGTTTCTAAAGGGTCTGTACAAAATGCTATCATAAATTCCTTGGACCAAAATACAATGATCTAACGCAATTTACCTTTGTTCAAAAGTAAAACCGTTTGGGAGATACAGGGTGTAAAAGTTTTAATGTTATTTTAATTATTTTTCAACATTTTCTTTAAAATTAAACATTGTCTAACTAAATTTTCAAAAGCTGCCTGTATTATTTCCATTAAATCTAGAGGGAGCCACCTGCAGTCCTTTGTTTTTTTAATACCATAACTTTTTGGTGGCTCGATATAATATAGCTTTAATAAAATAATTCTTTTTATTTATAATGGTAAATATCGATACAAGCAACCGTTTATGAGATATTTCAGATTAAAGTTTTATAACACAAAATAAATCCCTCACACTTTATCTAGGCCACCCGGATTTTTCTCAAAGCTCTGTAAACAATGCAACCGCAAATTTCTTGGGCCAAAATACAACGATCTAATGCAATTTACCTTAGTCAAAAGGTTGATCGTTTGCTAGATACAGGGTGTCAACGTAAAAAAAAATAATTGGAAAATTTGATAGTTTTGTTTGTCTTTTATGGGGGTTTTTATATAAATATAATGACAGCCTATGGTATAGGGATTCGTTGGTAGGGTTGTGGTATGCTCTTGTTGTTCTTATGCTCCCTGTTATGTTTGTCTTATGTATTTTGGTAGTGTTTTTTTTTAAATCTCGTTTAAATAGTCCTAATAATATAGGTATTTGTAATTTTCTGTTATCTCTTAATCCGTATACTGTGTGTTGCTCCGTCGAGTGGGACATAGGGAATTCCATGTAAATTTTGAAGTAGTCAAATATTGGCTCCCTAATTATTTTAGAAAAAAATTCTATTAGGATTTATTAAAGTACACAATAAGTTTCACCTAAAATAAAAATTTAAGTATTTTTAATCAACCAGTAAAGAGTAAACTGCTTAAATACTTCTGCAACGTAGTATCTCATTATGCAACCTATACTCTAGAAATCAATAATAAAAACACCATATCAATTTATCAGAGAAAATTTAGATTATTAATTTATAGGATCCTGGCATTTTATTTTAGTTTACAGCTAATTCCAACACATGAACTCATAGTTACGTAAGACAATAAAACAAATTTGTCTACATTTAGAAATCATTTTATGACGAAAATGTTAAGATTTAATCAAATGCTCAAATATTACTTAAGTGCCAGACAATAACCCAAACGATTATAAATCTCATTTCTTACGTTGGCTAATTGGTTCCTTAGCTAGTCTAGTCTAAATTTTCATATTTTTATTGGCATAGAAAAAAATCGTTTGGCGAAAGATCCGGAGACCTGGCTGGCCAAGAAATTGCGTGGTTCGAGCCTATGATGTCGTTATTAAATGCGTTGTTCAAGTATTCACGCACAGCTCTGGTACTGTGTGCTGGGCAGCTATCCATTTAATACCAAATCTCTTGATTTTCACAAGCAAGGTTGTTCAAAGCAGACAAAATTTATTCCTCTTAAAGTTCCAGAAAGTACTCCGCATTCAAATTTCGGCCAAGGAACAATGGTCCAAGGATATGGTGGTCGAAAATTCCCGCCAAAACATTAATTTTTTGTGGATATTGAGTCCTTGTCTCGACAAATCGATTTTTGTTTTCGTTACTCCAGTACTAGCAATTTTAAATGTTGGGTTCATTGTTCAATGTAAAAGTGCATTCGTCAGTAAAGCAAATATTTTGTAAAAAACGTCTGTCAGTGTTTGTCCTCTCCACCATTTTAATGCAAAATTCCTGTCGTCGTATTTCGTCTCCGTCTCTTAATTCTTAGTGTCTTTCGTACTTGTAAGCGTGGTATTTACATATTTTTAAAATTCGAGATATTGTGGTGTGGTCTTGTCCAGTAATGTCCTCCAGTTGTCTCGTGCTAATGTTTCCTGCGGCCTCCTCTACGCAAAGTATCACGTCTAAATCCCTCTCGTTTTGTACAATTTGTCTCTGATTTTCACGTTGACTTTCTTCACATTTGCAATTATTGATTACTGTGCCTGTAGTTTCAAAATTTTTTCGTCCGTCCTATTGTCGATTTTCTTGGTATTGGTCTATTGGGAAAATAGGCTGCAAACATGTCCGCTACTCTTCGATAACTATTTCCCTGATAAAACCATTTTATAATAGTGATGTTTTTCTTGATTTGAGTAGTTCATTATTTAAAAATAATGTGACATTGATCTGGCAACTTGAGAGTAAGAGGTTAAATAATTTTTAACTTCTAATAATACAGGGCGCGTAAGAAAATAGGAGATTCGTAACTTATTTTAGCATTTATCTCTTAGCTGGACTGAGAAGAGTTAAAAACTTTTCGTGCCCTTTAAAAATCCCAATAATAGTTTCTTCTAAAATAATTAGGGGAGCCAATATTGGACCACTTCAAAATTTACATGGGATTCCCTATGTCCCGCTCGACGGAGCAACACCCGGTATACATACCTATAGGAATTAGATGCGGAGCGAAAGATTTTGTTTTTGCATATGCTGCAACCTGACTCTTTGTGTGTCTTTAAAAAATCCCAATAATATTTTCTTCTAAAATAATTAGGGGAGCCAATATTGGACCACTTCAAAATTTACATGGGATTCCCTATGTCCCGCTCGACGGAGCAACACCTGGTATACATACCTATAGGAATTAGATGCGGAGCGAAAGATTTTGTTTTTGCATATGCTGCAACCTGACTCTTTGTGTGTCTTTAAAAAATCCCAATAATATTTTCTTCTAAAATAATTAGAGGAGCCAATATTGGACCACTTCAAAATTTACATGGGATTCCCTATGTCCCGCTCGACGGAGCAACACCCGGTATACATACCTATAGGAATTAAATGCGGAGCGAAAGATTTTGTTTTTGCATATGCTGCAACCTGACTCTTTGTGTGTCTTTAAAAATCCCAATAATATTTTCTTCTAAAATAATTAGGGGAGCCAATATTGGACCACTTCAAAATTTACATGGGATTCCCTATGTCCCGCTCGACGGAGCAACATCTGGTATACATACCTATAGGAATTAGATGCGGAGCGAAAGATTTTGTTTTTGCATATGCTGCAACCTGCATCTTTGTGTGTCAGACACTCCTGGCCAGACACGTGCAGCGTATGTTACAACGGGTTTAAAAATTGAATTATAAATGTTAAGTTTGTTTTGCTAGGATAGTGAAGAGTTTGGGAAAAAGAAGGGAGTATAATGCCTGTTGCTCATAAAAGCCTTTTGGAGTTTGTAATTAATGTGAGACACGAATTTAAGTCTCTTGTCAATTACCATAATAAAGTTTTTTTTAAGAAATGATAGGAGTTTGGGTAATTTTCATAGGTATACGTATAAATTTTAAGTAAGTATTATCCATTCTATTTTTTTTGGCTGTCTATTTTCCAATGTTTGTAATATAGGATTAGGGAGGTAGGGTTATATTGAATATATTGCCCGGCTGCTGATGCCGAGAATAAACTGGTGTAAACCAGTACATAATCGGCAAAAAGAGCGAGGCTGGTACGCTAGCCATTACACAAGGTTTCCATGTATTGTTAGGTATAGTCCCTGGGCCAGTAATAAATTAACTTTAATAATAATAACGTCTAGTCTACTAAGAATATTCATATCATCATATTTGGTAGTCAAATCGACCTCTTGGGCTTATTAGGTCGAGATAAAAGTTATATCAAGGTTAAATCATTAAAATGTGTCGAAAAACAGACCACAATTATGGTATTTTTATGTTTTTGGCGTCTCTGAATCATATCAAGGCAAAATCTTCAGAAGTTATTGAAAATAGAGAACAATCATGATATTGAATTTGAATTAACCGACAACAACATACACAACGGCACAAAAACTTAAAGGTACCACAATTGTGGTCTATTTTCTATTAATTTTGATGATTTGACCTTTAAATCACCTTGACCCTGACCTGTTGGAGTTAAACCAACCAAAGATTTGGGTTCAGCGATCCCAAAAACATTAAGAAACCATGATCTAGTCCTTCGGACTTTCAATTTTTTGTGTAGAGCTGGGGTTGACTTTGACCATGACATGATGGGTCCAAATTGACCTTAGATTCGAATTCAGCGTTCCAAATACATAACATAAATAAATATTATGGTCTGTCTTTCAGAGCTGGAACTTTTTTCTTGTATGTGTGTGACTGTGTTATAGTTTTAGAAAAATTGACTAATATTTATCTATTCTTAGAATGCCTTAGTACGGCTTAGTTTGGCTTCTAGTTGGCCCTGACAGCGAAATGAGGCATCATAACCAACTAAACCGAATCAATTACCCGTACTACAAAGCATTGTTAGAATAGATAAATAATAATTATATCACCTTTTTTGGTCAATAAGAAGTTAATTAGAGTAAAAATAATACATCATAATTTGAACATTTTAGGGTAGGCTCTAAAATGCTAAGAAAGTATATTTGTTAAGCTAAAAATACACAAGAGATGACCAGAAAAAAGTCGCAAATTAAGTTATTCAATACATTTAGCAAGTTACATCGGTATGTTGAGAAAAAAACACAAACTAAAGAAGGTCCTTTTCTACAAGCAACAAGAAATCTAGCCCTAATTTGTATTTAAGGCTTTTGTTTAGAAAAAAATAATGATTATGTAATAACCTGCTAACGTAATTTTAACATGAAAATTAAAAGTCATAAACGGTTAAACTTGTGTATAAAACATTATACATATTTTTTTTTTAGATTTTACGCA
Organism: Listronotus bonariensis; assembly: GCA_014170235.1. Classification (NCBI taxonomy): domain Eukaryota; kingdom Metazoa; phylum Arthropoda; class Insecta; order Coleoptera; family Curculionidae; genus Listronotus; species Listronotus bonariensis. The sequence continues at coordinate 111,526 of JACEGR010000113.1, read as the reverse complement.
GAATCTAATAAATAATATATAATGTGCTCTATTTAAAATAAGGAAGTTAACATTTACTCCTGGTATAACCGGAAGTGCTGAAACAGTCAAATATTTTAATCGTTTGTCGCCTACTTTTCGACAATTTGATATCAGCAGTTCCCGGTGGAACACCCTGTATAACACTGCCAAATTAAAGATATTTGCAATAACATTTTTATATATTTAGAACCCTGTATCTTGAGAAGAAAAATTTTAGGACCTTCTGTATAACCTTTTTCGCTTATTTTAAAGAAAGGATTTTACTACAGCAGTTTAGCATCACAGTGCCTTACAACTTTACCGCTCTGTATACAGAACCAGTTTAAATCATTATAGTTGTTTTTTCTTTAAATAAATACATGTATAGTTTAAAAAAATACTGCAACCCCACCTACTCTTCTGGGTTGTTTGTATAATAAATTATTTTAAATATTAATTTAATTAGAAAAAAAATGCTGGGTTTGGCTTTTTATATTTAAACTGTACTAAATACCTAATGAAGGAAATTGTTCCATAAGGCACATATATTTTACGATCGATGTAGGTAAGTGCCTATTGAAATCATTAAGGGAATTTTAATATTATTAGAGTATGGGCTATTTTAATTCTAAAAATATAGGTAAAATGTTAGTGTTTTTTTTATTTCTACACACAATATCGTAACTTTTTAAAGTTAAAATTAATGACCTGCACAAATTAAGAGACTTAAATTTAATTTTATAGTACAGAAAATAAAGTATTTAACCTTAAAATTATTTTATCCCGCGTGGATTGACTTAAAATTTTAACAGAAAGTTCGGAAAAGTCCAAGGATCAAAATCTATATTGAACCTAAAGGCGCAAAACCCTTGGTTTGGTTGCCACCCCTTGTCGAGGATAAAAAAATTTACTACATTTCATACAAGAACCAATAAACATGGTGGTTCTAAGTAAACATGTTTTGGTATGATAAAAATAAGGTAAATATCTTGTCTGCATCAACAGAAAATATAGAATAAAACGTAGAATAAAACTAAAAACCATGGGAATTTTTAAATTATATTTTAGTTCGTTTTGACCGAAATAATATGTTTTTTATAAATAAAATTAAATTAATTTTAATAAAATTAGCTAAGGAAACGTCGATATACCCCGAAACTTGGGATTACCCTTTAACCCCCATTTAAAACACTAAAATTTGACATTTAAATTTATACAACCATTAACAATATCACGCTGACACAAACATGCGTTTAGGAACGCTAATGTTGGTTTATAATTAAAGTATTTACCAAAGTTACCGTTTACATCATATAAATTTAGACAAGCACTGTATATAATGTGTTTACGGATGGACCCAACTATACTTGTAGATTTTTTTATATTTAAAATAAATTTTGCTATAATATGTAAATTGTCAAAAGCCGCAATAAAAATTGCCGTAATATATATAAAATGATTTAAACTATAAAAATATTACTTTGGAAAAACAAATGACAAAACAGAAAAAAAAACAAAACAAAAATTATCCAATTAAATAGAATAAAAAAGTAGTCGAAAGTGTGTATTTTTATTTGTATTTATTTATTTATTTATTTTTGATTATGGTCTTTAAGGTTAACTTATATATCTTTTACCATGTATTAAAGTAAATAAATATATAAAAATGCTTAAAAAATATCTTATAAAATATACAATAAATATAATATAATAAAAATATATAAGTGTTAAATCATAAGATAATATTTTTTTTGTGGTTTTCGAGGTATCTTAAAAAAATAATTTTTGCTCTGAAGGAAAGTACAGTGACAATATCAAAAGAATTAAACTTTTATACGCTTGGATATCCCAGTAAAAAGTTTTTTTCCTAATTAAATTAGCCAGATTACACATTTAATAGTTATTTTTAATCCCAAACATATTTTCTTTTTACAAATTTTTGATATTGTAAAAAATAAAGGTACTTTTTTCGTGGGTTAAAGTCATGTTTTTGTGGATACATCGTATACGACTGACAAAAATTTATATCTAGTAATTAAATTTAAGTCTTTGTGGAACTCTTTTTAAAAATAACTTTATTTTTTGTAAAAATTAATAATTAACAGGTTTGCCATAAAGTAAGAAATAAAGTTGACACGCCGAATATTTATTATTTATATTGTATGAATTAAATTATTCATAAACTATTTATATTGTAAGAACTAATTTAAATAGCATAAAAAAGTAATCATTATTTTACCTTTTAATTAATATTTTTTTAAATTTTGTGTGAAAAATTACATAAATTTTAGCTTTACTTAATAATGTGTACATATTAAAAGTTAAATACATTACTTGTAAAGAAAAATCTTTTTTTTAGTAACACCCAATTTACTTTGGTAATTATAAACGATAAATAAGTATTATACTGCTATATTCTTTTCTTATTATTTTTAAGAAAGTTGTCCCAAAAATATATGTTTATTTTTGAAATATTTTTGCGATTTAATGTCATTCTGTATGTTATAAATGGAATTTTGAATAAATAATTTAGTATTTAAAATAAAACAAATAAATTAATAAAGAATAACCTTTTTAAGATGAGATGGATTATTAAAATGGGAATAGTTAAGTCAGTCCGGGGACACACTTTATATTCTTAGAAGGGCTTTCGACATAGCCACTGTATCAGCGGCGGTTTTCTAATGTCACTGGGAAAATTTAAGCTATGCTAATATATAAAACCATTTTTAACATTTGTGCTGGAGAAATACACTTTATAGTTTTCTTAGAAAAGCCGTTTAAACCACACGTATTTCTTTTCAATAATTTGTAACAAAAATAGTTTTTAAAATTATACCTTTTAAAGCGATGCAAAATAAAAGGCACAAATCTAAATCCAACTGACTTAATCATCAGCTGACAGAGTATAGTGACTTTCGGTGCTGCTACCTACCATTGCTAATTTTTAACAGTTACTTACCCTTTATCCCGTTCCAACCGCCTTATTATCTAAACTCGTGTTTATGTCATAACCTTTTTTAGCGAATGGATATTAGGAAAAGCATGGCTCAGAAGCGTGAGCCATATAGTGAGTACCTGGGGTCCTTTTTGCTTGGTTTACGTTGTCTTTAAAGTTTCATGAAAAAATACCGAACAATCCAAAAGCCAGAAGGGGGGTCCTGAATTTAGAAAAGCACTGTATATAATATAAATTAAAATAGACACAAATCACTGACAATATTTTTTCTACGACCAAACGTAGTTACCAAAAATGTTTGAGTTATTTCTTATGACCAGGTGAAAAGTTAACTATCTTATAATTAGTATAATTAGCATAATTAGTATTAGTCTCAGTGTTAACTTAATGGTGTTTAAAAAACGTTTTAAATCTGCCATTTTTACTTTTCATTTTTGTGAAATCAACTAGAGTTACTAATTTTATGGCTCCATAGTTTGATTTAGCGCGTTTCTTGCTACTGTTTAACTAAATTTAAAAACAAAATCATAATAAAATTTAAATAAAAAAGCGGCTTTAAGCTTATTTATTGCAAATGCTCTGTTAATACGTTTATTTAATTTAGTATTAGCGAGAATGTTTGGTTTTAAATTTTGGGGAATTTTAAGGTCTTAAAATTTTGATCTTAAATTATAACTTAAACATATTAATATAAGACTTGGTAGAGGTAAATGGTATAGGATAAATAAATGCATATCTTTCTTTTACCGGTCATTAACCAGAAATGGCTCCACTTTTAAATTTTTAAATGGAACACCCTGTATACTTGTGTGTGCAATTTTTAAAATTCTGAGATAATTCTAAATTAAAATGTGATATTTTTTAAAGTTTTTTTGCCTACACAAGTTTTTTATAGGTATTTTTAATATTGCATCTAGGTGGCCATGAAAAACTTTAATTATATTCTAATTAAGAATTGTCCAAGAATTCAAAAAAGTTTAAAATACACGATGTATTATATATTTAAAAATTTAAAGGTAAAGCAATTTACGATTAAATATAGTCTTAAATTTCTGGCTTGTCTTATAAATTCGTTGACACCCGGTATATTAATATAATTTCAATAAACAGATAATTATTTTAAGCGAATAACTTTAAAACAAATAAAAGTTCCTAGATGTCGTTTTTGCAGAAACCCTTAAATGTTTTGTTGTGATATTCAGTTAGCACCAAAACAAAATGGCCAATTTTTTGTTAAAGGGCAATATTTGATTTTAAATTAAACAACCTAATTTTATTATTTTTAAAATTAATATTTTTTTTTTTACGTGAGTGCCGACAGTTAAATTAAAAGTATTTAAAAATGAAAATTTGCTACATTCAAGGTTATTCGTGTTTTAAGGGATCAAAGAGTTTGTGAATGTTTTATTTGTGATCGTAGGGAAAATGTATGTTTTTATAAACCAGGTAAATTTTTTTGCCGTACCTAAAATTATTTAATCAAATTTGGTTGTATTTTTGTTTTTAATAGAGGTTTATTTTATAAACTAAATAAATCCATTTAAACAGACAAGTTATTATATTATTTAGTTTAAGCGCTGGTATACAAATTTTTAAGAAAACTTAATGTACTCCCAGAGCTTAGCGCACCATAATTAATCATTAGTGTCTATAACAATTTACAACGCAGCGCTTTTAAAGGGCAATACCCTATTTTTTATATTTTTGGTTTATTATTTCATAAAAATGAGTTAAACAAAACCCTTATTTTTTATTTTTAGGTAATTAATATACAAGTTGTATAGAAAAAGTTCATTAAAACCTTTTTCTTAAAAAAAAATTGTATTTCCAATGATGGGCTAATAGAAGTTTCGGCATTTTTATTGCTTTGGCATATAAAAACGTTAAGTAAATGCCAAAAGTAACAGCAATATATTTTAAATGGAATGATTTACCCACTAGTTGAGTTTAACTGATCGTAAGCTAAACTCGCAATTGTAAAACGTTGCATAAAAGTCCAAGAAAGCCTAAACCTTAAGTACCAACGTACCTTTTTTTTTTTTGTTTTTCTACAACCGTTAAAAAGAAAAAAACTTTTATCACAGAATTTTTAGTAATTTAGCAGTTAAAATAGGTTGAATAAAAAACGCTGAATGGAATACCTATTTATCCCGTGGGAGCGCTTCTATTTCCTGTTTTTATTACATAAGTTTAAACCATTTGTTGGTCTAAATATTATATATTTTTGGGTATTGTATCTTTTAACTTCTTTGGATATTTCCAGTTAAAAAAAAAACAATTTTTATTTAAACAAGTAGTGTTATATTAGCTTATACGACCCATCCAAATTAAGTGTTAGTCAATGGTAACTTTGTAAATAGTCAAAATAAAAATACTTTAAATCGGCAACCTAGAAGCATTTTTACCGGTTTTTAAGATTAAAAATTAGAAAAATCAAATTACTGTAGTACTTTCAAGCTACAAGGTGAAATGGATTTTTGTTTTTAATAGGACACCCTGTATATTTATTTCCATTTTAAAGATTTACCAATAGCTTTTATAAAAGTTAAAATGTAATTTATTCAATTTTTAATAGTTATGGTCATCTTCAGAAGTTTGATAGCAAATTGGCGTTATTTAAATGGAATACCGTAAATATTGTGTCTCGACAAATAAGGTTTTTTAAAAGACATTAAGAAAATACCACATTTAATATGTCCAAATTTTATAGCTTTGAAAATATGGCTATTCTATCCTAAAACCTAAGAAGCATCTAAAAAGTAGAAGATATAATAAAAATATATTATAATTTTCAGATTTGGATGGACGTATTTTTAAAACTATAAGAAATAAAAAATGTGGTACTTTTTTAAGCTTTTTAGATAACCTTTTAAATGGTGATGCAATTTTCAGGGTTTTCCTTTTAAAAAATAATATATTACTCTGTTACTCGAAAATGCGATTGCCAATTTTATTGTTTTGTCTAATCTTTTTAAAATAATTTGTTAAAATGGTACTAGTTTGCCAATTTACAGACCTTTCTATTGACCATATTAACAAAATTACTTATGCCGGACACTTAATTTAAAACCCCCGGTTTATTTTTAATTATCTATGAAAAGTAAAAAAAAAAATAATTTTTGGTAATACTTTTTAAATTTGGTTTTATATCTATTTGTCGTGCTAATGCAATAAGTACTTAAATATGTAAATTTTATTGCCCATAGCGTGTGTCTAAAAGTATTACATTACCAACATCATTAAATATATATCATTTATAAAGTAAAGGGACTATTACATCGCAAGAAATCTAATTAGGGTCTTTTCTAAAGAAAATTTAAAAATAAGCCAACAAACTATATTACATAGCATAATCAATAATTCTTTTATGTCGTGTACATAACTTGCCCTTATATGTTAAAACGATCGATTAAATATGCCTACGAAGATTCAGGGCCGGCATAAAAAATATTTAAAAAATACTGTGATAAATGTACAGGGAAATAAGATACTGTTGTTTTCCTTAAACTATGAACGAATTTTTCTTAATTACTTTTAATATGGTAAGATTTTTAAACAGCTTTTAGGTTTACTTTAAATATACAGCGTGATTTACAAATCGACCACACAACCAAAAGTGCTACTTCTACATGATTAAATAATGGTACAGCTCTATACAGGCTCTCCACGGATAGGGTTTACAAAAGGACAAATGAATTAAAAAATCATTTTTTGAAAAGAAGTTTATTATTTAAAAAAAATTGTTGTAAAAATACATTATTTACAAAAAAATATATTAGTTTTATATGTAGGGTATGCAAAAACTTGAAAAAACATAACTTTTTGTGCAGATTAAACTAACATTGTTTTTAATTTAAATTAAAAGCATAGGAAATATTCGAGGAATGATGGGCATTGTTCGTGTCACCATCTGACAAATGGTGAAAGCAGTGGGCCAGCGGCAGTACCTATTGTTCTGCTCGAATCCGTGCGCTCGTTGCAGAGGTAAATTGTAGGAGAGTACATAGCAGAGTATTAACAAGGTTTCAGATACATTACTCGCCTAAGTCGACGGTTTGGTTTCCATGCCGGTATATCAGTTTGCTAGGTTATTCCTAAAATGTCTCAATGTCAATGTTAGTACTAAGAATTTTAATACCTATTTTTAAAAATACCCGCAAATTTATTTTTTGTTATTATTAATCTAGTTGTTACTAGCTATAAAAATAATTTATATATTAAAATATAAAAAAATCATCATACTTTACTTACTTTTTGAAAATTTTTAATAAAGCTAAAAAAAATGATAATGGTAAACAGTTTTCTTTGGGACTTAGCTATACTATTCTAAAATACAATTATTTTTGGCAAAGATTTAATTTACATTAAATTAGTACCATATGCTTAAAAATACAATAATTTACTAGTTCAAGATATTTTACTTTTTATACAGAATGTTAATACAATTTTACAACTTTCCAAACACATGTGGTACTTATCATAGTAAGTTCTATAAACTATTCTTTCTATTTAAATATTTGAAAAAAAACAAAAACATGTTAAGAGCAAGCAAATTTCGGAAAAAAGCCAGTATTACCTAAAACTATTTTGCTGTCTGCATATTTTTTCATAAAAAGAAAACATAATGCCAAGATCGGCGGCTACATAAATTTAAATAAAAATGGCCTGGTTTTTATTTATTTGATAATAGAATTTTGTAAACTACTACCATTAAATGAAACAGTAGAAAAAACCATGTTATTAGAAATATTTTTTCTCCACAGGCCTTTAACGTCTAGTATTTTATCATTTCGTAGGTTTCTCTCTTTTGATTTTATTATACCTTTCAGTCATGGGTAAATGCTTATCGATTTACATTAAAACGGTTACTTAAGGTCTAACCACTGTTAACAAAATATAAAAAAGTAAATAATTTATAATATATTTTTATAACAAAATAAATTTTATATAATATTTAATTTAAAGCACTAAATTATTAAGATGTTTTCGTTTTTTTTTATTTTAACTTTCTTGATTGTTAGGTTCTTAAAGAACAAATGCATAAATTATTTTTAACCATTTTCTGTTTCATTTTTCTTTAAAAATTAACAATATTATAACATAATACGTTTTTCCTTTCATATACAGGGTGTTTCAACTCTATTTATACACAAAATAACTTCGCCCTTGTACAAGATACAAAAATAAACTTAAACTAAAAATGTTTACTCGGATACAATCTTTTTACTGAGAGTACCAGTTAATATACAAAGTATCCTAAAAATAGACTTTTTATTTTCAAGTAGGGTTTTTTTAATGAAACACCCTGTATTTTTTAACAAATGTTAATTCTGTATAAAACTCCACATCAAAAATGTTTAACACACTATACGTCAATTATTGCTGGTTTTTTAAATATGAGCAGTATGTTAATATGCTTATTAATGATAAAAAGTGAAAAAAATTTTTGGTTCTATTTATTTTTAAATATTTATGCCACTGTTAGAATGACAAAAGATAAATTACCATGTATTTATTTACCTTACATTGCAAGAACTACTAATAGGTTTGTCAACAATTTAGTTAATTTTGGATACATATTTACTTAATTGCACTAAAAAACAGCAATATGTCAATATAACTGGTTTTTAAGTTAAGTAAGTAAATATGTATCTAAAATAAACTAAATAGCTGAATAACTTATTGGAGGTTCTTACAATGAAAGGTTAATAATTACAAGGTATTATAACATTTGATAATTCAAAAATAATTAAATCCAAAATATTATTTTTCCATTTTCACTTCTAATTGTTAATCGGTATAACAGCATACCGCTTTTAAAAAAGTAAGGATTGTTAAAAAGGTAATTTAAAACCCTTTAAGATGAGCGCTAGCACTCTACCCACTTTCCATTTAAACTAAAACTAAATATTGACGTGATTCAGGATTATTTAATAGTTGAATCAATAACGGAATTTACGGGGTTGCTCGTTTTAATTGGGATGCACTGTATATGAGAATACATTAAACCATTCGAACATGATATGAGTAATTGATGGTTGTACTAAACAGTTTTAACGCAAATATCTCGAAAAGGGTTACTTAGAGCGATTCTTACAGAATATACTATTAAGAGTTTACTGGAATACTTAAGGGGCAATCTAGGGTGGCAACAAAATGTTGCGACATTTTAGAGAATCTTCAAGAAGTATAGGTACCGACCTCTACTTTGCCCAAAGAGGTAAATATCGTATGTGACAAGTTCATGTAAAAGAACCCTTAGATACCTACCGACTTTTATAAGGATATTTAAAATGTACCCAAACTTGTCAATATAAATATTTTTTTTTACTTTGACACCCTGTATCTGCCTTAAAATAAAAATATTTAAAATCCTATTATCTTAGCATGCGGAATTTGTGGTTTTCTTGTGTACCATTAAGGTATGATTCTGAACCCCGCAACAAACTACTAACTGTTGACGCAAGCGCCTGAACCATTTATATTGCCAGCAACGCTACTCGTTACTCTTCATGGTGAAAGCGAAATAAGTAGAACCTTACGGCGCTTGCGTCGGTGGTTAGCCGTCTGCCACAGTCCTTGGAATTATACCTTTAAGGTTTAATTTAGAGCATTGCGACAGGCTGTAAACTTTCGACGCAATCGCCAAAGCCATTTATATTACCAGCAACGCTACTCGTTATTTCCCAAGGCTAAAGCAAAATAAGTATAACGTTCCGGCGCTTGCGTCGACTGATAATAGCCTGTTGAGATACTCGGAATCATACCATTAAGGTTAATTTCCACGTAGCAGTACCGCAACAGCGCGTAACGTCTACTCATTTCAATGGAGAGCTGCACGTGTCCAGCCTATTCCCAAGAAAGGATTTAAATCTCTTTCATCCAACTATAAACCTATTTTACTTCTCTCAATGCTTTGTAAAGTAATGGAGAAATCCATTAACTCGCAAATTCTATTAGTATTTAAAAAACATAAAATTTTACATGGCAGGCAATACGGATTTCGTCACAAGAGACCTACATCAGATCTTCTTTCCTTCGTTTCACACAACTGGAACAAGTCTCTTGAGTTTCTAGGTGCGTCTCAGATTGTTGCTCTTGATATATCTAAAGCTTTCGACCAGATCTGGCATGGCGTACTTCTCAATAAACTTCCCTCCTACGGTCTTCCAACTAAACTCTGCTCTTGGCTCTCCAGTTTTCTTTCTAATCGACGTATATCAGTCATTTTTGATGGCCACTCTTCAAGCTTTCCCGAAATTAATGCTGGAGTGCCTTAGGGTTCAATACTAGCACCAACTTTGTTTCTTCTTCACATCAACGACCTTCTTTCTTTCACAAGCAATCCCATTCATAATTATGCTGACGATAGTACCCTTCACTCCAGTTTTTAGGTTCTCAAACCAATCTCTCAACCCGACTTGGAAAGCAAACGCAGGGCGATGCAGATATCTCTTTCAAAGGATCTCTATTTGATATTGGATTGGGGCGCCAAAAATCTCGTTCAATTTAATGCATCCAACACACAATTATGATCCTTGTCACGAAAAAATCATCAAACACTCACCCTTTGCTTATGAGTGGCCAGGTTTTGCAGAGCTGGGGTACATTCAACCTTGTGGGCGTCACATTTAAGAATTACCCTAACTGGCATAAACACATTGTATCTATAGCCACCGCGGCTTCAAAAAGCTTGAATTTATTTTCCGAGTCAAAAGTATTTTTCTCCTTCCAATTTATACACTTTGTATGTGTCCCAAATTCGACCCTCTCTGGAATATTGTTCTCATGTCTGGGGAATGGCATTCCCTACAACCCTCAGCATTCTTGATGCCATTTAAAGAAGAGCTGTTTGTCTTATTAATGATTCTTTACTTACTCAAAGGCTTCCTTTCCTTTGCTCATCGTCGAGCTGTGGGAGATCTATGGCTCTTTTATAGATACTTTTACGGCTTCTGCTTCGACGAATTATCCAGTATAGTCCCTCCTTTTGCAGCTCCCAACAGATAAACGCATGGTACCGCACGTATGCATCCCTATACGGTACAACTGGACAGACCCCGAACTTCCCACATTTCGTTCGTTCTTTTACCCCTACAGTTTCTAGACTATGGAACCTACTACCAGCGGAGGTCTTTCCTTCTCCCCCAAATCTTTAAGTTTTTGAGTCCCGTGTTAACGAACTTCCTCTTACCTTGCTTAAAACACCCACGGTACGTTAGTATTTAGGCTGTCAGCCTTCGTGGATTGTCCAAAGATAAAAAAACAAACGTCAGTTCCGTATAATTTAGTAGTCTTAAGATTATATCCTAAACGAATGTCATTTAAAATAAGTTAGTCGTATAGCGCTGATGATTTATTTGCCGTTGCTTTAATGTTATTCGGTAAAGAAAAAAGGGGTATTTTAATTCTAACTAGTATACAAACCCATAGCAAAAAGTATAATCAACCAACCACCAATGACCAAAGTGCCGCTAATGCAAAACGATTATTTTTTCCACCTCCGCAAAATAATGACCGAATTGTGGCAAGATCTGCCGGACAACAAAATCTGAAGTGGTGTTTACTGCTACCAATTTCCACTTAGCAGCGCACTGACGGACAAACTGTATATTTGAGAGTATTTTTAATTTATTTTATTCTATTTACCTTTTTCTTGCAATCTGAATGAACATTCCTATAACTTAAATTTAAAAATACCACAAATATTTAAACCAAAATCGTAAGCTGTACGCTAATTTTAGCTTTATTGAAACGAGCTTTTTCAAGTTTAATAGTAATAGTTTGAAATGGTTAAGTGATGTCTGAAGTACACTAAATTTGCATATCTATAATTTATATTTCTTGTTTCCATTTAACGTAGTCCAAAGGAAGGCAATATTGTTTACGAGGGTCAATTTTATGGGGATACAATAAAATTTGAATAGTGTTATCAAGTCATATTATCATGGTAACAAACAGAATACGCAATCAGTTCATTATAAAAATATTAAATTATTAATCTGTCCATCATTTGTTTATTAATTGGGTATATTGCAAAACGTGACAATCGTACATTTTAAAATTAAAAATATCAATAATGTCTTCATGGATATACTTAACGATACTTGTAAAGTCATAATAAAAATTGCCCCATGATATACAGGGTACTTTAAACTTGCAAAAATATTTACAAAAAAATAGAAAAAACCCAATATTTAGAAGTAACCTAATTAAACTGCATAAACTGGTAACCTTTATGAAGACGCCTATGATTTCAAGCAACAAATTATAGTTTTAAACTAAAAATATTTTTTTTTACATAAATTATTTATTTTTATTTTTGGTGTTAGCTAAAATGTATGCCTGTAGTACCAAAAAAAGCAAAGATTTATTAAACAAAATTTATAACTAATTACTTTTTATTCTCGATAATTTTTATTTGCCAAAAAAACATCTTTGCAATTTCAAATTTCCCTGTCTATTATAAGGTAATTTTTTAACGCATTTAATAATTGTTTTTACCAAATTGTAAAAAATAATTTAAAAATAAAATTAATTTAAATTCAGTAAATGCAATTGAAAAAAATATTATCCACTTTACAATACATTGAATAATAGTTTTATTAAATAACAATATGATCGTGAAAAACAAATTACGCTCTTTAATTAATTAGGAAATATATAAAATTATTTATCTGGCCATCATATGCTTATTGATTGGATATGCTGCAAAAAGTGGCAATCGTACATTTTAAAATTAAAAATATGAATAATGTCTCCACAGATAAACTTGGATTATTAAATAAAATCGATCCTATTATGGTAAATAATACACGTTTTCCATTACAAACAAATGTTTCAAAGAAGCATTATAAATAATATTTTATTTATAATGTAACTCTAATAAATGTGGCATAATTGCGTAATTTTAATAAAAATAATTAAATAAATTTGGTTTAATTTTACATAAACAACTTTATACGTTAAGCTAAGTAACAAGGTATATTGGCCAGTAAAGCAACAACAACATGGGACGAAGTCACCGTGCGTTAAGAGATATTGATTTCGGGATTGGAATGGTATAAGTTTTATTGCACTAAAATAGTTCTGTTATTAATAATTAAGTGAAATATTGTGCTCTGCTTAAACAGAAAACAATATTGAGGTATACATAAATAAATTTGACTGTTAACAAGCTGACAAACCGCACATTGCGTCGATATGTGGATACATTGACAGTATAATGTATAATACGTTATACATTATATTGTCATTTGTATCCACATAATATCCACGCAATGTGCCGTTTGTCAGCTTGTTAACATGTTAAATTTATTTATTTATACTCTACCAGTGGTATTCTACACGCGTTAGACCGCCTTTTCTTTATGCTTTGCCAGTCAACCCTTTGACTTAGGACATGCTGTATACCTAGGTAATGTATAAATTGATGGGTCAATACCCACACCATAGTTAAACTAAAATTCAAAATTTTATTCAGGCCTCCTATTTAAAGTAATTAATTTAGTTACTGCCAATCTGTTAAAAAGTAAAAATAATTGACGGGTCAAAACAATTTTATAGCCTGTATTAATTAGTTATTCTGAAAAATATTTCACATTAGTCCATTTCGAACAGTTCCCGTAAATTAATTACGGTTCTATTATAGATATATTGTTTTTATTTTCAAATCTTGGGATCTGCCCCGGCGTCATAGGGGTTTAAAGAGGGTGGTAATGATTAATTTAATTATTAACAAAAAACAAGGTCCATTTAACTTCTTAAAAACATAATTTTCTTACCGTCCGACAAGTAACACAGACATAAATATGCTATTTTTAATTTTGTCACTATGGGTTTTAGCTACCACTTGCCAAATCAGATTTTATAAAAAGCTTAAAATCAGGAAAAAACATATTTTCAATATTTAATAATCCCTGGTTTTTTCCCGAAGACTCTGCCATTAATTTTATGACAAACATAAATCCTGTTTTTTTACAGTTTACCGGTCCAAAGAAATTGATATTTTTTTGGCATTTTTACTGTCAAAATATCATTTTTAATGACACAAAAAAAAGGAAACGTTAGAGCCCTTAAAATTATTATTAAGATGTCTGTCATCGCGACTAAAAGTTTTGTGACAACAAGCTATTAATGCAAAATTTGCAAATCGTTAATTTAAAAAATTTTACTTACACACATTTTTAACAAAACATGAAATTTCTACAAAAAGGCTATATTAATATTTTTTAATAAATAACTACTTCCAAAGTTATTCGACGTTAAAGTTAAATCCAAAATAATTTGTCGATTTTTTTTGCGTCAAATAATATTTAATGAAGTAAATTTATTAAAAAATATTAAAAAGCCTTTTTGTAGCGCAAAAAGTTTAATTTAAAAATATATAATTGATTTATTTAAATATTAATATTTGTTGTAGTAAGAAAAATTTAAACTTAAAAAAATATTAGAAAATAAGTTTGTAAAATGTTCAAAACCCGATGACATAGAAATGGCTTATATGACCCCATTTTAGACAAAAAGGTTTTTTTGTAGGAAATTTGCTTTTCTTGAAGAATGTGTGTTGGTAATTTTTTTTACATAAGCGATTTGCGAGTTTTGCATTAAAAAGATTGTTTCAAAAGAATCTGTTAGTCGCGTTAGTGGAGTTTTTAATAATAATATGTAGGTCTAACTTTCATATAATTTTTTAAATGATATTAAAACAGTACCGTTTAGAAAAATATTTGTTTTTTTTTGGGCCTAGTGTACTCCTTAGTATAAAAAATAGACCAACGTTTTAATTGTGTGTTTTAGAATTGCATCTTTGCAACTATTATTTATGTTGCTATTAATCCGGTCAAAATAGACCTAAAAATAGGGCTAACCTTGCAAATATTTAAATAGTGCTAAAAATTGGCATAGATTTTAAATCAACGATTATTAATATCACAGCCTCACAAAAAATGTAAACATAATGTATTCCCATGTATTTTTCGGCGCTGAATCCAATCTTGACCTTAGAAATGGCTTTATACGTTTAGAATTAATCACGTGGGCCGAAAATGGCTTCTATGGGCCCCGAAATACGGTTTCCGGGCTAAGGCGGGGTCGAGGAGTTATTCAAAAGCCGCCAGATTTGTGCTCGACAGGTCTACGGCTTACTGATTTCCTGTTTGGAACCACCCTTTAGGGGCAGGAAAATCGTATTTAAACTTACCAATTACAACGGTGATATTTTCATTCTGGACTTTACATTAGGGTCAAAAAGTTTTTGGCCTGTTGAAATTTCCAGTTAAAGACCGGGAAAATGACCCTTCAGGAGCCAAAAATCGTGTTTTAGACGTAGCAAACACAATAGTGCGATTTTTATGTATTTTTAAATTATGTAGCCTAGATTGTGCTTGACAAGTTTATGCCTGAGTGAAATTTTCTGCTTGGGACCAAAAAATAACCTCTTGGGAGCCGGAAAATCGTTTTACAGAGGTAGTAATCACAACAGTAATATTTTTATGTACTTGTAAATTCTAGACTTTAAACAATGCGCAAAAGTTTTTTCCCGTTAAAATTCCCAGTTTGAGACCAAGAAAATTACCTCTTAGGGGCCGGAAAATCGCCTTTTGGACATGCCAATCGCGACAGTGAATGATTTCCTGTCGAAAATTTCATATAAAGCTCATTTTTTTCAGAATTTAAAAGCACATAAAAATATTACTGTCGTGACTGGGATGGCAAACAGTACATAAAAATTTCACTGTTGTGATTGTTACCCCCAAAACACGATGTTCCGTCTCCTAGGGTTTCATTTTTCATTCCCAAACTAGAATTTTAACAGGCCATAAACTTGTGGCGCATAGTATAAGGTCCAGAATTCAAATGTCACTGTTGTGATTGCTAAATCTGATTTTTAGTTCCCTAAAGCGTCGTCTTTCCGGTCCCAAACGGCAAAATTTAAGTTAGCCGTAGACCTGTCAAGCACAAATCCGTCTTTGGCTTTAAAATGAACTTTCGAACTTACCTTAAGGTCTGGCCACACATTGCCGTAACGAGCCCGCAGGCATGCGCCTGGCTAGTGAAATGTAGGATAAAGGGGGAAGGACTTTTAATATTCTCACTGTATGTATTAAGTATCTCCCTCGGGCAGATTATTAAATAGGGAACGAAATTCGGCCCTAATTAATATTGAAGGTGTGTCGTGTATATTGTATTGTTCTAATTTGGCAACACAAAGTGGTTTTTTGATAGTCTACAGAGTGGGCTAGAAATGAATTTGAAAAAACTGTAAATGGAATTTCAGCTAATAACAGTTTATGCGCTCATAAACGCTGGACGAGAATAAAAATACTATTGTAGATGTTTTTATAACGTGATGAGAAAGTGTTGCCTAGGGTTGGACTTTTGGGGTTAGCGCTTACAGATGTGTCGTATGATAGGGACAAGAATGCTCTCCGAAGTCTTAACGGAGGTTCAGCAGCTTCAGAAAGCGAGCTATTCATAGAACTGGTGCAAAAAGCACCGAGTGGTAGACGGATCGCTGAATTGGGAATAGAATTAAGGAGTTTTAAGACAGAATCGTAAGCAGCCGCACTGTAATCGATGCGGGATCGAATGACGGCTCTGTATACCTTTAGGGTGTTTTGCTCCCCATGATCTGGTGGTTTAAACCTTTTAAATATTTAAACCCACTCTGCATGTCAATACAAGGTTATGAATGTAAGGTTTTCGTGTGAGTTTATCGTCAAATGTCATTCCAAAAAATTTTACTTTGTGTTCTAATTTTAGTGGACTTAAAAAAAGGCGCGCATTTTCTTTTTGTTGTGAAAAATTGACGGTCGGTCTTTTGAAACCAATATTCTAGGTTTCTAAGGTTTTGTTGTAAAATATTGGGCATGGATTTTGGATACTGGTAATCAAGACTAAGTCATCGGCGCAAAGTTTGCATTTAACTAGGGTAGTGATGTACTTAGTGACGTTATTATTCGCAAGTAGAAAAAGTGTTTTTCTGAGGACTGGGCTTTGGGGAATACCGTTCTCTAGGGTCATTTTTTTAAAAATAAAACTTTAAATTTTAAAGCTTTTTTAATGTCAAAAAATATGGAATTTTTGATTGTTAATAAAGGCCTGGTGTACTTCGGATTCTAAATCTATAATTTTATCTTATACTCTTACATCTTAGCTTTCTGAAGGCACTTTGTTCTGCTGCTGTAAGTTTTTTTTTTAACTAGGTACCAAGATAACCTTTTATTTAATTTTTTTCCATACCTTTGCTCATTGCGCACGTTAGAGATATTGGCCTAGATCCAATAATGCTGTTTAGAGCCCCTGCTTTCTTGGGTGGTGGTATAAGCTATAGCTATTCTATAGGAAATTAATGTTAGATCCATATTTAATTGTATATCTTACTTATGTAGCGGGGGTTTCAGGCGTTAGAGATGATACGTACTGAATCCACAAATCTTATTTGCTTCTTTCAACAATAGATCTTGCTTTTGCTTAAAGTTTTTTAAAGTCAACATATTTTTGTTCGTTGTTTTTTTTGTACTTTAAGTAACGTTTGTTTTTATGCCTTGATAACCGTTTTTCTTTTTTGTTCCACTATGGGACTGGATTTTTTTACTTTTTTGCTATTTTATCCATAAATTTTTTGCCGCATCCGTTAGAATACTTGAAATTATCCATTAAGACGTTTATAGTTTGTTCGTTTCTGTATGGAAAAAAATTATTTTCTACAGATGTTTGATATTTTGTTTAATCTGCCTGGTTAAGATTTCATTTATTTCTAGTGTAGGTTCATATGTTTCGGGGTTAAAACTTATGGTGATAGGAATATGGTCGCTACCGTACAAAGACGGAAAAACCTTCCATTGCAACGAGGTGGCTAGAGATGGGTCGCATAGGGTAAGATCGAGTGCTGTGGAAAAGCCAGTGGCCACGTCAATACGTCTGCTTTGCCGCTGTTAGGTTTAACCAAATTGGTAGAGTCTAAGGCATCAAATATTTTTATTCTTATAACGTCTGTCACAGTGCGCATTCCCATGTAGCACTGTGACAGTTAGAATTGCCCAATATTATACAAGGAGCTGGAATTTGTTTTAAAATGTTACATATATCATGGCTACTTAGGTCATCTAATGAAGGAATGTATTTATTGCATATTGAGACTTTCTTTAAAAACTCTACGTTAACTGTGACTACTTTCAGGGTTGTATTTACTAATACTTTGCAAGCATTTATATCTATTCAAATACATATTGATACGCAGCCGCTTGCCTTATAATGATTTTTTCTGTTTTTATAAAAACCGTTAAAATTATTGGGGCAATTAACTTTTTCATCTTTAAAATGTGTTTTTGTAATGCTATTATGGTTGGATTTTCTTCTTAAGAAGAATTAAAAGCATTTTTGAGTTTGAAAAATATCCGTTTATGTCCCATTGTAAGATTGAATGTGCAGATATGTTCATATTTTAAGTTTTTTTTGTATGCATTTAAATTAAATCTGTGCCGGATGGTAAACCGTCAACATAATTTCCTAACTTTTTTTTAATATGGTACATTTAGTTTTAAATGATCGGTTAGGGAAATGGGGGTATATTTTTTTATATATATAATTAGATCCTTTATACATATAGTTTTAATTATACCTGGTGTTTTGTTGCAAATACTCGTAACAATTTTATAAATTCCAATGAATTTCATATATTTAAATCAGATCAACCAACAAATCAGTATTATCTTATGTGTAAAGAAAAAAGTTAACCGTGACTAACTTCGACGGAAATGTGTGTATTGCTCCGTATCACCTCGTATAAAAACTCGTGTCTTCGTTTTTATACCTTTATTAACAATGGAACGTAACTATGGTTACAACAACGACAAAATCTTCTCTTATCAATGTCTCGAAGTTTACACCACAAAAGTCGAATCTATACTAACTGATCGGAGGTTTCCCGTCGCCTTTTTATAGTATGGTGGAAGAGTAAAGAATGATCTAGAATATTCGAGAAATATCGTGAAAATTCCATAGTACAGGATGACATAAAAGTTCTTAATGGATAATTCGGGCGTTTTCGGAAACCTTCGAAAGTGATTGAGAACTTGGAAAAATTAAGGTAAATTATTTAAATAAATTAACAAACTAAATTAAATGATCCTAACTCTCTAAAATTCTATAACCTAAACACATTTTTGAAAGTCTGTAACATTGCTTCCCTTCCAAGTTTTGATCGTCTCGATCAAGTATCTTCACTGTCTTGATAACGGCTTAGCCTTTCTAGATGTACTACTTTCATCTTTGCCTGTGGACTCTTCTGTATACGGTACACCAGATCATTAAGCCGTGTCACCACTTTATATGGTCCCTCCATGACTTCTGTAGTTTCAGGTGAACGCCCCTTGAGTTCTTCTCGGATTGTATAATCAAACTTTTTCACCGACGACATAAATCCCTGATGGTTAGCTTTCAAGTCATAGCGGGATTTCATACGGTCACTTCCTTTTTGTAACTTGGTACGCACCTCTTCATGTATCCTCTGTAGCTGTTTACTTAGTTGACTTACATAGTCTTCTGCTGGTTCTTCATTGGTGGAAGGTCGTCCTGTAAGCAAGTCAGCTGGAAGACATATTTCCGCTCCGAAAATGACTTTAGCAGGTGTTTCGCCAGTAGTTTCGTGAATTGCGGGCGAGTATGCTAATAAAAACGGCTGTATACAGTTACCCCAGTCACTTTGTTGGTCATTTGCTTTAATTTTCAGGTAGTTATCAAGTGTTCTGTTAAACCGCTCTACCATACCATCGGACTGGGGATGAAGAGGTGTTGTTCTTGTTTTATGGATTCCCAGGAGATTACAAAGGTTCTTGAAAGATCGGACTCAAAGTTTCTGCCTTGATCGGAATGTATTTCTCCTAGGAACTCCATAGCGACAAATCCATTGTTGAAATAATACATCGGCAACAGTGATAGCTTCTTGATTTGGGATGGGTAGACTTCTGGCCATTTACTGAGAGTAATCCATCGCTACCAAGATATAGCGATTCCCTGATTTACTAACTGGAAATGGCCCTGCTATGTCTATGGCAATTCTTTCAAAGGTGCCCCTACGTATTCTTCATCTGCCATGGCTTCGTGTTTCGGTCCCTTGCTGGAAGCGCAGTCCTATACATTCTGCACCAGTCTTTTACGTCTGCACGACTTCCAGCCAGTAGAACCTTTCTCGAACCTTTTCGAGAGTCTTCATAACTCGAAATGGCCACCTCACACCATTATTACAAGGCTTGCAATACTTCAGGAATCCTTTTGGTTGGTAGGATTATCTGATGTTTATGGATTTTGCCGTCAGAACTTTCCCAGACCCTTTGTAATAGGCCATCTTTAATAACCAAAGAGTCCCATATGGCCCAGTACCCTTTATGTCTTGGAGACTTTGAAGCTATTTGCTGATATGGTGGCCTTTTCACATTTTCTGTCTTAAGTTTGACAATGTCTCCAAAATCTGGATCTTCTAGTTGTTCTTTGGCCAAGATCTTAGGGTCCCATTCTTGAGAGCACTGGATGCGTGTTCTTCGGCAGTGGAATTCATCGGGATCTTCTTGCTCTTCTCGTCTGCTGCAGTGTTTGCATTCGTCCGGGCAGGGTCGTCTTGATAGAGCGTCAGCATTCTTATGGTTCAGTCCTTTTCGATGTTCGATTTTAAAGTCGTATTCTTGAATACGTTGCAGCCATCGGGCTATCTGACCTTCAGGGTTCTTGAACTGAAGCAACCATTTAAGTGATGCATGATCCGTTCTTAGGTGGAATTTCTGGCCATACAGGTATTTATGAAAATGCTCAAAGATTTGACAATAGCTAAAAGTTCTTTTCTAGTGACACAATAATTTCTTTCAGGTTTGGACAGAACTTTGCTAAAATAGGCTATAACTTTTTCTTGGCCATCTTGAATCTGTGACAAAATTCCACCAATAGCAGTGTTGCTTGCATCAGTGTCCACAATAAATGTTTGATTTGGTTGTGGATAGTGACAACACTCGGGGGATTGCACAGGGCTTTCTTTAGGTGTATAAAAGCTGCTTGACAATCTTCAGTCCATTCATAGCTGTTGTTGTTTTCCGTAAGACGATGTAATGGTCTAGCAATATCGGCAAACCCATGTATGAACCGTCTGTAATAGGTACACAGTCCCAGAAAACTTCTAATTTCATGCTTGTTCTTTGGTATAGGCCAGTTCTGGATAGCTTCTGTCTTCTCTGGATCGGTTCTTACTCCATCTTCTGTAATTATATGCCCCAGGTACTTGACTTCTTTCTGGAACAGGTGACATTTCTTTGGGCTAAGCTTCAGCTGGGCGGATCTAAGCTTTTGAAAAACCTCTTCAACATTTTTCAGGTGGTCATCAAATGTTTTTCCAAGAATTATTATGTCATCAAGGTATACTAAGCATGTTTTCCAAGTTAGTCCCCGTAGTGTTAACTCCATCAAACGTTCAAATGTAGCAGGGGCATTGCATAGTCCAAAGGGCATAACATTAAATTGCCACAGTCCGGTCCCGGTCGAGAAAGCAGATTTTTCCTTGTCTTCCGGATGAAGTTCTACTTGCCAATAGCCACTTTTTAGGTCTAATGTGGAAAACCATTTTGACCCCGTCAGTGTGTCTAGGGTATCGTCAATTCTTGGTAGTGGAAAACTGTCCTTCTTCGTGACATCATTCAGTCTTCGGAAATCAACACAAAATCTTGTGGAACCATCTTTCTTCTTAACTAGGACTACTGGAGATGACCATGGGCTCTGGGATGGTTCTATGATGCCTTGATTTTGCATGTCTTCAAGTAACTTTTCAACTTCTTCTTTCTTGGCTAAAGGAATTCTTCTGGGCGGTTGTTTTATCGGTGATGCGTCTCCAGTGTTTATTCGATGTTGAACTACACTGGTTTTACCCAAATCTTTTTCGGATAAAGAGAAAACATCTTGATTTCCTCTTAAAAGTTCTTCCAGCATACATACTTGGTCTGGGTCTAACAAGGATTTTGATGAAATCACCAGGTCTTGTAGAGCCTCAGGTAGTTTACGTGTGGAGACTCCTGCAGGTGTGGTACATGGATGGGTAACTATCATAGCAGCAGGTTGACAGGTACCGACTTTGTCACCCATTTTGACCTGTTGAGGGAAATCTTTCAGGTTCATCATTCTGACAAATACCATATTTTCTTTGGTTTGCGCCAGAGTTCTTGCTGGTAGAATTCCTTTAGCGTATAAGGGACAATTTTCTAATGGTTCGACTAACACGATTTCACCTTCTTCTGAATCTTCAAACCTTGCTTGTATGATGCTTTCTGAGTTTGGCGGTAGAATAACATCTTCCGTGAGGACTACTTCTCGAATCGATGTTTCACTGCTTCGTGGTAGTCTCATTACAATCTCTTCTTTATTGGTTCGTAGTACCCGTTGTGGAAGGTCTAGTATAAACTTCTGATTTTCCATAATGTCAAGGCCAAGGATAACTTCGTCCAGGATGTCGGCAACAAACACGACGTGGATAAATGTTGTTGTTCCTAGGGTTATTCTGGCTTCATGTATGCCTTTAACTGGTATAACTTCTCCATTAGCAGTTTCCAAAGGTAATTCTTTACAGGGCGGAATATTTTACAGTGAGCTACGATGTTCGGCTTCACGATGGTATGTGTGGAACCAGTATCTAGTACCATTTCGCAGTCCCGACCGCACACATTTCCAGGTACTACCAAGCTGGAGCCATTGTTCTGCAGCCGGGATACTCTAATTATTGTTGTTGATGGGGCTTGGTAGTACTAGGAGTTTTCCGGATTACTTGCAGGGGCATTCGATCTGGTACAATTTCTTTGAATGTGCCCCGCTTCACCACACTTCCAGCACAGGATTCTATTTCTTCGACGGAAGGTCATGCTTTTTGTTGTCTCCATCTACTTGTTTTTGACGTAGGATTTCTTGCAGCTGTTGTATTACTGTTGTCAAATTATCATTTGGATTGCTGTCTTCTGGTGCATAATTTGTTCTTCGAAGTCTTGCCTGTGTTCTGGATGTCTGCTTAGCCGTTTCAAACTGAAGTGCGTAGGCAAGAGCTTCTGAAATTTTCTTTAGTCTGGCCATTCTTAATGCTTGGTTCATATCTGGATCGCGCAGACCTTCAATGAAACTGCCTACCGCCAATTCTTGCTTAATTTCTTCTGGGTACGATGGATACGTTAAATTAACTAGACGTACAATATCTGCTTCATACTCTTGGAGGCTTTCGTTGTATTTCTGTCTTCGTCCCTGGAGCTGCGCCTTATAGACTTCTTGTAGATGTGCTTCGCCATATCTCATCTTCAAGAACATCACAATAGATTGATAGTCGGATTGCTTTTCTTCGGAATGTTTCTTAAAACCTCTATGGCTTCACCTCGAAGAGCAAGTACAAGAGCTCGTGCCTTCTCTGAAGAACTCCAATTATTGCCATTGGCAGCAGCTTCAAACTGTCGGAGATACGTAACCCATGGTACTTTACCATCAAAAGTAGGTGGTTTCATAACAGTTAATGAAGTACCACATTCTGAAACTACGCCTAGATACTTAGATATTTTTGAATCTGTCGCTGTATTTTCTTCTTGTTGTATTTCTTGAACTTGATCGAAGTAACTGTACGTTTGCTGCATTTACTTCCATCTTCCATCTTCGTGAAGTTTTAATTCGAGCAACATTTGTTGCCTCATTTCTTCTTGATTTTGTTGAAATTCTCCCCTTAGATGTTCTCGAATCTTTACCATCTTTTCTTTTAGCTCTTGTTTTCATTTGTTCTTGGCTTTTTTATATCGCTTTTGAATTTTTTCGATATGCTGTCTTGTTTCTGTTTGACTTGTTTTGATTTCCGCTTCATTTCTTTTTGATTGTTCTTCATTTCTTCTTGACTTTTCTTCATTTCTTCTAAATTGGTCTTCATTTCATTTCTTGATGTCTTCTTTCAGTGACTATCATTTCTTCTGATCTGCTTTCTTCTATGTCTTCTTTCAGGGATTCTTGACTGATCTTAATGTCTTCTTTTAGGGATTCTTGACTTTCCTGTCTTCTTTCAGTTCTTGCTTCTCATTCTTTAGATCTTCTTCTAAGTCTAGTCTTGTTTTCCATCATGTTCAATTAGCGATACTTACCTCCATACTGCTGTGTTGTCTAGTCTCAGCTGGCATTCTCTTACCTATCACTTGGGCTTCCTTGAGTAACCTCGT
Organism: Listronotus bonariensis; assembly: GCA_014170235.1. Taxonomy (NCBI): domain Eukaryota; kingdom Metazoa; phylum Arthropoda; class Insecta; order Coleoptera; family Curculionidae; genus Listronotus; species Listronotus bonariensis. Next base: position 87,355 of record JACEGR010000113.1, on the reverse strand, counting down.
TCCACTTCCGACACCAAATGTTCCGTATCACCTCGTATAAAAACTCGTGTCTTCGTTTTTATACCTTTATTAACAATGGAACGTAACTATGGTTACAACAACGACAAAATCTTCTCTTATCAATGTCTCGAAGTTTACACCACAAAAGTCGAATCTATACTAACTGATCGGAGGTTTCCCGTCGCCCTTTTATAGTATGGTGGAAGAGTAAAGAATGATCTAGAATATTCGAGAAATATCGTGAAAATTCCATAGTACAGGATGACATAAAAGTTCTTAATGGATAATTCGGGCGTTTTCGGAAACCTTCGAAAGTGATTGAAGAACTTGGAAAAATTAAGGTAAATTATTTAAATAAATTAACAAACTAAATTAAATGATCCTAACTCTCTAAAATTCGATAACCTAAACACATTTTTGAAAGTCTGTAACAGTATAATAGGCAAAATACGACTTTTGGGATCGCGACATTTTTAAAGTGGTGATTTGAAGCAAAAAATGTTTTAGAATATTTGTAGATACTTTTGTCGTATTATTAAGAATCTTAAAGTAAGTTCCTTGACAATTTTAGCTCTATGCGAATTATTTTATTCCTATATGTCTATTTTGACCGGACTATATAAAGATGATAAAAACTCCTAGATCCTTTTTTAAGCCAATATTATAACGGTGGATTTATTTCGTAAAGTAAGTCTTTGTAAAATGTCAGGCTTTTAAAATGCTAAAACCCTATTAAGCCCATAACTCTCCAGTTCTTTAAAGTTTTTTTATCAGTTATCAGCTTTATCTCTTCTTTCGCTTTGGATTTGCAGGCCAGATTTAAAAAGAGAATGTTCATTTAGTTTTTTGTAAATTAAATGTTTTTTTTAACTTAAATTTCCTTGTTTTTACAGTATTATTTTTAGAATTTTTTATTAGTTACAAGCTATTTTTTTACCACAGACAGTGATTCTATGCAAGTTTTAAATTTAATAAATATAAAATAAAAAACTGTAAAGTTACTTTTTTAAGTGTATAAGTTTTTTTTTAATTATAACAATTTCTTTAAACAAGAATTTTTTTTTAATTTTTATTTATTTATATAATCTAGCATTAACCTCTTTATTTTAAATTTGTGTTGTTGTTTTATTATATCATACCATTATACTATAGAGTATGTTAACGTAAGTTGGCGTCATATGATAAACGTTTTTATCTTTAAATTTTAGAAAGGGAAGTTATTTTTTCAAAAAAGTTCTACTTGGTCCAAAACTTTAAAGGCAACTACCAGATATTAAATGTATTTGTTATCTACGAGGTTTGGCAAAAAATATGATTTAGTCAAAGAATAAATTACCTGTATTTTTATAAATATCAAATAAGTTCGTTTACAAGGTAATTCTACCTACATATACAGGTTGAGCTAAATAAGATAACACATAAGCAATGTGAGGAAAAGAGACAATCTAACTAAATCCCGGCATTAAACATGCGTGACTAATACTGCTTGTTTTGTTTTTCTATTACTCGCCGATGTACCAAAAGTGCTTGCTTAAGCAGTATATCCATAAACTTGGAAAATTATTTTTAGGAACATACTATGACTTAAAATAGATTAACTAATATTATAAAATTATATTAAAAAAGCAGAATTCTGGAATAAAATAATATTTAAAATTAAAAATAAAGACCCTATACTTATACCTATGTTTTGTTTAGAAATATTTTTGATATAATAACTTTGAGCCGTACTCTTAATTCTAATAACAAAGAAGTTAAATTAGTACTGAGAAGTACAGTGTACCATTAAAAATACCATCCATTTATATTATACCGTGTTTATTGTTTTCTAGTAAAAGTTACTAAAAAAAAACAATTAATTTTAAAAATCAACTTAATTATTTTTAAAACAAAAAATGCTTTACCCTATATTATTTGTATATAATTAGCGGTATTTTAATAAATTCAAAATAATTATATTTATTAGAAAGCTTTGCTTTTAAAATATGACACAACTTTTCATTCCAAACTAGTTGCCTAAATAATATTTTTCTTAAAGTACAAAAATAAAGGTAGTTTTCTCTTATATATACCATATACGCTATGGTTAATTTAAATTTTGATCAGTGGTTTGTGAGTTTCGCTGTATGCAGAGATTTTTATCAGGAATATTTTTTAAATATTAAAAATTAAAGACCTAACAGGTAGGTATAGTTAAGTCCATAGTAGACACACTGTATTTTTGTTGTAATGATTATTATTTTAAAGTATGTAGGTACACGAAGTGTTTTAAAGTAAATAAAAATTAAAATATAATATTTTGTAAGGAAATAAATATGAATAGGTACCTATTATTTTCAAAGAATGTCTATTTTTCTTTCTCCATTGTTGTTTTTCTGTAGAACTCTATTAGGATCCATTTTTACATAATACTGCATTACTCCTTTTGTGAGATGGAAGTGAATATAACAATAAGAAGCATTAGTAAATTTAAACGATCCGAGAGTATTTTATTGGTAAGGTATTATAGGAATTATGCAAAAAGCTTTATCCTACATTACAATCTCAGGAGCGGGACATGTTAAAAACACTTGCTAGTTTTAATAATTTTGGTTAATATATATATATATATATATATATATATATATATATATATATATATATATATATATATATATATATATATATATATATATATATATAGTATAAATATATATTTTTTAAACCGCTAAATGTACATACAATTTTTTAATTTGGTGTCTTGGCACTATTGGTAATATTACAATTTTCTTGTTACTTTACTGCTTGTCTTTTTTTTCCTTTTCCAAAGGAATCATGTCAGATTAGAATAGAGTTAATTACATGCTTATCAGTGTACTCTTATATTTCACTAATTTGACAATTTAAGAGTGACGTTAAGAAAGCAAAGGGCAAAAATGTTAAAAAACGTCATTATAACATTCTCAGAAAATCATTCAGGTTTAAAAAAAATCGATATGAATAAAACGATTTACACAAGCCATAATAATAACAGTATTTTGTTTTGACATATTTAAAACTCCAATAGGTCTCTACGACTCTCAAGTAGTTTTTTTTTAATCTTTGTCACAGCCCACAAAGGCTTTTTGCCTATGTATCAGAGTACTGTGTCCGGTCCCGGGTGGGTGTCCTCATTTAGCACCGTGGGCTCCCCTACTATAATAAATATGACGTTTTAATTAAATAAAAAATATATACACTGTTTTTCAAAATATGTTGGCAATCTCTCAAATTTATATGAGCACATAAAAATAATGGAAAATTCCTTTAACATATTTTTTTCCTATCTCTTTACAAAAGATATGCCCATTAAAGAACCCACTAAAAATCGGTTTTTTTCTTAAATAACTTTTTTTGTTTCCTTGTTATAATATATATATATTTTTTTAATATGATAAACACCAGTTGAGAACTTCTTAAAAAATATTCTTGCAAACTCACTTGCTCTTATTAGTTTGCCAGGGGCGGACTAACCCTTACACAATAGGACTACATTATTTTTTCACTCCCCCATAATAAAGGAATATAAATAACATTTTTTAAATAGCTTATACCCTAACTAATGTTTGATTAGTTTTAGTACTATTTGTAACAGAATAATCTCATGTTATTTTAGATGTCTCCAATAAAAAATTGAAAACACTTTAATTTATCGACATCTAACGAAAATTACCCTGTTTTTAGCTAAGGAATTAAGCTACCAAAAAATACTTATTTTTTAATATCTACAGAGTCTGTAAAGAGGAAATCAACAATATTGTGTAAGCGTTAGTCCGCCCCTGGAAACTAATCAAGAGCAAGTGATTTTGCAAGAACATTGTTTTAACAGTTCTAACTGGCGTTTATCATATTAAAAAATATTTTATTATTACAAGCATTACGAAAAGTTATTTATAAAACCGGATAGCCATAGAAGATATTAACTCTTAGGAAAGTCCTAAAATTGGTGTTTATCATATTAAAAAAAAGCAATATACCAAGTACTAAAAAGGTGCCACTTAAGAAAAACTAATTATCAGTGGCGGTCCCTTGAGGGCAAGCAACATCTCTGTCAAATATGGACTTTGGGCAAATATTTTATAGGAACTTGTCACATTGTCTTTATGTGTTTGATATTAAACCAAAAGATTGCTTCCACACCCTACAACTTTTATTTAAGACTTTTGTCAGCATGTTACTACAATAACAGAAAGCCGAGTCGGATTCTTTTGGAACATGGTGCTACCCCAAAATGCTGGACGGGAAATGACAAAACTCTTAGGCGACTAGAGGGAACACATCTATCCTAATGGGCACTCCCAAACAACATATATAAAACTCAGCTTTTACAAAATGTACTGAGAGCTGGCGTTTGAATCCTCGGCCAACCTCGGGCACCTGGCACCCGCCAAAGTCGATCACTATGAGCTTGTGAAAGTCACAGTCTACACTATTGCTTCTACCCGCGTTGGGGGGCAATACACTGACAAGCTTTGCGACTTTGCAGGCTAACGGAAATCGCGCCGCTCGCAGACCTCTTGAACCATATCGTATTACATCCTTTATTTCTTGAAGGTAGCTTCACAACAAAGTTTTGTTTTGGCCCTTGGACGGTCCACAAAGGCCAAAAAGCCTAAATATCAACGCACTGCATGAGTGTCGGTAAAGAAATTGAGGGTAAGTGGGTATTTGTTGACTACGGACTTAAATAATACTTGTATTCGAAGTACTGCGATAACCTATTTTCATTTTCGCCATTTGCCAACTTTAAAATTTTTAGATTAGTTTGTTACAAAAACTCACTGGATTTTTACTGCTTCTTAAAAAGCCAAAATCGCTTTAAATGCGTGCAACACAAACCTTGTTATTATTTTGAAGCTGGTAAAGATTTGTTTTCAGGTTAGTGCTAAACATATAATTGAAAATTTTGCTCCCATTTCGTATTTCACAGTCTCCCTTACATTAGTGGATACAGGCAGTATTAAAGCTTACGCATAACACAGGTGCTTATAACGAAAGGTATGTTTGTTTAGAGAACGGCTTAAATTACTAAGATAACATGATTTTTAAACATGTAATTAAAACCGGTATATATTATTTATATATGTATTTTAAACGACGAGGCCATATTTTCTAGGCACCTTTGTTAGAGACTTTACTGCACTGATTTAATTTTTTTATATCCTCTGGTTACTGAGAAGTCCCAACGCTATTTTTTAAAAAGTTTTATAGCCTATTTATTCTACAAAAAATAATATATTATATGCATATATAAAGCGGGTCGTTAAGCATTCATATATCAAACCAAGGGTCAGAACTGTACCCCAGAAGCCCAAAGAAATACCTTTTAAAAGTAGGCTAATTGCTGAGGTGGCGCCTACCTTTTTTTTGCAAACATGCTGAATCCCCTTTGTTTTTATTTGGTTGTAGCCTTCTTGCATCTTTTGTAAAGAAAGCATTTTCTGTCCAAAATATTTACTGATCTTCCCAAACAAGAGATAAATACTGTGGCAAGACTTGCCTATATGTTGTTGCGCATGCATTATTTAAACACAACAAGCTAATATTTTAGAAGGTTTATGTGTTATATATATGCGCGATATTTATTTTACGTGGCATGTTGCATGTGTTGTGTGTTTAATGTGTCATTTGTGGACAATCCGCCTGACGTTAAACAAATGATGAAAAATAAATATCGCTGCTAAAAGTATTTAGCCGCAAACCACTACTCCGCTTTTTTGTTGTTGATTTTAATTTTACAGGTAGTAATATTTCATTTTCATGAATTAATTCTTTAGATTTTTGTAATTTTAGTTTTAAATGTAATTAAAGAGAGAAAATTTAAAATTTTACAAACATTTTAATATACAGGGTGTTTCTAAACAAATGCGAAACATTTTAGGAGGTGTTTTTTACCAGAAAAAAAAATAAGTTTATATAAAACATATGTCCTAAACATCTTGGTTTTTAAACTACAGAGTGTTAATTTTTTTAAATATTGCTTTTTAAAATAGCTTTTATACCCATACAGATATTTTTAAAAAATTGGGAGACGCACCCTTTGAACCAAAAGAAATTCTTTGGAATACAAGAAAACATAACTTTTACCAGTGTCGTCTATAATAGGTTTAAGGTAAATATTATTTGAGAAAAGGATGGTGCGGCGATGCAATTTTTGAAGTAAAAATCTTTTTTTAAATCCCCGTTTAGTATTGAACAAATTTAACCTCCTGACTGGTTTTTGTTTGATGTATGGTATTCTCGTAAATAAATAGAAACTATTTTTTGGCATGGTAATTTTTTATGCCTAATATGAAATTCTACATTAAACATTACCCTTTGATATTTATTCTTTAATTAGAAAGAAATTTGACCATGCCGAGAAATGGTATCTATTAATTTACGCAAAAACCGTATATCAAACAAAAAGTCAAGAAATCAAATTTGTTCTAAACTAAACAGGGATTTAAAAAAATATTTTTATTATATAAAAATGCAGTGGCGTGCCATTATAAAAAATATTTACCTTAAACCCCGTATGGACGACAGTGGTAAAAATTATGTTTTGTCTTGTATGCCAATTTTTTTTGGTAAAAATCACCTTCTGAGATTTTTTGCATTTGTTTAGAGACACCCTGTATATATAATTTTTATATATATATAGGTATGTTTGGTTAAATCTTAATATTTTAGCATAAGAAATATGTGGTTTCTCTGTGTACCATTAAACGGCAGACACCCTGTATTTATGACTGTATATATGCTGTATACTTTAAAAAAGAAATTAAATAAATAATATAAAATTTATTACATATCTCGAAAATCTTGATTCTATTAAAAGAAGAGTTGTTTACCTATTAGTAATCCTTTGCTTACAGAAAGAGTTCCTTCACTTGCCTATCGCTGGAGATTTAAAGCTTTAAATATGTATTTTTGCGGCTTTTGCTTCAACGAATAGGCCAGTATAATTCCTCTCTTTGCAGCTACTAACCGAGAAATTAGTAGTGAACAGTAATGCATCCCTTTAAGCTCCAACTGCACTGGCCTTGAGAACTTTTTACGCAAGTTTTAGACATTCTAGAGTTTCAAGAATGTGAAATATGCTGTCTGTAAAGGTCTTTTGTTCTGTATTTTCCCTTGTTTAAAGCTAAAAAATTATGTAAAAAATATACCCACTGAATGTTGTCTTGTATATTGTATAGGTACCTATAGCATTCTCATATTATTAAAAACTAAGTTTATTGTTAATACTTTTTAAATATCAGTATTTTTATATTTATTATTTACAAAAACCCTAAGAAACTTCATTAAATATATAAAATGCTTCCTATCCCACTAATTATTACTAATCCTATTATTTAATAAATAACATCCTGTTCTTAATAATACAGACAGGAAAATATATACCTATCTAATCCTCAAAATCTGAATTTAGTAGAAGAGAACACAAACAGAATATAAAACTGAAGAAAAGTCCTTAAACCAAAATTACTAAGTGGAAAACTTATGTTAAAAACCAGATAAAAATATTTGGGAGATAAAAAGGATTTTACGGAAATTGGATAGTTGGGCAGCGACATTCTCTACGATTCTAATGGTTTCTTATATCGAAATCTTACAATAAATCAGACTGATTTCGGGTATTTCTTAACCCTTATCAATTCGAAGTGTGACATCTGCCTATTGGCAGGCAATTAGGTTTTCTATACAGGGTTATTCACGGTAAGTGTCCTATTAAAAGATCTCTATAACCACCAAGGAAGATTTTCTTAATTTTTGACACTAGGTTTAGTAATGTCAATCTTTAGATAATAAATGTTTATTGTTTCTAGGTTTTTTTAATAAATTAAAAGTGCGTATAAATTTACTAATTTTACATAAAACATCCTATATAATTGAACATTTTTTGAGTTCTGCATGACTAAAACAATTTTATAAGTCATGTTCAGTTCCTTAGCCAAACAGTTTTTGACATACGTGTCCAAGATAAGGAAGGCCTGTATGGACATCTTGAAAGTGGTAAGAGATAAAGTCGTTTAAATAAAGTTAAATAGGAACAAAGTTAAGGTTTTATGTGCCTAATAACATACTGTGCAAAAACTAAAATTTTTATTAGTTTCGGAGATATTTACAACTGGAGATTTTACAAAAATTGGATTTTTTTTTCTGGTTTAATTTAAAGTAGGATTTTAAAATAAATCGCAATTTTGCATTGATCCTTTTTTGCTCTTTTCACTAATGGTGTTTTATTTGAAAGGCGACGTTTCATTTTCGTTGTACCATCATCAACTTTATATTTGTAAATACTGTCCTGATATTTTAATTCTAATTTAATTATATATGTTTTTTAAAAATTTTATTAAAAAAAAACATTTTTAATAAAATAACTAATCAACTAATGAACCAAACAGAACTTAACAAAAGCCTCCAGCCTCCCAAACTTACATTTTTAAATACGGTCCTGAAATTTTATTATTTAAATTGAAAATATTTTTTTTTCGAATAATATAAGCATAATACTGACCTGTATTTTTAAGTATTTGGTAAAAATAGTTATCTTTATATTATTAAAAAAATATATATTATGGAGCATTTACAGATGCACGGAATGAGTGTCGCCAGTCTACAAATCACTACAAGTGTAATCTTTACTGGCGCGCCGAATATTCATGCGTGCATAAATGTCAAAAAGTTAATTGCCTTCTAACTTTTCCATGCGCCAATGAAAGTGGCGAGCATAAAAAGTATTTATTGCAATGTGTAAACATAAACTTGCGGAGTAAAGTTCTAAGGAATTATCACCTTTCTTGAGGTTTATGAACAAAACCCGTGTTCATAGGAAGTGCATTCTAATACGTACAACGACAGAGATTCTCTGAAAAACTCCATACGATCGCCTATCAAAGGCGATGAGGATTCCAGGATTTGGTATTTCATAAGTTAGGGCCAAATTTTATCAACAAGAGCTCTTAAAAACCAAAACTGTTTGTCGTTTCTGGTTTCTGATATGGTATATGGAAACGGTGAACAGAAAATATAAATTGACAAAAGGAAAATTGTTGTTTCATCTTTAAACTAAAAACGTTAAAAGGCCAACAGAAACAGAAACGTCAATCCATAATTTCAGCTGTACTGGCGCGAAACTTAAACTGGCGTTGGTAATGGCGCCACTAATTCCATGCACGTGTAAACGCGCCATTAATTTTAAAATTTACAAATAATAAATAATGATCAAATGATTTACTTAAACAAAAACTATTTTTATACGGAACTTGTTTTAGCTTTTTTCTAGTGAAGTAAATATTACAACAAGTAAAACATCTTTAATAATTTGTAGTTGTTATTTATCTAAAATATTAGAAAAGCCTTTAAAACAAATAATTAAGTTGGTGCTGGATAGTTTAGTTATTAATTTGTGCATAATCATGCAAAAGTTTTTTAAGTTGTTTTGAATTTGCGCGGATTAAAGATTATACCGTCAAACCGTCAATGTTATGAAAAAATATCCACCGCTAACAACTTAAAATTATCAAAGATGTTTTGCTTGTTGCTAAATTTACCTAACTAGGAAAAGCTAAAACAATTTCGTATAAAAATTGTTATCATATAAGTAAATCATTTGATCTTTCAATATTGTGCATTTTAAAGTTCTTATTTTCTTCACCAAACTAATGTTTTAATACTAATATTTAAAGTTTAAAATGTCAAGCTTACTATTTTTACCGAATCCTAAAAATATATGTCTGCATTACGGTTAATTTATAATGTTAACTCAAAATATTAATAATTGGCTTTAAAAGTTTGATAATAAAATATTAGGACCGTATTAAAAAATGTAAATTGGTGATGTTAGAGGTTTTCGTTAAGTTTTACTTGGTTTACTAAAGAATTTTTTAATATAAAATGCAGAGTTACTTTTTTTATAAAATTTCTAAAAATACAGGTTTGTATTAGAATTAGACCCAATGTGTAAAACATCATTTTTAGATTTTTGATAAAAAAAATATATTTTATTTTTATTTATTTATTTTTTTCAACAACAGTGCAAATTTAAGTTTGTAATAATTAGTAAATACGTTTAAATTGTAATACGTTAATGAGCTCAAGACCTATTAAATTAGCACAAAGTTACACTTTTTACAAAGTCGTACGCAGGAGGGGGGCAATGGGGGCTATTGCTGTCTTCGCCCCCTAGGATCCCAAGAAAGACGGGTTGTTTGGTGGAGATGTATAAAAAAGTACATTACTTTTCAAAATTTTATTGCCCTTAAACAGAAAAAAGTTTAAAAAATTAATTTATTTTCTTGTTGTTTAAAACTTTATTGCCCCTATATATCATAAAAAAAGGATAAGAAAAGGTTTTTTTTTACATGAAGACCTTTTTTTATTTTCTTTTCTTTGTTTTTAAAATAATAAAGTTTTTACACCCCCTGGAAGTCATCCTGTCGGCGCTCATGTTAAATCCATTTTTTTTGTTATCTCCTTTTTAAGTTGTTGCCCACCCCCGCTTTCTCCGTACGGCTCTGACCCTTTATATTATTAAATACAGGATGTCCGGTATTTAATGCCAAAATATTAAGATTTAACCAAACGTATCTGAGTATATCCTAAAGTTCATAATAAGGAAAATACGGGGTGTCAAAGTAAAAAGTATTTTGATAGGTATGTAGGTACCATTTAAGTTAACCAGTAAACTTTCCTATGCTTTTTACGCAAAAAGGTACATCTTGTTAAAATCGCTTTGAGCGACCGTTTTTTAGATATTTGCATTTAAGTGGTAATGTGCAACCAAAGAGTATAGGGAGGAATACAGGGTGTTTCACAACTTATCCAACAAACTTTAAGGGCTAATTTTACAATAAAAAATATAAAAAAAACTTTATATAAACATATGTATTAAACGTTTTAGTTTTTGTACTACAGGATGCTAAAAATTAGAAAAAAATGTTTTTTGTTTTTTAATAATACCTTTCATATCATTTTAAATATTTAAAAAAAAATTGTGGTCGCCTTTTATGCACCAAAACACATTTTTTTGCAACAAGAAACAAATATTTTTTACCAGTGACGTTTATGAGTGGTATAAGTTAAATATTATTTAATAAAAAAATGTTACGTCACTGCATTTTTTTAACATAAAAATATTTTTGTTAAAATCCATTAGGTTAGGAATTAATTTGATATTTTTAGTTTTTTTATTTAATGCACGGTTTTTGTGTAAATTATTAAAAACCTTTTTTCGGCATAGTGATTTTGTATTGATAATATTAAATCCTACATTAAAAAATCACCTCTGGTATTTTTTATTGAATTAATAGGGATTTAATCATGTGGAGAAATGGCTTTTATTTATTTATGCAAAAACGGTGTACCAAATAAATAAACATTGTCCCCATTTAATATCGTGGGCTCCCCTACTATAGAGTAAAACTATGTTAGTTATGAGTAAAACAAGTTTAAGGCTCACATCATTATCAACGTTGCAAAAAGCAATTGCGTGATGGGGGATTATGTGCAAACTTTTACGTAACTTCTATAAAAGTCATATTAAATAAAACTGCTTTAAAATTTACTATTATGCGTGATCACTGATAAGTAATCTTGCTCTCTGCATACTAGCAAAACATAGGTTTTTAAAATTGTGTTTTAGTCTTGGGTGAACAGAAATTATTTTTTATTTAATGTTATAAGGTAAATTGCTCCACGGTAAAAAATACAAAAAACTAAGGTGTGTGGTCCGTTTTTTACCGTTTAGTGTAATGGCCAACTAAAATCTCATCTAACGGATCTCATCTAATTGATTAGGAAGATACAGGCTGATTCTTAAAATCTTCTTGTTGTCCTGTGTCTTAATTATTTGTGGAGAGATGAAAACATTTAATTAAAAAAAAAAAAGGTTCATGTATTTTTACAAACACCCAGAGAGTTAAAGTAATATATACAGAGTGTTTCCTAATTCTAGTAAGGAAATTTAGTAGCGTATTCCAAGCCAATTTTGTAAAAGAAAGTTAATTTAAACATGGGTCCGGAATTTTTTGTTTTTAAGGTATAAAACAATATCGGTTTTTTAATAATACCTTAAATATGCCTTATCTGATTTTAATACAATTTGGCTGTGGTATTTGATAAAATAGCAAGTTGCCTCTAAACTAATTTTAATTTGTGAAGCCAGTGGCGGCGTAAGACGCACCTTAGCTACTATCATTGACGAAAAAAATGTACGCCACTGACATTTTTTTGATTTTATAATTTCTTCGTATAAAACACCTAAAACTACAGTTTTTTTGTTTTTTTTTATCATTGAATTTGATTGGTTTTCCAAAAAAGGTAAAATCCGCTTAAATTCTGCTATAACTTCTTTCCAGCAGTTATTTAACAACAACAACAAATTTCTAATTAAATACCGTTTTATATATATATATAGTCTAACAAATTTTACTGAAAAAAGGTTTCGAAAATTTTAAAGTTTTTTTGAATAGTTTAACACTCTGTATCTTGAAAACGAAAAATTTGAGGACTCATGTTTATATAAACTCTTTTTAGAAAAATGACTCAGAAATATGCCCTTTAATTTTTTTACCTAAATTAGGAAACACCCTTTATGTAGTGTATGGAAATTAAAACGAGCCAACCCGTATAATTCCGTTATTTGTACACTTATAACAAAATCCTGAAAGACGTTAATTTTTTTTTATTTTAGGAGGACACATTTTTGTGACAAAATTTACTTGTTTAGGTTTATTCCCTCCCCTTGGCAATACAAACGTAAAGAGTTTTAAATGGGAAGAAAGAAAAAGTAATGTTTTATCTTAAAGTTTTTTTTTTTTTTTTTTATCTTTGGACAAACCACGAAGGCTAAAAGCCTAAATACTAACGCACCGTGGGTGTCTTAGGCGAGGTAAGAGGGAGTTTGTTGACACGGGACTTAAATACTTGAAGATTTGGGGGAAGGAAAGACCTCCGCGGGCAGCAGGTTCCACAATCTAGAAACTCTAGGGATAAAAGAACGAACAAAGTGAGAAGTTCGGGGCCTGTCCAGTTGGACCGTATAGGGATGCATACGCGCGGAACCACGAGTTTCTCTGTTGGGAACCGTAAGTGGAGGAACTATACTGGTCAATTCTTCAGAGCAGAAGCCATGGAAGTACCTATAAAAAAGCGATAAATCGCCCACAGCCCGACGATGGGCAAGAGAGGAAAGCCTTTCTGTAAGTGAAGGATCATTAATGAGACGAATAGCTCTTCTTTGAATAGAATCAAGAATGCTCAGGGTTGTTGGGGACGCCATGCCCCAGATATGAGAACAATATTCCAAGGGAGGTCGGATTTGGGACACATATAAAGTGTATAAATTAGAAGCGGAAAAATACTTTTTAGCTCGAAAGAGAAATCCAAGCTTTTTGAAGCTGCCGTGGCTATAGATACAATGTGTTTATGCCAGTTAAGGTTACTTTCAAATGTGACGCCCACGAGATTGAAGGTGTCTTTGCTCTGTAGAACTTGGCCGCTCATAAGTAGAGGATGAGTATTTAATGACTCTTTTCGCGACAAGGAACATGACTGTGTTTTAGATGCATTAAAATGGACGAGATTTTTGGCGCCCCAATCCAATATTAAATTAAGATCCTGCGAAAGAGATATCTGCATCGCTCTGCGTTTATTTTCCAAGTCAGGTTTAGTGATGGGTTTAGGGACCCAAAAGCTGGAGTGAAGGGTACTATCGTCGGCGAAACTATGAATGGAATTAGTTGTGGACGAGAGAAGGTCGTTGATGTGAAGAAGAAACAATGTTGGTGCCAGAACTGAGCCCTGAGGGACTCCAGCATTTACTTGGTGAAAGCTTGAAGAATGGCCGTCCACAATAACTGATATACGTCGATCAGATAGATAACTAGAGAGCCAAGTACAGAGTTTAGTTGAAAGACCATAGGAGGGAAGTTTATTAAGAAGTGCGGCATGCCAGACCTGGTCAAAAGCTTTGGATATATCAAGAGCAACGATCTGGGACTCACCTAGAAACTCAAGAGACTTATTCCAACAGTGTGATACGAAGGAAAGAAGATCTGCTGTAGATCTTTTGTGGCGAAATCCATACTGCCTGTCGTGCAAAATTTTGTGTTTTTCTAAGTAGTTAAGAATTTGTGAATTAATTAATTTTTCCATTACTTTACAAAGAACTGAGAGAATTGAAATTGGTCTATAGTTAGATGGAAGCGATTTAGATCCTTTCTTGGGAATAGGTTGAACACGTGCAGCCTTCCAGCTCTCCGGAAAGATACCTGTGTCGTAAGAAATTCGAAAGAGCCGAGTTAAGATTGGTGCAAATTCTGGAGCACATTTTTTTAAAACGATTGCTGGTATGCCGTCCAGCCCAGACGATTTCTTGGTGTTAAGGGAGGAAAGGATACGCTTAATGTGTTTTATTTTAAAAATAATATCGGGCATTTTATGAGGAACTGGGGCAACCGTTGGAATTGGATGATTTACGGGAGGGTCAAGGGTTGAATTGGCAGCAAATTGTTTGGCAAATAGTTCTGCCTTCCCTTTAGCAGTAGAAATAATTTCATCTTCCAAAGTTAGTGGTGGAAAAGAACTGGCACAAAAATTCCTACTTATGTTTTTCGCAAAGGACCAGAAGGATTTGCTGCCATTTGAGCAAGAAAGAACTTTGTTTTTGATACGATTGTCGAAGGAGTCTTTGGCTTCAGAAATTGTTTGATTATAGTAGTTTCTTGCTTCAATGCTGGCCTGTCGGTTTTCTGGACTAGGATCCTGTAGAAACTTCTTGTGAGCCTGAACTTTTAAAATTCTGGCTTTTTCACAAGATTTGGAAAACCAGGGTTTGTTATTGGATTTTTGGGGTTCTTGATGGTGTGTGGAATATAGGTTTCAATGCCCAATTGAATTGATTCAGTAAGTTGATTGCAAATTTGGGAAGGATCACGAGAAGAAAAGCAGATGGAATTCCAGGGGTAAGTGGCGAAGAAGTCCCTTAGGCCATCCCAGTCGGCTGAGTTGTAGTGCCATACGGTGCGTGGTGGCATGTATTCATTTACCTCGGGATGTGCAGGGTAAGATATAGTAACTAAGCCATGATCTGAGCGACCTAGGGGTGCTGTGACAGATGTTTCATAGAGTTCGGGGTTTGTAGTAAGAAAGAGATCTAGGGGATTTGAACTATGATTTGGGACTCTAGGAAAGTAGGTGGGTTTCATAATAAGGTTGGTAAGAGAATTACTGACTGCGAAGATTTCGGCTGCTCTGCCTTGGGGGTCAGTTTTTGAAGAGCCCAGCCAATCCTTATTATGGACATTGAAGTCGCCAAGCACGATTACTTCAGCCGATGGAAACTGAGAAATTATGCTATCGATCTTTGTTGAAAGAAAGTCAAAGAATTCGACATAGGAATTATTAGATGGGGACCGGTACAAACAGCAGATAAATTTAGTTGAAGACCTTAGGGAAAGTTTGAGCCAAAGGATATCAGGCCTACCCGATTCAAGATTAGAAACTCGAGCACAAGCCAGATCGTTGCGGACGTAAGCACATACGCCACCATGTGGGCGGAAAGACGAAATAAGTTCGTAGCCTGGGAAGAGAAGGTGGCTGGTTGAAGATTAAGAACTTATTTGTGTTTCCGTTAGAAACAGTATGTGGAGCTTAGATGACTGAAGGTGATGGTGAACGGAGTTTATATTGGTGTTAAGCCCACATATGTTTGCAAAAGAAATTAAACTTCTCGATGAAGGCCTCCCGGATGCACCCCTCGCCCGGAGATCCGAATGGAGGGGTATTTTACCTCCGGAATATTTTACTTCCGGGTGTGCCGCCATCATTTGTACATAGTTTGGGGGTTAAAAGGAAAAAAGAAAAGAAAAAGAAGGAAGAAGGAAAACTGACTCACAAACCCAGAACCCGAAACGTCCGTTAAGACTTCACGGGTTCTTTAAAGGGTGAGTGGGGTGGTACCTCCTCAGGCGAGGAAAGCTCCTCTACCACCTACCACAAAGTGTTTGAAATTATCTTTTTATTGCTTATTTGTTTTTTAAAAACGGTTCAGGATGTTTCGCAAAAATTAACTTTAAATACCAGGGTTCGTAGCTAATGACTCACTCACCCGTATAACTTTTATATTGTGCAAAATAATAGAATAAACTTTGGTACTTTTGGTATAATACATATATGTGTATTGTTTTGAAAGGTCACTTCTTTTCTGTTCTTTCGGTTTAGCCGGAAGCGATGTTTACGTTTTTGTTTTAAATTAAACACCCGCATATTTTTACATATTTTAATAAAGTTAAGGTCTTTTCTGACTAAACCAAAAGAACTAAAAAAACTAATTTATAAAAAATGCACATTATATGATATATCTATGTACAAAATTTTATTTTAATATTTTAAACAATCAAAAATTATAGGGGTAAGAAGAAACAAAAAGGCTAAATAGAAAAGTTGTAGGGATTTTTACGTAGAGTTTAGTGGCGTACCTATATTTTTTCGATTGACTTTCATTTCAAAGGTATAACACAAAGTTGTTTTTTTCTTTAATAAAACACCCCCTGTGCTTACCATACCCTACCATATTTAATATATTAAATTTGTCATATTTTCTGTAATATAGCCATCGTGAGGAGTTCGATTACAAAATAGCATTTTAATAACCAATAAAAAGACCTTTAGGAATTTACCACATTTACAATAAATGTTTTATAATAGTTTTGAAAATAAAGGCTTTCAAATCTAAGTGCTTATATTTACTATCTATTTTTTGGTTTATAAAATAATATTTTCAAAACCCTAAGAGATTAATAAATCATATCTTGTTAAACCACTTTGAAAATTTATATGCAACGGTAATACCATATACTGTTTTGTTTAAAAAAAAATCTGATGATAGCCATATTTCCGGAACTATTCAAAATGTATATATCAAATAAGGCATGTTCTATAACTTCTAAGAAGACCTTTCAAATAATGATAAAATATGCAAGGTGTTCCATTAAACAAAACAAAAACTTTATGTTATAACTTTAAATTAAAAGTCAATAAAAAAATAGGTACGCCACTGAATTCTACGGAAAAATCCCTAAAACTTTTCAATTTACATGTTTTTTCTTTCTCTTATATCAAGCGGGTTACAAGTGGCTGGCCACATTAACAAAATTTGAAAAACACTCTGTATCTCCATAACGAATTAAGTTAGCTATAATTTACTTTTAGCACCGAATGTGTTTCAAAAATTAAAATCGATTACATGCCATCAAATTTGTTCTATATCTTTTAGTTTTTGCTATAGCTTGCTAGGTCAACGAAAAGGCGCTACCCTGTACAGAGCATACCATTAAAGAGAAAAATGACTTTTGTCGAATTTTTTAAGAAAATTTAAGATAGTTAATAGATTTATTTGAGGTCCGAAAATGTAAAAATTAAAATAATAAAAAACAAACATTGCAAAAAACAAAAGGCTTATGCCATAAATATTGCGTTTTTAAGTAGAACACTATTTATTATTAAATTTTTAGATTTTATGGTCAATTTCTAGTGTTTGCAGATGCAGATAAGAAAATGTTTTCGTTTTTATAACAACGATAAAAAGAAACGCTTTAAAATTAAAAGTAAAATTCAAAATTAAAAAGATGTTATTCTGACAAATAAAACATACGGTACTAATTTAAAATGCAAAAAATATTAAATAAAATATATTTTTTTGTTAATTATTAGTAAAATTTTGTGAAAATTTATTACTTAATTTTTTTTCTTAACCACATTTATATTTACACTAGATATAATAAATTATTTAAAGTGTTAAAAAGTAAAATTTATTAAAAAAATCGATTTACACCTATTTTCCCGCAGTAATTATACGTAATAAAAAAACATTCTATTGGAAAATATTTATTACTTTTTTTATGTTATTTAATTAATTATGTAGGTTATGTTTTTGTAAAATAAAAAATTAAAAGTTTATAGGAATAATAAAAGTTATCAGACACTAAGTTTTTTTTTTAATATTGGTTTGTCGATAAATCCATTATAATTTTTAAATTAAAAGAGAAAATAGTAAAATATAAAAAATCAAAGCAATTTTTATTACAAACATTTTTTTGAAAAATACTTATTTATAAAAGTGTTTGCTATTTTAAAAAAGTAAATATAAAAAGTTTTTTAAAGTTTAAAGGTTAAACAATTAACAATTTAACAATTGGTGCAGAAATTTTGATTAATGTTTTTGACCAAGAACAACACGGGTTTGTCACCATACCAGCAAAAGAAAATATTTATTTTGTATTAATAATTGGTTTGAGGGTTTGGCATCTTTTTTTTAACAACATTAGCCCAAATGCTTTGTTTTGTTAGTTTGCTGCTAAATCTTGAAAATCGTCCTATCTAGCTAAATTTAAATGCCAGCATGTGTGTCAAAATCTATTTGGTGAGCTCCAATCGTGCTGTCTTTGACACAAGTAAATAATTCAACTAAAATTTGAATTTTTTTGGGTAAATTCTAAATCGTAATACTCTTACAGGCACAGCGGTTTTAGACTTTTCATATGGGTGCCGACGCCAAGTGACAAAAATTATGAAGACTAAGAAAAGTCTTTATATTTTATTTCGTAATAAAAACTTCCAGGAAAATAAACTAAAGTATAGCTCACTTTTAAAAAGTTGATAAGCAAAATACAACAAAAAAATCATCACCTTCACATCCTATTTCGTAATACAAACTTTCAAAAGAATAAGCAAAACTACTATTCTATATTAAAAAATTAAGGAACAAAAGGGAACACACACTTTTAAACACAACGTTGAAATGTCAATGTCTCATATGGGTGCATTGCACCCACACATTTCACCTCTTTGGGTGCATTGCATGCAACAAAACCCTGTTTTTACGATTTGTAAAAAAGCCTTTCAGAAAAAGATGGCTATTTAATTTAGGTACAGTTTTTATTTAACAGAGTGTAAAAAAAATGTCCTACTTTTATTTAAAACTTTGTCAGGACCGACATCCTACAAAAAAGAAATTGTTGTTTAATTATATAGTGTAAGTCAGTAAAAAAAGTGTCTTGGGGTTTTTGTGTCTTTAATTTTAAAGATATTTATTTACTTATAAAAAAAAATGTATTTTGTTGAAGCACGCTCCCCAGGGAAAGGGTAAGTTGATAGGGGGTGAAATAAATTTAAAAACAAAATTATTAAAACCGATTTATAAAATTTTTGTCAAATATTAAACCGCAAATAGTAGAACAATTTTTAACCATTCTCAGAACAAAAGGACTAATGGCTGACATGGGCTTGCTTTGTGGCACACAATCACTGTAAGTTGGGTTTCAAATTGGAAATGGCGACTCTCGATTTTCTAGTTGAAGCATATTTCGATATTTAGATTTAACAGCAAAAATCCTGTTCCACAAAAATAGGACGTCGAAAAAACTAACCAAATCCATGTCACTTTATCCTTTATTATTGAGAAGTCATTTGGAAGTTCGATCTAGAAATGTGTTAAATATTTGGTACTGAAATCAATTTTCAGAGAAGTGCTAGACTTCTTTCAGTAATAGGCCATTAGGTTTACGGTCAAATGAATAATAAACCCAATTCCAATTGAAGAAATTGATATCATCTTTTGCAAAAAAGTATCGTCGGAAATTCGTACTCAGGTTTTATAAATGGCACTTCATAATGCTTAACATTACTATTGTATAATTCTATTTAGTGAAACATTATAGAGACTTCGACACAATGTGGGTAACATATTAAAGCAGTCTTCTTGTAACTTGTTTTTCCAAAAATGCATTTTTACAACAAGATTTAATATTTACACTTAAAATCAAACACATTCAAGTTTTGTCCTGGAGGTAAAGATTAAAAGTATTAGGTTTTTAAAGATATCTATCAAGTAAGAAAGCCTAATTAAAAATAACTTTCCGCAGAATTCTGCCGAACGCATTCTTTAAGAATTTCTTCACTTCTTAGTTCGTAAATACGTTTTGTGACCTTACCACGTGATAACCATCTGCATAGAAAAAAAACAATAAAGATCTATGTTCAGCTTTTATATCTGTACAAAGAGCAGAGAAAATCCTTAATTTTTATGGCCTAGTTTTTATATAGTTAACTATTTCAATACCTATTTCGAAAAAAAATTTAGACGAGGGCTTGGAGACTTGGACGCTAAAGCTTTACGATGAATTATGCAATGTGTCAAAAAATATCTGACGATAGCTTGGGCTCTATCAGTACAAATCCCAACACATTTTTTTACTTGTAATACCACTAGTGCTAAATTTATTTCCGGATTTTTTTCAAGGCCACGATTATTTTAAAAATTATTCCGAGCCGCAGGCGAGGAAGAATTTTCTTAAAATATTCATACCGAGAAAAAATTTCCCGCAATAATTTAAGCACGTGTGGTATTCGGTAAGAAAATTTCACACCAAGTTTGTGTTAAATAATATTCTTTTAAATTAATATTTGTAACTTTGACACGAGCTTTAAAATTTTACTATTAAATAAATATTTTCATTTTACCAATTGTAGTTGCAAATATATGTAATTTTAGAGCTTATCATTGTTTATTCGTTTATATTATATATCCCTTATATTACTACAGTTGGTAAAAATAGTATATTTAAATTTTTTAGACCCATACCCTGCTTTCGTTTGCTCTTCACTTATGTCTAGTACTTAAGTCTTATGATATTATTTTACTAACTGTAGTTGTATAAAATTGTCATTTAGGGTCTTAAAACGTAACATTATTTTATATTATGTTATGTCTGAAATACTACAACTGGTACAAAATAAAATTATCTTGAATTGTTTGTGAATGACAGACATGACGTTAAAAAAATTCAATGATTATGTCACAAAATGTCCACTATAATTCGCTCCAGGGTACGCCAGGCAGGAGAAAAAAATCCGATAAAGACTTGTGTTGTCATGGTAATGCAACCAAAACTACACATTTGATTGGTCAAAAAACAGTGGTGTGGAATTTTCATTGCAAATTTGCCGCAATGATAACATTATTTGTAATCCTGAACATTTCGTTGGCTGTGGTTCTTTCTTTAATAGATGTGCAAAACGGTAATTCTTCACATACTTGTGATACTCTTACAGAATCTAATGTAACAAATTAAATGGGATTTAATACTAAAGTCAGTTGCTTTATTAAGTTAAAGAGCAAATAATTTTCCAATGAACTGAGATTCAAGCTGCTTCTGAATGTCAGCAGATAAATCCGAAATTATTCATGTCATGTTATTTGACAAAGGAATAGTGTCAAGTTGTTTAGCATAGCTTTTACCAAATATTATTTTTACAATGTCTTTGGTAGCGGGTAAAATAGGTTGCTTTGCTATAGGGTTTGTTTTTACATTAAGCTACTTTAGTAAGCCACTTTGTCTGATGCTAATAAAGCTTTCTTGTTTACTGCAAGCGTTTTCTAAAAATGTATCTTTTTTAAATGATGTTAGTTTATTTTTTAAACATTTACGTGGTTTATTAATATATTTCTTGTAAAATGTTTTTGGGTGCCTCTTTAATTTATTGGGTTTTATGCTATCAGCAGCTACTATTTTTAAAGAAATAACGAAATGCTGTTTTCCAACTAATTTTGATATATGTAAGGCCAAATTTAGGAGGGCTTGTTCATATTTTCGGGTTTTAGACTTATATTCTTGTAAATTAGAAGTACAAGGCTAGAAATGTATCCATATTTACAGCGTAAAAAAAATCACCCATGTCGGGGTTTAGGGTAAAAATTTTTAAGAAAAAAAAATGCTGTAACGAATTACAAGGGATTTATTATTGGAGTCAGTTGCTTTATCAAGTTAAAAAGCAAAGAATTTTCCAATTCGCCGAGATTTAAGCTGCTCCCGAATGTCAGCAGATATATTCAAAATTCTTCGACAGATTGTATCATTTGACAAAGGAATATTGTCAAGTTCTTTAGCATAGCTTTCATCGAACAATATTTCCACAATGTCTTTGGCAGCGGGTAAAATAAGTTGCCCTGCTATTGTGTGTGGTTTTCATATTTAGCTTCTTTGTAAACCACTTTGTATAATGCTAACAAAGCTTGATGATCTGAGATTTTCCCCGAAAAATTTACGGGGCTTACTGATATATTTCTTGTGCAATGTTTTTAGGTGCCTGTTCAATTTATTGGGTTTCATGCTATCAGCAGCTTACATTTACACAGCACTAATTTCGATGCTTGTAAAACCCAAATTTAAGTAAGCTTGGTCATATTTTTGGGTTTTAGACGTATATCCTCATAAATCAGTCAAAGTATAAGGTTAAAAATGTATCTATATTTACAGCGTGAAAAAAATCACCAATGTCGTCCATCAGGGGTTTAAGGTAAATATTTTGTAAGCGAAAAATGGCACGCCACTGCATTTTTCTAAAGTTCAAATGTTTTTTTTTTTAATTTCCACTTAGTTTAAAACAAATTTAATTTCCTGACTTTTTGATTTATTTGAGGTACGGTTTTCGCGTAAATAAATAAAAACTAATTCTTGGCATGGTCATTTCTTATTGCTTTTATTAAATTCGGAAGTAAAACATTCTTTTATTTCTTATTCTCTTATTAAATAGGGATATAATATATGAATTGATACTAAAATTGATAGAAAAAAAACATATTTTTCTTATAATTTTAAACATCTTCTAATTAAAAAACTAACACGTTACAGATATATATTTGTATTAGTCATATGAAGATTTCTTTTTTTTTCTTTGTACAGTCACCCCTTAAATTTTGTCGGTTGTTGGACACCCTGTATACAGTGTACATACATACAGGATAGATGTTGCAAAAGTACAAATGGTCCAATTATTTATGAATTTTTAAACTTTAAAAATCAAAAAATTATTCCAATTGGTATTATACTTAACTTAAAATTTAAAAAATGGCCCAGAAATAGATAATTTTTATTTTTAAAAATAGAACTACATTGTATAAGGAAGTATTGCAGAAAATTATATTTTATACCCAAATTTAAAGTAAAGGCATTAAAGTAAAAAAATATTTTTGTCAATTGTAATACATTACACATAAATACTTAATAATGGGAAAAGGCAGAAATTTAAAAAAATATATATATTTTTATAAAATTCGCCGCCTTTAGCAAAAAAATAAAATAAAAAGTAATAATGCGTAATGTAAAAAGTGACAAACTTATTTCTTTTTATTTATTTTTTTACCTTTAAATATTGACATAAAGTTTATTTTTTTACAACATTTACTTATATGTACAATTTATTTCTATTTTCAAAAATGAAGATATTTTACTTCTTGTCGATTTTATATTTTTATAACTTGCCCTGTGCATTATCAATAAAAGAAAATTTTTTATTTATTAGTTTTTGTACCATGCGACCAGTTTTCTCAAATGAACGTTTTAAAAATCAAAAATGTTTGGTCCATTTGTCCTCTTGTAACACCTATCCTGGGACACAATGTATACAAGTGTTTAGTATTTTAACCAAAGTAGATAACAAATAATATAAAACCAAAAAAAAGTTTTTTTTAAGTAATTTAAGTAACAAACTATTTTTTAATCCCCTTTAATGACAAGAACTATGTGACTTATAATGTTACAAAAAATCTGAGGTTATTGAAGAAAAGCTTTTACGGTCTTTTTATAAGGGTAAATGGGTAAATAATCTTACATACTAGTTTACGTGTGACAAAAATCATGTCAATCAGTGTTATTTTGTATTAGATATAAATTTATAAAAAAACCAAATAAAATAGAAAAAAGTTTTTTAAAAACTTTATTAATTTTTATCTATTACCTTTTGATCATACCAAAAGAAACAAATGAAATGAAGATTAAAAACTTAAGAAAAATGAAAATGTATTTTTTAATGTAATGTAAACCCTATATATTATGTAACCATTAAAAAGGTATTTTAAAATATTTTATGAAAATTATACATTTGATATATCCTAATAGTTTCGGTAATATGAAAGCTCAAGTCTGAATATAAAGGCAGATATTATTTTCATTATGTCTACTTTAGCCTATTGTAAGTGTCGTAGGTAGGTTTAATGGAAACTATATCTACTATTTTTAAGATTAACTAGTCATATTTTGAAAACTGTAAAAGATGAACATTAAAAAGAAATAATTTTTTAAAGCTCTTTACCTTTTAAATGGTGTTATAATACACAGGGTATTTCATTTTAAAAAAGTTTACCATATTATTATTATTTTTTTGAGTCCTTGATGTTTATATGTTTATTTTGTAATGCTTAAAAGAGACAAGACAAATATGTATAAAATATTTAATCATGATTTTTTTTTAAATATTTTTTTATTGTAAGTGGGTGGTAGAATATAAAGTAAAATACTGTACAAATATTTACTTTTTAGACACAACCCTGCTAAAAGATCAAAAACAAATTCACAAAAGTCGTTTACAGGACACGTAATCTTATAAATGAACATCTTATTTACATAACAAAAATCCGGAAAGAAAAAGGCATAGGTGTAATAAAATTAAGAAAGTAAAAGCCACGCTTTTTAGCTGGTAGTATAATACGGACCAGAATGCTTCCATAAATTATTCAAGTTACCTTATTGATCCATGGCAACTCCTTCGTTTCCCCCATGTGAATTTTGCCTGCTAAACATTTTAGGTTTCTAAAATTATCTCGGTCTGAATTTTAAATATTTTATTTTAAATGAGCTTTTAAAGTTTGTGCGTAACGGTAAACGAACTTTTTTAATTTTATAATATTTTCTGGACAATACATGAAGATTTAAAACCTACGTGCCAACGTACCGTGGGTGTTTTAAGTGCAGTAAAAACGAGTTTAATAAAAAGATACCTAAATATTAAAAGGTTTAAATAAGAGGCTTTTACACATTTTAAAAATAAAGCAGTAAAAATGATGTAAGGTTTGTGGCCACCTCAGTCAGACTATAAATAGATGAGTATATAAAAATAACACTTCGTATTAACGTACTTAAAGCAGTCAAAAGAAATATTTTAAGATTTCACCACTACCTACAAAAGACCGTACATACATTCAATATAATAATATGCTTGGTTCTTATTTTTAAGTGGGATAGCTAAAATGTAATATTTTTAAGTGTTGACCTTTAGCCTGGCTACGCAAACATAATATTTATTACTCGCATTACAAAAAATAATGGAAATACACACGGTCTATGATGCCAGCGAGCCTATGCAAACTAAGAAGAAACGACGGTGCGTTTTTACACAAAAAAATAGTATTAGGTAAGGCGCAAATTGGCACACCTCTAGCGCGTGCGAGATGACGCGACTAAAGAGACACGATTTGAACGTGCCAGACGCGCCGCGGGATTCAACTCATATTGAGATGCGTCTGTCACGACCCGACCGACCACTTCAAAAAAGTCTGTTACTTAAACGCAACAATTATTGCTATTAAATTTGAGTTATGAATTTTAATCAGAATCAGATGATACTGAATAGGATGTATTGCTATATTTTTGGTAAAAACGAGTTTAAAATTAAAATTACCAAACGGTTATACTTTATTAGAGAAAAAAGTAGTGAACAATTTTTTAGAACTGTAAGATAAGTGCAACTGATTTTACGAATAACATAAAAGAGTTACTACTGGATTAAAAATTATTAATATCAAAAATAGACAAACCCAACAGAACTTTAAATTTCTAAAAACCAGGACGACACGAGATACTGTACCACTAATGCTGCGTTCAGACTTGCAACAGTTCGCCACTTCGAATAGCACGCCACATATCCCCACATTGCGAGGACGTAGACGTGAACGGAATTCACGTCATTCCAAGTGCTTGGGGAATGATTCCGCGGTGATGTAAAGCTTGTCGATTTTTTGAATCAAAGGAGGGCGAAAAATGGTTGGTTTGGTTGAACGGATATTTTGCAAGTCTGGACGCAGCTTAATACAAAAGCCACGGGTGCACGCATAGACGTAAGTCACGCCATGTTGCGTCGCTAGTATGTTTTAATGTTATTAGGTACGCGCTGTATTGCATCGCGTCGCACGCGATGCAGGCGTCTGAATATGCGCCTTGCCATAATTCTACGCCTACTTGCCCACTTGGTAGGTTTAAAGGCATGCCTCACCGTGTGTCTGCACATTACACTACCGCTTATAAAATCAATGTTTTACTGACTGACTGCACACAGATAGGGTTTACAAAAATATAAATAAATAAAATAAATTAACTTGCAATAGAAACAAGATTTAACGAAGAGAAAATTATGATTTTGTAAAAAGTAAAAATTTGCAAAAAAGTTGATTTTTCTACAAGTAAACCATCCTTATTTTTTGTTTTTAAGCCATATATGTTTTTTAATTTGTTAACAATATTGCTTGATTTTATTAAAGATCGTAATATAAAATATTTCCAAAGTTTATTGTATTTTAGTACATATTTCCAGTTTTCTTTTTTTTTTCATAGTGTTTTATAACCAAACTAACCAGAAGAGGCCGCAAAAATGTATGTTTTAGTATTTAAACAACATTGACGAATTGAAACAAAATTAATGTAACTTCTGAAAAACACATAGCCAGTTTACAGACGGTCATGCAAAAATGTCACGTTTGCATGAAAAGCAGAGGCGAATTTACATATTTGATGCCTATATTTTTTGACTTTTTAATTGGAGAAAAAAATTGAAGAGCAAAAATAAAAAGGTCCTTACTTTCATTTTTCTTGCCTTCCCTTATTTCTTTATTGTGATAAAAAAGTCCTTACTTTTATTTTTGTACTCCTACAATGCTTTTAAATCAATATAAACGATTTATTTATGAAATCTGCTGCCTCCTACTTAGCCTGCTGGTAAATCCAACACTGATAAAAAGGCAATGTATTTTGTAATACTTACAACCATATTTGCGTTTTAGGATTGCCTTTTCATGCAAATGTCACTGTTTTTCATGACGGTCTGTATCCCGGTATATACATGTGCTACCTAATATTTATGATTTATACATAAAAGATAAATACGTTTTTTGGTTAAACTTTAAAAAAAAGAAAAATTAAGTTTATCTTAGAATATAAGTCATCTAGTCTTTAATTGTGATTTGGCAAGCCTTGCTAAAATAAGACATTATATTATTATTTTCGAAATTAAAATGCATAGTACAATTTGTTATTAATTTTTCCAAATATCTGAATCAGTATTCCCGACCGTAAAAAGTAGCATTTTAAAGGTAAAATGTATAAAATGACACATAAAACATTTACAATACCTTGACTCTCCCTCGTGTTACCCTCCACTCCGTGCCGAGGCCTACATTAACCTAACATGAAAGACTAGCTAGTAAGTTATTTTATATATAAAAAATGAAAGCAGGTAGGTTAGGGTTTGGATTTCTTTATATTTGCATCCTTTACCCTAAAGCAGAAATAACCAGATATAAAAACAACTAATATTACAAAAATATGTTTTTTTAGATCATTAGATCACTGATTAAACAAAAAAAAGTAAAAACTGTTAATTATTTTCCAATAGAGCGTTTGTAAATACAAATAAAGTACAAATTTAAAACTCTCATAATCATTTTAAAATAATAAAGAATAACTATCATTTTTTTTTAAATCAGTAAAATGTTTTGAAATGTTCACCTATAAATATAAAATTAAGGTAAGTAACATTGCAATATTTTTTAACCTCTAACCTATAGTTTTAATGGGATTTTATAGCCAAATTTTACCGTTGCTATAACTTAAAATAGGTTTTTGTTTTTTATATAAAAAATATTTTAAAGCATATATAATTGACTAATATAGGTTGCAGTTTTAAAATTTTAAAAAAATATAAACACAGTACTATTTTAAAGATCATATATATACACACTTTGGACTTGGACTAAATTAAGAAAAACACCAAAACAAAAAATGTATTTAATTTTAAATTTCTATATACCCAGTAACACAGGATGTTGTAACACCTTATTATTTTTTTAGTTTTTAATACTTATAAAATTTTTTAGTATTTTTGACCTTATCACATCCTTAAAATCTCTTCTGGTTTAACCGGAAGTACTATCAACTTTTTTAAAAAATACAACTGCTTATTTTTTTATATTTGTATTTTCTATATTAAAATACAGGGTGTTATTTAATAAGTGTCCGATATTTCAGAGAGTGATTTTTCAAGTATTTTTAAGGTAAAAAGTTCCTATGAACGTGTGGTCTAAGATGCTTCACTTTCAAGATACAGGGTGTCAAAGTTTTATTTTTATTTATATTTATTACCTACTACTCAACTGTACGTCAAAGTACGTCAAAATTGTATTATGTCTGAATTTTTACATGACAACACAAACAAAATGCATTGACTAGGCTACTTGATAAAACCGTCATTTTCGGCGGTCTTTACTTAGCATATTTATTACTAAGCGTATGCATCGATTATTTTAAACTAAAATATTTCGAAAACGGTTACTCCTAGCGTCATCTAATAAGAGTACCTTTTTTACGTAAAAATGACTAAGGAATCCATTTCTTTTAACAAAAATGTAAATACAGGGTTGTACAAAAGTCATGAGCCTTTGAAAGTGAGAATATACATGTGGCTAGCGCCCTCTACAAGTAAGAGCTAAATTAAGAACAAATTCAAATTTCTCATGTCAAAAAACCCCCAGGTACCAATTTTCGTTCGGAAATCGGCATTATTTAGGAAATTATGCAGAAAAAACATAAATAAAAATAAAACTTTGACACCCTGTATCTTGAAAGCGAAGCATCTTAGACCACACGTTCATAGGAACTTTTTACCTTAAAAATACTTGAAAAATCACTCTCTGAAATATCGGACACTTATTAAATAACACCCTGTATATAATATACTAGTATATTTTCAAATTGGCGCCCGCAGTATACTTTAAAAAAATTAAGTACCGCCATTATTTCTGCTTTGAATATTTTTTTTCGCTAAGCTGGCTATGCAAATAAAAGAATTACCTATTTTACTTTTACATGTAGTAATATATTTTGTTTTCTTTAATAAATACCCTACATTTTATAATGTCAGTTTATAATGTAACTGATACGAGAAAATTTGAAATTTTCGAAACATTTTAAATGGAAACACCCCTATTTTATTTTGTTTTAAAATTCTACACCAAATTATCTATTAAATGAATTATCACAACATACAGTGTCTTTACGGATGGATTTAACTATACCTGTATTTTTTTATTTTTAATTTTTCGGAAAAAATTAATTTTCCCATAAAAATTTTTGCTACTTTAAAAATGCTAAAAGCTATTATAAAAATTTCCTTATGATATACAGGGTGCTTAATAATAGCGAAAATATTATTTTTAGAAATGAAAAAAAATTATTTGCTTAATTAAAAACCATAAAAAAGTGTTTAAAAAGTCCTATGCATTTTTTTCCTAGCGCCTTTACTTACTTGGAAAAGTTAGGTGTAAACTAAAATAAATGTTTTTTTCTTTTAAATTAATAATTATAAGTTCAAGTTTTTATAAGCAGACAATATCAAGTAAATTTAAAGTGTATGTAGGTAGTATTACAGAAAATAACGATTTATTTAACAAAAAGTAAAAGGTTTTATTATTTCTTTACGCTATTTATTAGTTAAAAAATAATCATAACCGATTTTTTTAATAAATACCATTTTCCTAATTTTGAATCTTTCTGTATATTGTAGGGTGATTTTTTTAACGCTATTATTTTTAAAAAAATCTTACTTATTGAAAAAATATTGTTTATTTTTAAAAGTAATATTTACGCATTTTTGAACCACCCTAATTATTTTTTATTAAATTTGCAAAAATACTGTCTCTGTATTAAGAATTAACCTTAATGTGTGATACATTATCAATTTTGTATTAAAATGGGCTTTTAAATTTTAATATTAAAACATTAGGTTTTATTTAAAAACACTAATTTGATTATGTTCCCATAAAAACGAAGAATATTATTTCGAATATAACACCATTATTGGATAAACAGAGTGACAAAACAAAGGTGCAGTTTATTTAATTTCCAGAAATAGTAAAAAATTGAAAACTCTCCTATTATTGGGCACATAAAACTTCAACTTTTTGGTTAGTTTCTGTAAGTTGTTATTTAACCGACTTTGTATCTTTTACCCTTTCCAAGGTGCCCATACTGGCCCGCCGTATCTTTGATTTGTTGTATATGTATTAAAAAAACAACGTATTGCTCTATATCGCCGTCCAACGGAAAAACACCGTATGTGCATATGATAATCCATAAACCATACGGTGTTTTTCGTTGGACGGAAGTATACTTGTAATTTATTTTTATTTCGTTAATATTTAGTTGGCATTCTAATAAAAAAACTGATCTAGAAACAGAAGTGAATAAAAGGTTTTAAATTAAAAAATATATTGTTAAAACCTACTCACTCGGCTAGTAAGCACTTTTGAAAATAAGGCATTATATTTCGGAAAAAGTATTAAATATCATGGTCTAACTACCTAAATGAAACAAACTATGGTTAATAGTTAGCGTTCCGAGTAATTCTAAACAGGGCGTCGAGTAACTTCACCGACAAACTTTAAGGACTGAACCTAAAATCAAAAAAAAACTTTATACAGGGTCTTTCCTCAGTGTGGTACCCGAGAGGGTTATTTCTTATGTCTTTTTATAAAAAAGTTTTTCTAAACATATGTTTAAACTTGCTTTTTTACTGAGATACAAAGTTTTAAAAAAATTCGGTATTTTTAAATATCTTTTAAACGCTTTAACCGATTTGGACAAAATTTGGTACATCTATTAAATGCGATAGGGTGTTGTAATTTTTTTCCTGATGATTCATATTAAAAAATCAAATCAATGAACATAGGATTACTATTCAGGAAAGTCCAGATGCAGCAATGTACAGGGTGGGCAAAATTAGGCGTTTTTAAATGCTTTAAAAATCATAGTAATTACTGAAGTTACTAAAAAACGATGTAGATGTTGTGGGCTAGATTTTGGAGAAACTTAAAATGGCGTAGTCCGAATTTTAATAAAATTATTTATCTAACAGATACGAGGCAAAATTAAAAAAATATTTCGTTTTTGATTTTACCCCATATATCATTTAATATAAAAAATAGCAAAAAACCAAAACAAAAAAATTTTGTATAACTTTTTACGTAGAATTTATAGAGAGTATTTGATTTTTTTATACAAGGTTGCGTCAAAAAGCTACGATGCCAACCAGTTAAGTTTTTTTATTGAACAGGGTGTATATTTTTTACCTAATAATAGTCCTTGTCGCTACAATAACAAATATATATATATATATATATATATATATAACATAGTATTATTATCTCTTATAGTTTTTAAATATTTAGATTTTAATATTTGATTTTGAGTTTACCCCGTATAAACACCTTATTTTTCAATATTATTTAAAATTAATAATTATATGTAACTATGGGACTAATTTTTATGATTTATACCAACCTTTATATACTCTTAAGAGTATAAACACATTAAAAAATATACTTTTAAACGTTAAAATACAATAAACAAACATTAATACCTACATATGTATATGCTCATCACTAAAATGTTTATGTTTGTTTAAAAATATAATTTAATAAGTATAAACCCCTTTTTAGACTTATTTTAGTAAAATATAAAATTTATTTTAAAATTTAAACATACTAAAAGAAATATGTTAACAAGAACGCTATAAGTACAAAAGAATATTACCTCTTTTAAAAAATATGCTACAGACTAGGATGCTTAAAAAAAAAAACGAAAAATATTAGGTTGGTATCGTAACTTTTTGACGCAACGCTGTAGAAAAAATTTAATACGTACTGTAGATTCTACGTTAAAAGATCTAAAAAAATGTTTTTATGGTTTTTTGCCATTTCTTATATGAAAATATATAGAGGGTAAAATAAAAAACGACAATTTCCCCTCATATCTCTTAGATAATTAATTTCACTACAATTCTAACTAATAACTCCAGTAACAACTTAGATAGCCCATAAAAACGTCCAATTTTGCCCACCCTATACACGACTTGCTAGCTAAATTCGTTTAAACTCACTTTCACTTTGTTAAACCCTAGCACGTAGATATTAAACAAAGCATACCTGCATGTAAACATTAATATAATTACAAATCTGTAATCACATATAAGTATGACTTTGTTTTATTTGTAAACCGTATCCTTTCCATAAATTGAAAAAAAAATCCTTATTAAACGTTTTAAAGTGGTACGACGTGCATGTGTATGCGACAAGTGTGCCTAAAAAATAGATGATTATTTGGATAGATATATTATGATATTTTTTAACTAAGTTTATAAATTTTAGCTCATAGTTTTACTTTTATTTTTTTCTGTTTATTTTGTGTTGTTAGAGATAATTTTATATTTTTAGGAACCAAAGTAACAAACAAATTTAACATTATTTTTTAAAAACAAAAGAAAATATATACCAAGGAGACTTAAGTAGTATTCCAATACTCGATATTCTTAATCGTATTCGTTATATCTACGAGGATTCTAAATCCTATTCGAATACATCTGCATATTTGATATTCGGTATAAGAGCGAGTTAAAAATTTTTTGGGTTTTGGAGATTTTCAGGATTTTGTATTTTAAATACTGTTTTTAAATAATAGTATTCGAATAGTGATTTTCAGTATTAAAATACTGGGATTTAAAGTATTCGAATACCGGGATTTAAAGTATTTAAATACCAAAATATGAATACCAGTATTTGAATACCGGAATTTTAAGTATACAATATAGTAAATTATTGGCTAGGAACTTTTTTTCTTTTCTAAATGTAAGTACTGAAGAAGGCGATAGATATAGATCAAGAAATACTTATGAGGTGTATAGAGGTAAGGACCTTTTTGCTCTTCAGTGTTTACAAATACCCAATCTTCTTGATATTTAAATACCCAATATTTGAATACGTTTTTATGCCGTATTTAGTATTCGTATTTGAATACCGAATTTCAGTATTTAACCCAACTCTACTACCAAGTCGAATTGGCAAAAAAAAGTTAAAGTTTTTATATCTGACACTGCAAAAATTAGGTAGGTTTTATAAAGACATATTTTTGATACTTTAAATATTTTAAATGGTATTTTTAAAACGACAAAAAATTATTTGAAATAAAAGTTCTGACGTTTGAAGCAGAACCTAATAAAATATTTAAACATACTTTCTTTTGATTCTGACAGAAAACAATATTTTGTTATTGTAACAAACAAATGCTTTTTAGTTTTTGTTTTAATATTATTCTTTTTGTTAACCTTAAAACACTTTTATTCTTTTTTACTTAATATAATGATACTTTAAAACTAATAATAATAACCACTGCCTAGTTTAAATGTCAAACATAAATTTGAACCTTTTGATCTTGCAGATTACCTAAAAAAATTAATTAATTTCAACTTATTATAAAAAATAGTAGCTATTATATTTTGGGGTTAAAGAAGCAATTCCTTTGTAAAAATTAGTGTATTCCTTTTACCTTTTAGAACCGTTCTGAACTGTTCTCTGAACTGCCAATAGTGTTAAGAACGGTTCTACAATATCAAAAAATTGTAAAAGGAACACTTTTGATGTCGTTTCGGGCGGTTCTGGAGCATTAAAGGAATACAGCAAATACAATAGCGTTTCAGTTTACTCTATTTGATACATATGACAGATATTTAATTTTAGCTTTTCATATAAATACATATGTTGGGTCATTTTTGTGTTCCTAAATAATGGTTACATTGGGTTTTACCGATATAAAACTTATTACTTTTACAAGCGATTTACTAAATACAATTCTTTGTATTTCCTTTTATGATATGCTCTATATTAGTTGAATAGATTCATTTCATTCAAGAAAGAAGAGGAAAAAATGGGACCGCTCCGCTCCTGATCATGGGTCAAACAAGCTGACCCTGTTTAGCCCTATTGACCCTTATGAACTGGCCGGTTGCTTAAAACAGAATAAAAAAAATTAAAAAACGACGTCTTGATGGCAAGTCTGCCACCGTTGTCAAGTTAAAATATACAAATCAAAAATTAACTTATATTTAAATATAAGACAAATGCAAAAAAATTTTTAGTGTTTGTAAAAGTTTAAAGCCCAAAAGTTTTAATCATTTACAAACACTAAAAATTTTTTGCATTTGTGTCATAAGTTACATAAGTAACTGGTGTATTTAATATTTGTAGGACAAAAAAGGTGATAAGTTGTTTTTAGTTTTCCTAAAGGTACTTCAGTATCAAGCAAAGGTAACCAGGTGTTATTTAAATTAACTGAAATTAATTCCAAACAATAATCTTTATTTAATAATATATACTTTCTTAAACTTTGTGTTTTTACAACAAATTTTTTTTGCTAAAATACTCACTACATTCCAAAAAAGAGCTTTCCATAAATACATGACTAGAGCCGTTACCAGCCAGCATTTAACACATAACTTGTATTACAAAACGCACTATCAAAAATTTGTAAGCTTTCTAGGACCAAAACGTTATAATATATTGCCGTTAAAGTAAAGAGTTTTATTCTATGATTGTTACCAAATGCTTGTTGACCGATTTTTAATTTATAAAATTTGGTGTTTTTAATGTATGATCTGTGTTCCTTTATGCCTTTATTTAATGGTTTGCAAGTTTCATCTATATAAAACTTATTGCATTTACAAGTAAAGGTATTTTATAAAAACCTTTTGTATGTTTTAAAATACAAAACACTCTTAGATCTTAATTAACAAAAACAAAACCATAAAACCTAAATAAAAATTCAAAAAATGTTATTTATAAAAAACCTTGTAAATGCAATACATTTTATATGGTAAAACTTGTAGACCATTAGCTTCACGCATAAAAGAACACAGATCATACATTTAAAACACAGAGTTTAATAAATCAAAAAACGGTCAACAAGTATTTGATAACAATCATAGAATAAACAGGGATGCATCAAGTATTTTAGCAAAGGAAACGCAAATAAAGCTTATATTCGCCGTTAAAAAACTTAAAATTTTTCATGGCCTGCTAAGATATTTAGCAAAAACCAAAATTTGACTAAATCGATTTTATTTTTTTCTGACTTTATTTGAAGAGATATAAAAAAACTAAAAACACTTTTTCATTGGCACTTTTTAGCTACTACATAATGGTATCTTTAGATATTATATCTGACGTTTCGTTTTCAAGCAACCATCATCAACTATATTTTTTTATATGGCCCGAGAAAAAAGTACACCCTGAATCTAATCCCATTTTTTATAACAATTTTAACGATATATTACATGTCATATTTTAAATTTTAGTTAAAACAAAAGTTGCATTTTTCTATTTTTTTTAAGGTATTTTTAAGTAGGCCTTGCAAACAAATGCTTTGACGTCAATGCCTGTTACCGTGTCTGTAACATAATTTAATATAATAATTTAATATAATGATAAAATAGTAAATGTCGTTTCCCTGTTTGTCGAGTTGTTGTTTTTGGAAAAATTGTTTTTATTGTTACGGGTGGCCATTATAGCCATAAAGAAAAGTTTGAAATCCTAACGTGCTACATTTTGTGCCACAAAAATACTGTAAATACAGCAGTAATGTATCTTTATACATATTCAGAAAGAAAACAGCCATGTAATTCCATTTTTTTACAGCTGGCTCGAAATTTAAAAGGCCAATTTTATCTCGAAAAAAGGAATCTTCAGAAGAAACCCAAAATGATGTTTTACAACCAATTGTTGAGAACCCTGAGATATCAACTTGGCAAATTAAACAAAATGTAGAAGTAGCCAAATCCACAGCTCAATTTCTTTTGCATAAAAATAGATATCACCCCTATAAATTAAGGATTTGCCAAGGACTTAAACCGGAAGATTTCGAACGGCGCCGATATTTTTGCGAGTGGTATACACGCAAGTGTGAAGAAAATTTTAAATTTCTTTTTAAAAAATATGGGCCGACGAAACTAACCATCGCAATACGCATTACTAGGCTCAACAAAATTCGCTTGTTAAGAAAATATCGAAACATCAAGAACGTTTTGGGTTAAATATGTGGTGTGGAATTTTAGGAACTTAAATACAAGGTCAATTTATTTACCATAATTCATTAACTACAGAAATGATACCATTATTTATTTTTGCGGCACAAAATGTAGCACGTTAGCATGTCAAACTTTTCTTCATGGCTATAATGGTCATCCGGCATATTATACCATATACCTAATACAATAGATATTAGCTATTTACCAATTAACAATAATAAAGACAACAGTAACAATAAGAACCATTGCTCTAAAAACAACAACTCGACAAACAGGGTAATAATGATAATTACTATTTTATTATGACATTAAGTTATGTTACAGACTCGGTAACAGGTATTAATATCAAAGCCTTTGTTTGCAAGGCCTACTTGAAAATACCTTCAAAAATAGAAAAAAAATGCATTTTTCCTTTTAACTAAAATTAAAGATATGGCATGTTATACATCGTTAAATTTGTAATAAAAAAATGGGATCGGATACAGAATGTACACTTTTTTTCGAGCCCTAAAAAAATAAGGTTGATGATGGTTTTTGAAAACGAAACGTCAGATATAAAATCTAAAAATACCATCATGTAGTAACTAAAAAGTGCCAATGAAAAAGTGTTATTAGTTTTTCATATCTCTTCAAATAAAGTCAGAAAAAAATTAAATCGATATATAAAAACAATTTTTAACCGATAAACAGATGGGTGAAGGTCGCCTCTTATTCGGATCTCGTACTATCGGTAAAAAGGCCGTTCTGATAACCAAGATACAGGGTGGTAGATATTAAAAAAATATATATATTTTTTAATTACTGTGTGTTGCTTTTCTTCCTAAAATTACCCAACGATTCACATCCTTAGAGAAAGAAATCAAATTCTAAAACAGCCTATACGCTTAGACCTGGCCATATTGAAAATATTTTTTTAAATCCAGATATCTTAAAAACGCCTGCTTAAATTGACTTTTACCAAGAATAGGTTTTTATGTAAAATATAATAAAGAATAGGGATTTTTGCGTAAAAATTACATGCGGAGTGGCACA
The DNA here is from genome assembly GCA_014170235.1 of Listronotus bonariensis. NCBI lineage: Eukaryota > Metazoa > Arthropoda > Insecta > Coleoptera > Curculionidae > Listronotus > Listronotus bonariensis. Next base: position 50,302 of record JACEGR010000113.1, on the reverse strand, counting down.
AAAAGTTATTTTGTTTATAATTTGGCCAAGATACCGCAGGAAGCGCCATCTAAAGTTTACAATAAAATTGATAACAAGTTTAAATTTCTTACCTCCCAAAACCCCCTTTAACCCTGTCTGTAGTACCGATCTCCATCTGACAATTTCTATGTCGAATTCTTTGACTTTTTTCAACAAAGATCGACAGTATCATTTCCCAGTTTCCAATGGCTGCAGTAATCGTGCTTGGCGATTTCAATGTCCGTAATAAGGATTGGCTAGGTTCTTCAAAAACTGACCCTTAAGGCAGAGCAGCCGAAATCTTCGCAGTCAGTAATTCTCTTACCAACCTTATTATGACTCCTACCTACTTTCCTAGAGTGCCAAATTATAGCTCAAACCCCTTAGATCTTTTTCTTACTTCTAACCCTGAACTTTATGAAGCATCTGTTACTGCCCCTCTACGTCGCTCAGATCATGGCTTGGTTACTGTATCTTACTCTGTACATCCTGAGGTAAATGAATCCATGCCACCACGCACCGTATGGCACTACAACTCAGCCGACTGGGATGGCCTTAGGGACTTTTTCGCCACGTACCCTTGGGACACTATCTGCTTTTCTTCCCAGGATCCTTCCGCAATGTGTAACCAACTGACCGAGTCAATTCTATTGGGCGTTGAAACCTATGTACCTCACACCAAGAAAACCATCAAACCCTCTAATCACAAACCTTGGTTCACTAAAACATGTGACAAAGCTAGAATTTTAAAAGTTCAGGCTCACAAGAAGTTTTTACAGGATCCTAGTCCAGAGAACCGACTGGCCAGCATTAAAGCAAGAAACCACTACCACCACACAATCTCAGAAGCCAAAGACTCCTTTGATAACCGTATAAAAAACAAAGTACTTTCTTGCTCAAATGGCAGCAAATCCTTCTGGTCCTTTGCCAGAAACATCAGGAGAAATTTCTGTACCAGTTCTTTTCCACCATTAACTTTGGAAGATGAAATTATTTCTACATCTAAAGGAAAGGCCGAACTATTTGCTAGAACAATTTGCTGCCTATTCAACCCTTCATCCACCTGTCAATCATCCAATTCCAACTGTTCCCCCAGTTCCTCACAAAATGCCCAATATTATTTTTAAGGTAAAACACATTAAGCGTATCCTTTCTTCTCTTAACACCAAGAAATCGTCTGGGCTAGATGGAATACCAGCAGTCATTTTAAAAAAATGTGCTCCTGAACTTGCACCTATTTTAACCAGGCTCTTTCTAATTTCTTATGACACGGGTATATTTCCAGACAGCTGGAGAGCTGCACGTGTCCAGCCTATGCCCAAGAAAGGATCTAAATCTCTTCCATCCAACTATAGACCCATTTCACTCCTCTCAATGCTTTGTAAAGTAATGGAGAAATCCATTAATTCGCAAATTCTTAGGTACTTGGAAAAACATAAAATTTTACATGACAGGCAATACGGATTTCGAGACAAGAGATCTACAGCAGATCTTCTTTTCTTCGTTTCACACTGCTGGAATAGGTCTCTTGAGTTTCTAGGTGAGTCCCAGATCGTTGCTCTTGATATATCTAAACCTTTCGACCAAGTCTGGCATGACGCACTTCTTAATAAACTTTCCTCTTACGGTCGTCCAACTAAACTCTGCTCTTGGCTCTCCAGTTATCTTTCTAATCGACGTATATCAGTCATTGTTGATGGCCACTCTTCAAGCTTTCACGAAATTAATGCTGCGTGCCACAGGGTTCAGTACTAGTACCAACTTTGTTTCTTCTTCACATCAACGACCTTCTTTCTTCCACAACCAATCCCATTCATAGTTATGCTGACGATAGTACCCTTCACTCCACTTTTCAGGTTCCCAAACCAATCTCCTTAACCCGACTTGGAAAGCAAACGCAGGGCGATGCAGATATCTCTTTCACAGGATCTCAATTTGATATTGGATTGGGGCGCCAAAAATCTCGTTCAATTTAATGCATCTAAAACACAATCATGTTCCTTGTCGCAAAAAAATCATCAAACACTCATCCTTTGCTTATGAGTGGCCAGGTTTTGCAGAGCGGGCGTCACATTTGAGAATTACCTTAACTGGCATAAACACATTGTATCTATAGCCACCGCGGCTTCAAAAAGCTTGGATTTTTTTCCGAGGCAAAAAGTATTTTTCTTCTTCCAATTTATACACTTTGTATGTGTCCCAAATTCGACCCTCTCTGGAATATTGTTCTCATGTCTGGGGAATGGCATCCCCTACAACCCTCAGCATTCTTGATGCCATTCAAAGAAAGGGCTGTTCGTCTTATTAATGATCCTTTACTTATTCAAAGACTTCCGTCTCTTGCCCATCGTCGAGCTGTGGGATATCTATAGCTCTTCTATAGATACTTTTACGGCTTTTGCTCCGACGAATTATCCAGTATAGTCCCTCCTCTTGCAGTTCCCAACAGAGAAACTCGTGGTGCCGCGCGTATGCATCCCTATACAGTTCAATTGGACAGGCACCGAACTTCCGATTTCGTTCGTTCTTTTATCCCTAGAGTTTCTAGACTGTGGAACCCGCTGCCAGCAGAGGTTTTTCCTTCCCCCATAAATCTTCAAGTTTTTAAGTCCCGTGTTAACAAACTTCCTCTTACCCTGCTTAAGACACCCACGGTACGTTAGTATTTAGGCTTTCAGCCTTCGTCGATTGATAAGATAAAAAAATAATAATAATATTTTTACTAGACTGGGCAAAAAAACAAACATTTTCTTTTTAACGATAGTGTAACAATACTATTATGAAGACGAAAAAAATTATGATGATGATGATGAATGATAATAGCCCTTAAAATTAACATTAAGAGGCGCATCATTAAAATTATTGATTTATTAACAGGTGTTGCAATTATTTTAATTTAAAAGAAAAAATGCGGTATCAGGTAAGACTTCCCAAAGAAAATTGCTCTGGCCAAGATGGCATCCAAACATACATTTGCCATTTATCTATGTAGTTATATAAAATTTTTGTAAAAATAACAAAAATAAAATGAATCTATAATATTTTTAAACTTATATGATATAAATGTTTCAATTTTTATATATTGGGTTTTACATTTTGGTCTTATACCCCTAATTTTATTATTTAGAAGAATCGGAATCACTAGGCTTATAATAAATATTATATACCTTTTTATATGGTTTAGCTTATTTAAAAATGATTAATTTTATAGTATAAAATATTTCAATTGGTGGACAACATTGTCCACCCTAGGTGGAGGGCGCTGTATTACCTATCGGGCATCTTCGCTCATTACTAGAGTGTCTTAAAAACGTAAAGTTCTTTTACTGAACACGTTCATTTTTAAATTTGCTTATATGGGCGGAGCTTTCCGGCCCTCCCCTATTTTAAAAACGGCATCTTGGAAATAGTAAGATATACGAAATCGGGTAAATAAGAACAAATCGGCTTTAACAACGTTTATTTTTTTTTATAAAATATTTAAATATGCTAAAAAATAAAAAAAAATCTATAAAAGTTAAATATCGAATTGCATAAAATGTTACTTCATTTTAAATGCCTGCATATTATAGTTGGTGATGCCTTCTAGCGTTTACAATGAAATTGATGACATATTCTAATATTTCACCCTAGAAAAACTTCTTTTGCCAAATATTGTGACAGTACACCTTTTAGTTAACAAAATGATTTAGAAAAAATAAAAACCAGACTAAATTTTGAACCAAGGTAAGTTAAGTTAGATCATCGCAAAAGAAACAAAATAAAATCCTATTAAAAAAATCATACACTTTTTGCAGCTTAAAACAAAAAGTTTTAAGACATTTTAATGCGACTTTAATATTTTTAAAGGTTTCAGTAAAGCACATTTAAAATGAAACTCTCCAAAGAAATTTCGGTGGAAAAAGTTATGAAGTTTTGGCACATTGCCTAAACCTAAAAATTTAAAATATAAAAGTTTTTAAATATCAACTGTTTTAAATAAAAACGTAGCAAAAATATTGTAAATTTTTTTAGGCATTTAACTATTTAGTGCAAAAAATACAAAATATTAGTATACAACCAATAATTAATTATTTTCTATTAACTAAACTGCTGCTTAATTTAATTGCAACTGAACTTTGTTTTTGTAAATTTTAAATAATTAATACTCTTAAAAAAAAACAAAATGTGATTTTTACCGTTTTGTAGTAAAACATTTTTGAAAAAACGTGCTTTTTTAATTTGTGTAAAGTTTTTCTTTTCTGTTTTTTTCTTTACAGAGTGCAGAGTGTAAAAAAGTTGCTATTCTTTATAAAAACTTTGTAAAGAATGATAATTAAAAAAATATGTCTGTATAATTATTAATTATGCAACGTGTCCAAGATAAGAGCGACCAGTATATGCATCTTGGAAGTAGTAAGATATACGAAATCGGGTAAATAAGAACAAAGTTAAGGCTTTATAAGCCTAATAATATTCTGTTTAGATTCAGGATATCCGGAGAAAACCAAAAAAAAATATTTTTTTCCGATATTATTTAGAATTGAATTTTAAAATAAATTGCACTTCTGCATTGCCACTTTCTTCACTCTACCCAGTGGTGTGGTATATTTTAAATGCGCCGCACAGTGCTGACTCCTGTGAACAAAAATCAAAAAACAAGGTGTGACAATTAATTTTTTTATTGATTTGAAAATATAGATAAAAGACGGGGTTACCAATAAGTTAACTTATTTTTTTAATTTGATCGGTAGAAATGTCCAAAATTATATATAAAATCCAAGATATTTATTTTAAGCGTTAAAAACTTCGCTATTAGTCCTCAAAACACCTATCGTTTACATTAGTTAATCTTCTCGTTAGACTATGTTATATAACATATACCTTTTAATAATTTTTGATAACCCAACTGAGATATTGATTTTTGTCCCAAACATCCTAATTTTGTTGCACTGTACGCCGCGCCGCGCCGTTTCGTTTTTATGGGATTATCATTAACTTTATTTTTTTAAATTGGGTTTAGACATTAAATAATTAAAATTTAAAAGCTAATTTTAATATAAATGTAATGATGTATTACGCATTATACAGGGTGTTTTAATGACATCTTCTACGTTAAAAATAAGCCCTAATTTCCAATATAAACGTATTTTCGGAAACGCTTTCTTTTAAAGAAACAGGATGTTAAGATTGTAATAAAAAAATATTTCTTTATCAATATTTTTAAACCGAATATTTAATTGGTATTTGGGACATTGTTTAATAGCAGCCAAAAACACTTCTTTTATGTAAAAAATGGTAAAAAAATACCAGTGACGTGTGTACCATATTTGAATGGACTATTTCCATTCAAGAAAAAATGGTTGGTCACTGTTTTTCCTAATATTAAAATTATTTTTAAAATCCCTGTATACAGGGTGTCCAAAAATTTAAGGTCGTACATGATAGACGTAATAAGGTGACCTAAATAATATTACTATTGTTAAGAAAAAAGTTTTATCGCGCTTCGTTAGGGAGTGGTTGACCTTTTAAGTTAGAATAAAAAACCTATTACAATTATAGCTTTTTTACTTCTGCCACGGTACCAATGATATATGGACAATTAAATTACCTAATACTAGTGCTTTTTTCATAGATAAACGGCTCTTTTGTAAGTCGGGATTATACAGGGTAAGACGATGTTTTTAAATTTCGTATATGCATTTTTGACAGATTTAACAAATTTCACAAATAGCTTTTTCCGGTAAACTTCTTTATTTTTTCTTTACAAAAAGGTATACTTTTATTTAAATCGATATAATGTATCGTTTTTTATAAAATCAAATTTTAAATACAGACGTATTACAATTTCTGAATGTAATAAAAAAATTATTTACAGGGTATATCAGAGCTATGGAAATAAACTTTGGGGTGTGATTTTTATATTACTTTATAAAGAAAAGTTCCTATTAACAAAAGTCCGGAGTTGCTTCCTTACTGAGATACAAGACGTTAAAATTAAAAAAAAAATAGTTTTTTTTTAAATATTTTTAATATGCTTGGGCCGATTTGGATAAAATTTGGTATATTTATTTAAAGTAATAGGGCGCCTGTTTAGTGTGGCGTCTCAGTAGGCACTTGACCTTTTTATATTTGTTATTAAGATATTAATAATACAACCTTTTAATATTCCGTATTTTTTGTATCTAGCTTAGTTAAAAAAAATAAGCCACTTTAAGTCATTCTAAAAAGAAGCCCTAAATAGCATAAAAAAACTTAAATTAACAAATAAAGAATTTCAATCTGAATAAATAGGAATAATGACAATTTTCGATAAAATACCACGACTGCCAATTAATGTTTTTATTTTAATTTTTAACACGCTTTTTATTAACTTGGGTTGTAACTATCTATCTATCAATCTATCTATCTGGCTTGCCTATGTAACGGAATCTTTGAGCCTAATTTAACCAACTTCCAGCTATTCGATTTCTTTGAAACTTTGCACACGTATTAAGGACCCATGACAATGCAATAATCTGCAAACAGTATCCCGTTATCCTGATTAGGACAGTCAGGATAAAAAATTCCATTATATTTATAAAAACAACACCTAGGTTTGCCATCTGTTGGCAACATTTCAAACTTTGCTATTAAATGAAGAAGAAATGTTTGTTGCAGTATGGTTGCCTACTGAGACGCCACTGGACCCAAATGGGGACAATCTAAAACTAAATAAGCGCCGTATCACTTTAAATCAATGTACTAAATTTTATTTAAATTGGCTAACCATATTAAAAATATTAAAGAAAACTATTTTTTTCCTAAATTTTAATGCCCTGTATCTCAGTAAGGAAGCAACTTCGGGCACATGTTAATGGATTTTTTTATAAATAAGAAATTAAATAAAATAAAAACTAAGCATCTTAAAGTTTAAGCCCATATTTTTAAAACATCCTATTTTAATTATTTAAATGGGTAGTATTATCCCCTTGAGTTTTATAGTACACATAAAAACTGCTTTTAGAAATTCTAGTTTATTCTGATTTTATTAAATTACTGTAATATTTATTACATAATAATATAAAATGATTGGTTGTATATGTCTGTTTTTATAATATAATAATATTCTTTAAAGAACCGTGCAATATATCAATCTAAATATGGTATTTATTTTGTAAAAAAAAGAAATCAAATAATAAGAGAGAATGTAAAATTTGTCACCTCTATCAATGCATGCAATAAATAAAAGAAAAATCGTCCCAGCTGTATAATCCTGACTTATTGAACAGCTCCTTACATTGATACTACAGGGTGATCATTATAAGGTTAGCATCATTGCTAACTTCCTTATTATTGGAGATACGAAGTCGGTTAAATTATTAAAGCTTTTTTTTCGCTAATTAACGTGCTGCTAAGCAAAAAATGAAACATCGGGTTTTCAATTTATTGCATAAAATGTACTTTTTTTAAAATAAAACACCATGTATAATATATTACCATTCGAAAGATCTATCAAAGAGCATTAAAAATGCTTTAATATTCTATTTTAAATAGTTTTAAAAATATGGCCAATTAAATCTAAAAAATGATAAATATCAATGTCTATTTTATCTTTGACACTCAACTTAGTGCTTATAGCTTGGAGCTGTAAAGATATTGAACATTTAACATAGTTTTCAGATTTGAATGGCCATATTTTCAAAACTATAAGAGACAGACATACAAGATGTGGTATTTTTTTAAGCTCCTTAAAATATCTATTTTACGGTGATGCAATATACGGGGGTTTATTTTAAAAAATGATAGTTTACTTTTACATTTCTACGGATGGCCATATTTCCGATATTATTAAAAATTGGAATAAACACATAAGGAATTTAAATATACAGGATGTTTTATTTAAAAAAAATATAAAATATATTTTTGCAATAAATTAAAAACCATGTTCAATTGTTTTTTTGTTGGTAGCACCTTAATCAGCATAAAAAATACTACAACTTTACTGACAACCGATTTCGTATCTTTATTAATAAAGAAGTTATCAATAGTGCCGACTTAAGTAACGTACAAAGCAACGGTACAAAACTTATAAATAATGTTTTTTATTTTTTCTTTAAAGGTAAATAGCTTTTAAGGAAGCGTAATAGAACTGTTTTTATATGAACTACTAACAATATTTTAGCTCACTATTATTTACGATCCCACCTGTCAGGACAACTTGAATATAGTAACGTTAGCTTTAAAAAGCTCGAATTTCCCCTTTAAGCTAAATTTTTATCCCTTTCCAAATTATACACTTTGCATGTATTCCAAATCCAAAAAATACTGTTTTCATATGTGGGTAAAGGTCCTCAAAATCCTCAGCAATCTTGATTCCAATTCAAGAAGGGCTTTTGCCTTAATAATGATCCTTTATTTACAAAAAGGCTTTTTGCCCCTATTCCTAATTTTTTTAGAATGTGGAATCTGCTGCTCGTGAAGGTCGTTCATTTACGTCCAAATATTTAGGTATTTAAGTCCCGTGTTTACAAACTCCCTCCTACCTCCCTTAAAACTCGCGCTGGTATCTGGGGGTTTAGCTTTCCCGGATTGTCTAAACAAAAAAAAATAAAAGTAACTGGTGCTTAGTAACTTTTATTAAATTTGACTTATATTTTGGTAATTAACATGTAAGTAACTTTATTTTACTAATATGTTTATATGGAATAAAAACTATTATAAAATTCAAATAATATTTTTTGAGTTTTTAAAAATCTAAATAGTTACTAACAACAACTAACTTACTAAGTTTTAACAAAAAAACAAAATCGACCATATTAAGTACTTGCCATTAAACATTTTATTAGCCATACCACAAAATTTTTTAATTTGGTAAGCTAGTAACTAATATTTTTACGATTTTTTAAAGCTTCTCATGTGATATATGCAAATTTAATAGTTTTAAAAATAAGGTTACTCTCAGGATTTTAATAGAGAATACCACATTTTAATTATTTTAATAGCTTAGTGATAATTTTACTTATCTTTAAAATGTGCTCAATAGGAATTTTTATTTATTTTTCGAGATCATTTTAGATAGCAGCGGTGCACTATTGCACGCTACAGCTGGACCATTGGAAATACTCATACATCAGTTTGAGGTCAACGTAATACCTTTCTTTCCACAATATAACCTATATAAACATTTTTGTTTGTCAATACCACTTCCAATTAAAAAAAATCCTAACAATGCCATTTGAAAATAAAGTAAAATATTGCCCATTTTCTGCAGAAAATCAATAACATTCTTTAAATTTACTACAAAACTACTACGCGTTTTTTTTTTTTTTTTGATTTCTGAAAACCTTTGAAATTGTTGATAAATGGTATTAGCACTGAGCCATCGATGTCTATCTTGTATTGCTTTGAAAATTAAGCCCTCCAAATCCGAAAACTATGTTAAATTTCCATTATAGCTACAGCTCTAAGCTTTTAGCACCAAGCTGAGTGTGAGTGAATATTAGATCTTATATTTAATAACAGTCGCACCTGGGGCAGAAGGGTCAGTGACTGACCACACCGTAGGTTTCTTGCTATAACCTTTGGGATTTCAAATATATATATATATATATATATATATATATATATATATATATATATATATATTTATTTATATATATATATATATATATATATATATATATATATATATATATATATATATATATATATATATATATTATCGTTTTATGACTTTTATACATAGTTTTTAAGAAGTGTATTCATGCTAAAATTAAAAGATTTTTGCAAATACTGCCGGCTTAAACAATGTTTTTAGAATAGGTTGCATGGCAAGTATGACTCATTTATGAAATGTTTAAAACTAGCAGCGGTCGTAATATAACCAATGGATTACTAAAAAGAAGCTTGGTAAATTTAATACCATCTAAAATAATATTTCACATAAAATAAAACAGCCTGCCCAAAAAAAAAGGCACTTGTGAAACTGTTTAATTTGCTTTTGTGGGAAAATAAGACCTTAGCAAGGTATTCTTAAAAAAAAGTCTTTTCGTTTTGTCCAGCTTTATGATATAAAAATAGGGAACAATAAACTTGACATTATTCCACTCGTATACTATGTACGTATATAAGTCAACTAAAGCCGGCATTAATACCTTTGTTAAATGTATTAGGGCATACATTTGCAACCGCGAAACTTTGAGATGTCCAATGTTTTTTACGAAATTCATATATATGTTAACATTTATTAGGTATTTCAAAAATTTATTCAGTAGTGGGCACTTAAAACAACGAAGAAATGAACGCTGATACCCCACATCCAAGTAAAAAAACAAGCTAAGATCAGTCGCTGACCCCACTGCCCCGGGTGCTTCGAATAGACAAATATGCCCCAGGTGAGACTGTTAAATTTAAATGGCTATATCTTCAAAACTATAACAGAAAAACTTATCAAATATCCATGAATATTCCTTAATATTTGTATAGCTTGTTTGGAGATTGCTTTTTATATAGCGTGTCTTCGTAAGTTCTTACCAAATGAAAAAGTTTTTAATTATTAGGTTTAAAAAAGTGCCTGTAATAATTCTGCTTGATGAGAAAATACATTTGCACAAAGATATTTGTATGTTGTATGTACAAGGTGGCCTAAAAAAATGTAAACGTATTAATACAGTTTATTTCCTAACTACGGTTATTTCGTAACTACGGTATGAAACTTTAAAGAGTGATTTTATATGTCTTTTTATTAAGAAAAGTTCCTTTAAACATATGTTCGGAGTTACGTCGTTTCTGAGATACAGGACGTTAATTATTTTTAAAAAGTCGCTATTTTATAAATATTTTATAAATATCTTAAGTAGGAACGAAGCCGGATACAACAAAAATGTATAACACTAAAAAGTTGTTTTTTTATATGCTTTATAGAAAAAATATAAAAACCACATAAAAAGCCAGTGGCGCACATTTTTTCTTAATAATATTAGCTGTTGTGCCCACTGGGACGCTACTGAGCCCAATAAAGTCAATCTAGTTAAAGCTTTTTAAACGCGATTCTTAATTTATACGCATAGTCTTGAAAAGATATTGCTAGAACAAACAATGACTAATAAGAAAAGACAAAAGTTAATAAAATATTTTCAGTTAGTGTGATAATCAACTATTTTAAATAGGTTATTAAACGCAAATAACGAAGGCAAATCATAAATAGTGAGCTATTTTTTGTATTATAAATATTTTATTTATTATTTACACAACTTGTTAATTTAATACGCTGAGTTTTAGTGTTCTTTAAAAAAAAGCAATTAGTCTGATAATAATGTTTGAAATTAATAATAGTAGAGGGTGTCTGGATTTTTTTTTAATTGCAGGGTATCTTAGTTATATTAGAGAAAGAGACTTGCGGTTTACGAAAAGTGATGTTACTTTTTGATGAAAGGAAAGATGACAGTTACTAATACTTTCGCTAGGTATTTATAGTTGTTTTTGATATACTGAACAAGATTTATTTTACGTAGACTTCAGTGATGAAGTGGGTTTAAATTTTATATTACATTTTTGAGATATGAACCAAACATATAATTTTTTATATGAAAAACCTAGTATGTTTTTGTTATTAAATTATAACAGAAGAGAGCTTTTTAAAAACACATAATACATAGTAGTTATTTTATATTTTTAGAGCCTTAATTAGTGTTTAAAATTTTAAAATTTAATTTCGCATAGTGTGCGAACTTTAAAACCAAGGAATAAGGTTAGTCCTCAGTTTATAATATGTTGACATTTTACAGCAGCAACTAGGTTTTAACTATTTTACCAGCACCCTTATTTAACTCCCGATTGCTTAAGTTATTTCACCTAATAATTTATAAAGCTGATTTTTTGAGATCGTTGCCACTCTGTACTCAAAATAAGTCCAAAATCAGTGAATGAGGAGCTTCAAACCGAACAACAGTTTTTAAGAAATCACAATTTTTAAAGTGAGTCACAATTTTTATTGCAAGTTTTCCATTTATGACTTTTAAAAAGTTTTTATTCAAAAAATTGTATTTTTATATGTTTATAATATAATATATTTTACTTATAATTTTTTTAAACATACCTAATAAAACGCGAAGACGAAATTGTAAAAATACTCTTAAAATTGTTTTATTTAAAAATAGTAGAAAACCGGGTACAAAACTGTTACCAACATTATTATTACTTTTTAAATTTTAAAGATATTAGTGTTATGCCTGGTTTTTACTATTTTGTTTTAAATTGAGTGTTTATCCTAAAATTATGGATGCATACTAATTGTGAACATTGTTTTAAGTATAAACACAGTGAAACTGATCCAGAATATTCAGTTTTAATAATTAATAATTGAACAAACTTTTGAAACTAAGGGGTGTTTAACGATGCTAGGCGGGGCAGAATAGGTAAAACTTAGATGTTGCTGTAAAATGTAAACACATTTTGAACTGCGGGCTAAGTTTATTTTTTGTTTATAAAATCTATATCATGGCCCACTATGCGAAATTCAATTCTAAAAATAAAAACATTATTTAGGGTCTTAAAATATAAAATAACTATTAAGTATTACATATTAACAAAAATCCTATTCGCCGTAATTTAATAAAAAATATACAAAGCGTTACATCAGAGAAATTACATGTTTGGTTTATATCTCGAAAAATATTAAATTAAAAAAGTAAAAGTAGCAATAATTTGTAAAAAAGTCTTTATCTCTAATAATAACCAAGAAAACCTGCGATTGCATCAAAATCCATATATCCTATACAGTCTTTTGTCAGTTGTAATTTTATTTTTACGCAATTTGAATTACGCAATGATCTTTTTATTGGGTACACGCCAAAAGTCTATCTAGAAAGAATGGGACCGCTTCGGTCCTGGTCCCGAGGTATAGCGAGCTTATTATGTTTAGCCCTATTGACCCCTATGAACTGGCCGGTCGCCTAAAACAAAATAAAGAAAAACTCCCCAAAAATCTATGAACTTCTAAGTAAAAACGTTGTTTCAGCGGCAAGTCAGCCACCGTTGTCAAATTAAAATGTTAAAAAATAAAGTTAAAAATTAACTTATATTTAAATTAAAAATAATTAAAAGTTAAGGCTTCTTAGTTACGCAAACCATGAAAATAGTTCGACATGTTAAACTATTTTCAGAGTTTGCGTAACTAAAAGCTTAAAATTTTATTTATTTTTAATTTAAAAATTTATATTTTTTTATTTTTAATTTTTAACCTTTATTTAACTTGACAACGGTTGCAGACTTGCCGTCGTTTTTAATAAGAACGTTTTGGGTTTTTGGGGAGCTTTTTCTTTATTTTGTTTTTGGAGAACAGCCAGTTTAAAGAGTCAATAGGGCTGAACCGGGTTAGCTTGCTATATCTCGGGACCAGAACCAAAGCAGTCCAATTCTTTCTAGATAGACTTTTGGCGTGCACCTAACGTCTAACCAATATAAAGCATATTTTCATACTATATTATCGCAAGAATAAATAATAAGGGTGGTTATTTATTTTTTATTAATAATTATTCTTTGTCGGTAAAATTATACTTATTCTATTTCATTAAAAAAAAATAGTTAACTCGCTAACTAAAAATATTTTACTTACCTTTTTTTATGTTCAGCAATTTTGTGTTTTAAGCAATGCGTAAAGGTTAAAAATCACCCTGCATTATTATGTTAAAAAAGACATCAATTTTTATTGCGGTGTCTTGTTATGTTATCTAAATTTCTTTAAATTTGTTTCCAGTTGCCTGTTCGACCGTAACAGTAACGAAATGCCAAGCTGCCCTCCGTACCCTTCAGGCGTTCCCTTTTTCAAGCCTACGTGTCTTTGTCGAGAGCCCCACATGGATCCTGGGTGTAACTCCTTCAGGGATTTCCTATTCGATCACCCTGTGTGTTTTGTCAAGGAAAAAGGTACGTAGACCTTGTCAATCTCAGAGTGAATTTTTATGTTATCCCTAATAAAAGAAATGCTTCCAAGTAAATCGACATGCTACGTGTGCGACCAAAGTAACATTTTATGGAAACGAAGTTTCTTATATTACAAAGGGAAAACAGTAAAATATTTAGGATATCTGTTATTTTTAAATATATGACTTTTCGGTTAATTTAATTTAGAACAAGTACGTTAGATATAAAGACAAGGTTTTTTACCCTTAATAATGATATTGCAAAGTTTTAAGCAGTGGCTGATCGTGGTTTTTTGGGGCCCTAGGCTGACTGCATTTTGAGGTGCCCCTACAAAGCTCTCAAGAGGGATAAGTTTTCTAAATTTCTAAAATATGCATTTTTTTTTTTTTAACAAATAAAACGACGGTTGTAAATATTTAAACAAAATTATACTAATACCTTATTATAATTATAGATAGTTATATGCAAAATGACAAATTCAAAAAAACTCTCTCTTCTGCTCTTAACTGCTCTAACTCTACGTATTCGCGAATTGTATGGTCATAAGAAATGGACCTAGTGATGTCAGATTAAATTGATAGGATTAAAAGGTTATTTAATCCCTCATCCGTCATTCTTGACCTATATTTATTTTTTATATCTGTCATTTTTGAGAACGACCGTTCTATTTTGGCACAATTAAAGTCTAGCAGTAACTTTAACAAAGTTTCCCTTATTTAAAACCACTACTGAGCATGCGTAAAGTCAAATACTGCTGAATTTATTATTGCTAGACCTTATATGAATTCCAATAATTCCCTATTAACTACATGGATTTTGTCGGGATTCGGTAATTCCCCGATATCTGACAGTTCACCTATTACCACACCGCTATTCCGCCCAGCTGACATTGCTGGCAACTTACATCTTCGCACGCCTTACGCTTAAGCTCAATCTCGACTATGATATAATGCGACATACGCCAAAGAAGAATAACGGCGACGCGGTGTGAGGAGCTGAATTATTCGGGAAAAATTTTACAGGGAACTCAGTGGTATAGTACTAAATTACAGTTTACAGATATTTTATATCTGGTTTATATTTTAAAATACTGCAATTATTTTATTCTCTTATTTCTTAGCGCAAGAGTGCATTAGTACGGTGCGGGGTCTATTTCACATTTGGACCCCTGCGGGGCCCCCTTCTTTGGGGGCCCCTAGGCTTCAGCGTACTCAGCCTAATGGGAGATCCGCCGCTGGTTTAATATTATAATAGTATTAATAATAAACGATGTTTGGCAACATCTCCGGGGAGATGTACCTACGTTTTAAACAGCTGTTTAATAAATATCCTAAATAATAAAGGTTCACCTGACCAGGAGTGTTACAGACCGATATAGAAAAGTAATATGGCAAAATTTAAAAATTGTTTGAATTTAACAAAAAAAAGTAAGTATGTCTTTACACTACCCAAGGAGTCAACCATTTTAATATATTAAAGTAATTCCATAACACCTTGTATAATAAAATCACTTAAATAGTTGTGTACATACAACACAAAATTGTATACATACAACACAAAATAAAATAAAAGTTCAATATACAATATACTTTTAACTTTACAATGTGGAGATAGATGTTTTTTGTAACATTTAAATTAAATATACATAGTTTTTTTATATCCTGGACAAAAGCAAAAATAAAACATCTTTAAGTAAGGCAAAACTTTTAGAATCAATAATAAATAAATATTATTTTAAAAATAACGCTTGACCATATGCAATAACCGGTTATTCACAAGAGCACAATTTTTAATTAACCACACCTCGAATAGCTTGGACGTTATCCAACTAATTTTTAACCTTTTTCGAACTTGTTCACAATTGCCAGACTTGCAATACAGTTGGCCGTAAGTTCCGAATTACATTTAAACTCTGCATTGGGTAACATTTACGTCAAGGTCAGAAATGTTGCCTTCTACGGTTTTAATAGTTTCAGTGAAGCCCTATGCACGTTCAGGTTAAAACAAACTAAAAATATTTTAAAAGATAAAGGACAAATGATGTTTATTTAAGGTCTGTTTCGGATATATTTTTACGTTTTATTGAAACTAGTATACAGGGTGTTCAATGTCTCTACCGACAACCTTTAAAAGGGGAGATTCTACAATGAAAAATAAAGACTTCGTATATAAATATATGTCCTAAACGACTTGCTTTTTAAACTAGAAGAGGAGTTAAAATTTTTAAAAATTGTTTTTTTTTATAATAATTTTTAACCAATTCAAATATTTAAAAAAAATTGGAAACGCTTCCTATGCAGCAGAAGGCATGATTTGGCATGTAACAAAAAAATGTCCTTATCAGCGTCGTCCATAATGAGTTAAGAATAAATATTTTTTAAGAACAAATGGTACGCGACTGCATTTTTCTAGAATAAAAATATTATTAAATTTTTATTTAGTTTAAAAACAGATTTACTTTTTTGACTTTCTTTATTTAATGTACGATTTTTGCGTAACTAAATAGAAATGTCGTTTAGTATAGTTACTGAACACCCTGTAGATAACTTGGTAATTAAGAAAAACCTGTGTAATGTGCCAAAGTAATTTTATAGCCTTAACTAACTCCTGCGTATTTGGGTATCAGCAACAATCACCAAAACCACCCTATATTAAAGCTTTTATTCTATAATTATACCTGGTGTTTCTCAAAGCTATATCCTTTTTATATAAGTTTTTATCTTTAAGATGGAAAATTAAAATATTGTATATTGGTATCTAAAATTCTTGTTTCCTATTACTTTCGATTACCAGAAATATTGCTTAAATAAACTAAGCTTAAACAGTCAATTTTAAGTGAAGTAGCCAAAAAAATGGAATAAGTCGACTTCTCTTGACAAAAAAAAGTTTGTTAACCTCTATTTACGGTATAACTTTATTTTTTTGCCAATCGAACGAAAATCCTTACATTTCAAATAATTCTTTCTTACAGGAATATTTTTGTCAGACGGTTATGTTTTCCTATGCTTCTAATATTAACTGTATTATCTGATGACATGTGTCCAAATCAATAAAGAATACATGAGAATAAGATACCAGAGTAATGTTCTATACCAAGATTAAATAATTATACTGTTAAAATTTATTTAACTAAAAAAATAATATTTTATGCTACCCAAAATAAATACTAACAATTTTTTTATCGTAGAAAAATAGTATGTGCAACTCGTAGGAAAAGTATATTTCTGAACCTTGGTGGCTGCTGGACTCGGCTAAAGCTAGCCATTACACTATACCATGGGCACTTTAAATTAAAAACACCTGAACAGAAAATGTATTACATTGGTTAAAAAAGTCAGTTGTCCCAGTTACCACAAAAACATATTTTATTGGTTTGACTGTAGACTTACCGAGTCTTTTTCTTTATGGAAAGTAACCAAAGTATAGAAGATAATATCGATTTGGTTATTAATTTATAAGACGGTTTGTAGAAACAGTTTGATTAAAAAATGACTTAGAATAAAATGTCCTTTTAGGATATGCTAATGAGCCATCTTCTTTTCTTTAAAAAGACATTTTACCCATGAATACGATTGTGAAAACTTTGGCTCCGCATTAAAAGTCGTAAAAACAAAAAAGTTCATTCCATTTTTTTATTGCTACTTAACTTAAAATTAACCTAAATATACCACTAAAAATAATATAGATATAAACAAAAATAAATGTTTTACACCGGAAGTAAAAATATCATGTACGCTGTCAGTGTATTCAGAATGTCATATAATATTGAGGTTAGATATAATATACAGTTAAAGCTATTTTAAATTATAAAGACGGAGTAATTTTCACTCTAACCCAGTGTTAATTTTTTTTCGGAGTAAGTTAAATATTTCAGGGGGAATCCAAGTTTAAAACAAAACAATATGACCTCAAAACAGTTAAAGAGCAAAAATGCTTTTCTTGGCGCTTTTGTATTTTGTTTATATGACAAAAATATATACTTGAACATTACATTTATACTTTATTAAGTTTAACACTAAATTTCTCCAAAGGGATTTTTTTGATTTAAGGGAATGTCCCCCCTGGGCCACCTCTATAATTCAACGCTGCCTAAACCAGGAGTAATGGAAAATTAATAAATAGATCAATCGACTCATATTCATGTTAAACATCAGCGTATCAAATTTTATTTATCATTTTATAATGTACAAAGTTAAGGCCGGAACCACCCAAAATTGGCCGAAACCGAAAGCGGAACTTATTTTGGAGTTGTCGTGCGCTCGCCTAACTTCGTTTCTCGCGGCAACGCTATCTTAATTTAAAAAAAATAATAAAAATGAATAACATGGAATGGTTTAAAAAAGCAAGGCCCTTTTTTTTGCTCTTCAAAATGTTTTGGAACTACTTCACCAAAATAATTATATATACGCCCCGAATTTCAAATTTTAGTATTTTAAGATATTTTATACTTTACCACATGAGTTGCAGCAAATGCAACACTTTCATCAATGAAAGTCCTAATTTTGGATGAGCGTTAGGTAGTAGTAATTTAAAAATAACGTCCGTCGTGGCACTGCCGCGTTGTCTGGGGGTGCTGTGAAATGCACAACGTTGACGAAACAGAAAAAAATGCCTAAGCATCTAATAACCCAACACCCACGGTGGTCTTGTACTTAGGCGTAAGCCTTTGTGGGCTGTCTTAAAAGATAAAAAAACGTTTATATAAAGGTATTTTTGTATTTTTTTTTCCCACTGAGTAATTCCTAGCGTATACGCATAGGCTTGAAAAATTATTGCTAACTGTAGGTGAGCTCAAGAGGGGATTTACTACAGCGCGTAAGATTAATATACCGGAGGATACCTGGCACCTCCACCAAATATGAGCCCCGTATAGAGGGCCGATCGTAAAAAACAAAAATATATCTATCAGAAAATTTCGAGCCCTTTAAATTAAAATAGGTAAGTTAATTACATGCTTAAACATGTATATTTTACTAATCTGACAATTTAAGGGTGACGTAAAGAAAACGAATGGGTACAAAGTTTAAAAAAACAATATTTTTACTTTATCGAGCAAGGCTTTTTTTAATTGAACGGTAACAAAAAATATATGATCTTATACGATCCGAACGATTTTCACAACCCGAAAAAACCCAGCATTTTTTTGACATATTTTAAAAATGTGAAAAGGTATACATTATAAAACATTTTTTTTCCTCCTATCATCTAAGCTTTGCAACCCAATAGGTCTCTATGACGCTCGAGAAAATCCTCATTTAGCATCGTGGGCTCTTATAAGTTTAGTTTAATATTTTTGGCTTGGTATATACATACATACCTAGTTATTTAAATTTAAATTAAACCAAGTACATACATAAATCTACGAGCAAACTCATGACTTTAAAGAAAATGTGGTAGTAAAGTATTATTTGTTGGTTTTAAATCTCCAAGAAGATATTGTTATATTTTTTTACACACACCTTGTACCTCTATTAATAATTATCAGTTTAATTAAATTGTCCGGGTGCAAAAAATTACTTTAGTATTGTTCTCGTAGTAAGTCTATTCTTTAAGGTTTAATTTTTTTGTTACCCGTCGTTAAGAAATTCTCTTGACATTATTACAAACCTTTGTATTTTGGGGTCCCTAAATACTTAAAAACTTAAGATTGTTATTCAGTTTCGCCTTGGCCGTTTTAAATTTAGGTAGATTTTTTTAAAATATGCATTGGTATTCGCGCAACCTAAATAAGTAGGGCAGCTGCTTCTTGATGTACGTATGCTAATAAATTAAATAAAAATTGTTAAACAATCTTATAAAAGCCACAAGCAAAAAATGACAATAATTTAAAATTAATATAAAATATTGATAAGACTTAGGCTACTTGTGTTACTTAATTTTTATTTAAATATAGGTTTCTATCGCAAACTGTCAACTAAGTGGCTGGTTTCAAATATAATATTCTGGGTTTTTAGTTGTTTTTCTTGACAGTTATACATTTTTGATATAGTTTAATATAATTATAGTTTAATAATTTATACACAATTAATATGAAACAAAAAATAAAAAAAATGTTTTTCTTTTGGGTACTCTCAAATCTACTACCAAGGTAATCACACTAAGAAGATAAAATCTGATGAACTGCGGTGAATAATACCTTAAAAGGCGTTAAAAATTTAAAAATAAAGCAAAATTTACTTAGGCCCGGATCTTAATTTTTTAAAGGCGAGACAATAATTCTTCTTTGCCGGCTCCTTTAACAAAATTTGTTTTATGGAGCAAACAATAAATAATATGATCTTGTTTCCATCCTTGGTGCCCTATGTATAATACACAAGCCTATTTCAAATGAGAGTAAAGATCAAAAAAATTATCGCCTTTTAAATGTTCCCTCTTTCCATCCCTTGGCGCCCTATGTATAATACACAAACCGTCGAGTATACGTCTGCCATGTTTTAATTTGCCGCCTTCTCAAGATGTCACCCGCGACAGACATCCCATTTCGCTCCCCCTAGTTCAGAAGCTGCTTACTTCGTAGTATTTACTTCAAATAAAAGTACATACATATTTATTCATACCACTTATTGTCTGACTATATGGGGACAGTCTGTGTATTATAATTTTTTAAGAATATTAAAATATATTTTATGTACAGAGTTTTTTTAAAAGGTTGTACAAATCTTATTACAAATTTTTTGGGCTAAACAAAATACAACGATCTAACTCAATTTACCTTTGTCGAAAAGTTAGTCCTGTGCGAGATACAAGTGGTAAAAATTTCTCATTTATTGTTTATTAGTTTATGTTTTTTTATTTTTTAAAAAATAGTTACTAAATTTAAGTATTTTGGATTTGCCTCATGTGTTGATATTACAAAATTTCGTCTCAAAATTAAAAATGTTGTTCTGACCTAGGGCGACGAAATATGTTTTTTTTTTTAAATTTTTCTTTTACAAAATTTAGGATTGGGAAGTTTTCCAAGGTCTCTTTTTCTCTCTCTCTTAGGATTTTGCAGATGAAACGTATTATATTATCCAGAATTGTTTATAAAAATTTTCACGCTTTTAGGCCACCCAAAACAATCAACTTTTTATCGAAAGTAAATATTTTATATTAAATTCAAAGAAATTTGTGAAAGCATTTTGATGTATAAGTTATACAAAGATTTTTTTGTATGGAACAAAACGTTAATTATAAATTACTTGTATAGAAACTAAAAGGAAATCAAAGTTCTTTACTAGTGCTATAATATACCAGGGCATACAAGAAATTATATTTTACAATTTTAGTAAATATTTTAATACTGAATAATGTGGAAAACTATTTAATATTAAACAAAAAAATGACTATTACATAAAATTTAATGAAAAAATTATATTCTGTATTTCCTAAACTATAAACTTTTCGACTAGATTGTTGTCTTTTACCCCAAGAAATTTGTAGCATCATTTATACAGACTTTTTAAAGACACCTTGTATAATGTTTTAAATTATGCCAAAAATAACATTGGTATTTATTACCATAATCATTTTAAATTAATTAATGAGTAAACTAACTTATAAAACTGGGGGTGAATAGAGGGGCTGGAGGTGGTTAAGTGGTTAAAACTTTTATATTACTTTAATATTTAAACAAATAATGAACTGATTGCTCACTTTACTTTTTTGTTATGAAGACTATATCATGGCCCACCATGCGAAATTCAAATTTAAAATTAAAAACACCATTTAAGGGTCTATAAATATAATATAACTAATGGGTATAATAAATTTTTTAAAAGTTCCCATCCGCTATAATTTAATAAATTAAAAATATAAAGGGTGTTCCAATAAAAAAATCATATAATTGGTTCATATTTCAAAAATAAAGTTTAAAAAAACCAACTGCACCACTGAATTCTAGGTAACAATGTCTACTAACATCGGTTTTTACTTTTTTGTAAGCTACAAGTTTACAACTGTAATATGGGGAAGGATGGGTCCAAAAATGGGAAAAAGTGAATTATAATTTAAAATATTTTAGTGTTATTTTTTGTTTTATTTAAAAGTAGCAACAGTTCGCGAAAACCGTAAGTCTTTATCTCTAATAATACCCAAGATAGTCTGCAATTGCAAGAAAATCCGAATACCCTATACATAACCTTTTTTTTGTTTTTTTATTTTTTTGCCCAAAAAAGTACAAATGTCACAAATTGTATATTTTCTATCAAAGTTATTTGATGATGTTGACTGTTTATTTTTATGTTTTTCAATACTGAAAACCTAATCGAAAATGATAAAATAAAAATATTTACAGCCAATAAGATCTTATAAAAATCGTAAAGCTCGTAGAAAGATTGGCCTCTTTTTCTTTTTATGGCTTAATGTGTCCCAAGGTAAAAAGCAATACTTGTAATCTGATTTTCTTACACCAATCGGCTAACGTTTTAGAAACCGAGATACCGTTAAACTTAATTCTAAAAGTTCTTCAGTTTTATTTGAAATCAATGTCGAGAAGTAATAATATTTTGGTTTCATTTTATATTTTACGTAATTTCTTAAGGATAAGTATAGATATAGGTTTTATTGTGAAATAAAAAAGTAAAATTGGTATAAAATTACTGTAACAACAAGAATATTTTAATATATGTTTAGAATACAGTTGATCGAATAACCCAAACAAGATAAAAAAAGAACATATCTTACACGATTACCTTTGTCCTTTACCAAGGCCATACAAGACAAGCCAAGTTTAACTTACAAGGACAACTAAAGACCCCAACTTTAAAACGCTTGCTTAAACTGATATATAAGATTCAAAAATAGTCAATTTTGACTGACGGACTGACATATAGATCAAAAACCTTACCCCACTTTCAGATTACCAAGAAAAATAAAATTGAAAATCCAAATTGGTGTAAGCGTAGACAAAATTTCGAAAATAAAAAGGCTGCGAGGGGTAGAAGGAGTTTTTATACAAAAAAAAGTTTTTTACTTGTAGCGTTTGAACTACCCAATGGCGCACTAGCCGCCGATTTTTGGGTGGGCTTAAGCCCCAGTTTATGAAGTATATTTCCCGAAAATCACTATTCCATTTTAAATACTTATTAATTTTGGAGGGGCAAATCGCTGGCTTGGGGAGGCTAAGCCCCTCCTAGCCCCCTCCTTATTGCGTCCCTGAAACCGTTACAAGTAGATATATGAAACTATCCCAATATAACTATAATTATATCTGATATACACGGTGTTATAAATTCGAGGAACACCATTAGGAACTCGGATTCGTTAAGAGATACAGGGTTGGATAAATTGCAGCAGATTTGCGCATTTTCATGCTTAACAATATTTTGATTAAAAGAAAAATAACTCTTAAAATAAACTCAAAGAAAACTGTTTCCACCCAAAAAATATAATAAAACATAAATGTGAAAAAGGTGATCCAAGTTCAATACTAAAATTGCTAGTTTAAATAATATTGGTATTTAAGTAAGTGTGTTATCGTTATACCTATAATTATTTATAAAATAATAATAAAACAATGTCTAAAAGAAATTTTTTCCTATGTTTTTGTGAAGTAGAAGTAATTTTATTTTTTCCTAAAAACTGATTAAGAAAGAAAGAATCACTAAAAAAGCTATTTTTCAACTTGCCTAATTCAAATTAAATATAAAATTTGCACAAATACTGTGGCGTACATTTTTTTGTTAAAAAAATTCGTTTATGTTTTGCTTGTGACGCTACTGGTCCAAACTAAGTTAATCAAGTTGGGGTTAAATTAATCTCCTTATGCAACAAATACCACTGCTAAATTTTATTAAAAGTGGATAAGGAATATTTAAGATTTTAATAAAAATCCGATGTTTTTTTTTTTAAGTTTGACATCCTGTCTCTGGGAAGCAATGCATTTTTGAACCCATGTTTACATAAACTATTTTATATATTTTTATTAGTAGAATCTGCATTAATTTTTTAAACAACATTCTCTAACATTTGGTGTGGTTTCATGTCCCACTTTTTAGATAAAATAATTTAAAAAACCTAGTACTGCTCATGTTACCACACACATTACAACCCTGGCATCTTTAAAATAAAGAAGTAGATCTTTTATTTAACGTTTAAACTATATTATTTAATATTTTGGCTAAAAAAGCAAAGGACAATTTGGCAACGTTATATGGATTATAAAATGTCTTTTAAGGCTACACTATTAGAAGAAAAACATACTAAATATACAATTTGGCATTGTTTCAGAAAAAGATCCTTATCCTGTAGACGCCTTGCCAACTTGTACCCACGCCCATTTTGTGTGTCAACAAGAGTCAAAGTGCATAAAGTTATATGAGGATTTTAAAGCACATTGCAAAGTTCGAGATAATAAATGCAGAATGGAAGATAGGTAAGTAAGAATTTAATTTATTTTAAAAAGGAAAAACATTGTATAGGGTGGTAAACATGTTTAATAATATATAATAAAGTGCAATGCAAGATCAGCTTTAAACTGATGCAGGACTGCATAACCGCACTGAAAGAGGTGGGTGCGTCTAACAAGCTAAATATTGCCTAGGTATCAGGCCATGAAGGCCACCAGGGCAATGAGAAAGCCGATAAACTGGCAAAGGAGGGTGCTGGCAGGGCAATGGTAGGCCCCGAGCCCTACTGTAGAATTTCGTCATGCCAAGTAAGGTCACCTATTAGATCATGGATCATAAGGGAATCCCAAGACTGGTGGTTGAAAACACCAGGACGGCGTCACGCGAAAAAATCCATAAAGGCATACTCGCCGGAATTTACAAAAGACCTTCTGAATTACAACCGGAAGGCAGTAAGAATTATAGTGGGTCAACTGACAGGTCATTGCAGACTGAATAAACACCTGGAAACAATAGGACTGGCAGAAGAAAACCTATGCAGGTTCTGTCAGGAGAAAGAAGAAACCGCAAAACACACAGGGTGCTACTGTGAAGCCAAGTTAAAACTTGTTGTGTGTGTGTGTCGTCAACGGCAAGGCTGGGTGAGGAATAAACCAAAGCAGCAACATTTACCAAGGAGCCAGTTTCAAGCTTGTGGAGTCTGATTAAAAGACTGGCTTGGATAATGTGCTCTAACAAAGGGATGGAGGATATACAATAAAACTGAGCAGGTTGCAGTGTTAGGATTACAATCCACCTTCAAGCTAATCTAAAGATCTAAGTAACGCCTGGTTTATCCAGTTACGTAATTGTAATGTTTGTTATTTTTAATTTTTAAAAATGGAGTTTTTATTGGATGTTTTAAAAATTGACAATCACATCCTAAGCTCTTTTAATTAACTACCGTTGACAAGCCTTTAAATATTGGCGGAGTACTTAGTCAGGGTGGTATTTTATTATGAGACGCTACACGATTGAAAAACGCATAGAAATCGTTAAAACTTAGTATCAAAATAAGTATTCGGTTTGCTAAACGTTCCGTGCACTGCGTTTAATTTATGGTATTTTCACCTAGGTCCTGCGATTTAACTCTGTTGGATTTCTTCTTGTGGGGCTCCATCAAATCTTGAGTATATGCAAACAAACCACAAACGGTTGCCGCCCTAAAGGCCAACATAACTCGCTCCATCGGTGAGATTGGGCAAATTGGCGTCAGAATGTCATCGAAAATTGGATGTCCAGGATTCGAATGACTTCGGCGGTCATTTGGCTGATATAATTTTTATAACTTAATGTTATCAAATATGCTTTAAAATTATAACTACAGTTATTGCACTATAATTTTAATAATTTGTTTTATTTTTATTTAATAATAGAGCGCTACAAATGGAAAACCCTTTATTAAGCAATAATAACATATGTTTTAAAAAATATGGCATATAAACAGATTATGCAGTAATGAAGACCAGAATTTTATGTTTACACTATTTTCTTATTTTTTTTTAAACTAGGAAGTTGGTAAAATAAATTTAAATTTTTGGTGTCTTGCATTTTTAACTACAACAATTTTATAATAATAAATAAAATCGTCTTTACATAAATGGGAAAAACTTGGGTATAATCAAAAATAAAAAAAAAATATATATTATATTATTTTTTTGCAAAATAGCCATTATACTTCTTTAATGTGCTAAAATGCACCACCTCGGGGCTAAGCCCCTTTCAAAAAAAAGTTAAAGATGACAAGCGGGCTTAACCCCCGAGGTGGTGCATTTGAGCACATTAAAGAATTATAAAAGTCTTATTTTAACCTTATTAAAACATCCTTATGGTATGTGTACTGGATTTGTACCCTGAGAGCTTAAGAGCTCTACGTGTGCAATCTTTCTTAAGAGAAAATTTAAGAGTATTACTTTAAACAATAAATCAATATTTTTATTTCTACTTTAATTCTGGCTAATTAAGACATAAACAAAATCTATTTTAAATTTTAAAACATATCCAATTGACAGTTATTGTTTCTGGTCTTTTTATGTTAAAAGGTGCTTTTTATTATTTAAAAATATAAAACAGGTTATTGATTATGTAAAGCTTTAAACTTTTATTTTTTTCCCTAATATTAACTCTGACCAAACGTTTAATACCGTGGTTTTTGTAAATGGTTTGTTTTTGTCATATTTTAGCCCAATACTTTTAGTCTAATCTAGGTCACATTTTATGGGCATATAATTTTTAAAAATATATTTTAACTTAGTTTTTGCCAATTTCCTAACTGTATGACAAAACCAAATTATAAAACAATTGGTTTTAGAGTTACATGCTTGTTTGTGGTCCTAAATAAAATAACCCATTAAAAAATAAAATCGTAACCTAAACTACAATAAAACCTAAATGTTTAACTAACTAAAATTATTGCTTAAACTTTCTAATTAAATTAGGAAACCCTCTTGTGTACAGAGTATAGTATGTGCTGGAGTTTTAAAATGTTATTTATCTTTTTAAATATAAGATCGACTTTTTTCTTTATATACTTGACAACTTTTAAGGGTTTTAAAACTTTAGTTTAATAAATATGTGTGTACAGGGTCAGGCAGGTTTATAGTTAAATTTGTAAAATTACAAAGTTGTAAGTTTTTATTTTGTTTACACGGATACATAAACTAATTTTCAAGCAATAAGATGGTGTCAAAAATATTTATTTATTTAACGACAATTAAACAACATAAAACTTAAAATCAATAGACAGTTTAAAGCAAAAAAATCCTAAGGAGTCAAGCCTATGTTAAAAAAAACAAACATATTTTTTCACGTTGTAAGTGTCGACGAAAAAAATGCCCTAATTACGGGGTAATAAGGTGTCAAATTTTTACATACTTAATTACTTTTTATTTAATTTTATAAATTTTGTTTAGGTATCGAAACATGCAGATATATCATTTTACCGTTCTTAGCACGCAAATGAAGTTATAAATAAGTGGACTGTATTTAAATTAAAAAAAATGGTTACACACTATCATTAAAAGAGTTAAAAAATGGAAACCATAGGTTTTTCAAAGACACATATAAAATTAACCAGATAACGCGCACTTACCACTTTTCTCCACACCCGATCTCTCTCAATCTTTAGTTTTGTAAAAGTTACTTAAAACTAATTATTATTACAAGTTCAACGGTACTGTTTTCGAGTACAGCCATTTAAAGTCTTTCTGCGCAAAGGTTATTTAAAATAAATCTGTGAAGTAAACCCGCGTAAATAATAAATTTAAAAATGTAATAATTATAAGAAAAAAGTTTAGCTAACTACGGTATATTTGAGCCGCCTATTCAGTTGAAAAAAGTTGCCAGGGCCATGGCATGACCAAAATCATTTTAATGCCAAAAAATAGTTTATATGATACCCCTTAACCCAAATTTAACCTGATCTTGTCGCATTTAAAAGATAAAGGGAAATGACTTTATTACACGTACTGGATATTTATTTAAGAAACTTTACAAGCTCTGGACATGTGCTGTTTCTCAAATAACGGTCATTAATTTTAGTCGTACAAAAAATATTGTTTGCACCTCTGGCGTATAGCACTTTTACAACCTCAGCTGACTGTTGCTCGGAGCTCGAGTAACAATTTTCAGCTGCGGGCGTAAAAGTGCTTTTAAGCCCTTAGTACAAAAAATATCTATTCCTGCAGTCGTTGCATATCCTGTTGCACAGTCCCAATTAGTATAAAAGAATGTTGTGTATCAAAAAAATTAAAAAAGTATATAGTGGGACAAGATGAAGAATTAAAAAAAAGTTTTGGCAAAAATTATAGTGTCCAAGTATTGGTAGCGATGAAAATGACGTTTTTGATGACTCACCGTGTTTCCTATTTTCTTGCTATATATTTTATATTATTCTAAGCTAATAACAAACCATTGGTTCAATAAAAGTTGTGCATTTATTTATGAAACACTACATTTGTACTTTTTTTTTTGTTAATAAAACAGTTTTTTAAAAATGTTTATTTTTAAATATGAGGAGGTATTTTAAATTAATGGTCTACTTAAAATATTTAATATGGTTGTTGCGAAATAATAAAGTCAATAAATTTGTAAAAACACTTATCGGCAAAGTGTTGCAACCCCACTATTATTAAGGATTATATTTAAATACATATTAAATAATATTGCCTGTATTGCGTCATTATACGGCCAGCCTAAAAAGAGACGAGTGTCAAGCGAGCGATTTTTTTAAAACCTAATATGTAAATGCAAGTAGCAGTATCGACAAGCGATCGATTTTTCAAAACCTTATGCGTAAATGCAAGTAGCACTGGCCACCGACACTCGGCGGGCAGACGAAAATTAACGTGCAGCCTTTGCACTGCGAAAAATTATTTGCTGGCTCGCTCGCTCTTTAGTCTATGTTAAAAGTAGAGGACAGTGACAAAAATGCTTAAAGCTCAAATATTGGCGTTTACCAAGGCGTAAATTATTACTTTAAATCAAGAAGGTTTTTCGCGGCATCAGATTGCTGCTCGTTTAAATGATGTTTGGAGTAGAATAATTTAAAGATTTAAAGAAACTGGCGATGTTGCTGCACGACCTAGAAGTGTGAGTTACCAGTGACCCAAAAGATCGTTATCTTTCCTAATACGCATGTAGAAACCGCTCAATTCCAATAGGAGCGCTAAAATTTTAATGGACCTATATTCGTGTTATATCAAGCTTACAAAATGCTCTTGGAGTTTATTGCATGCGGCCCCTGAGGGTTCCACTATTAAGTCACTAGCATAGACAAAGGCGTCTTCAATGCGCTAGAGAGCATCAAGCCTGGTTGTTGCCTGAAGATATGTCATTTTACCAACAAAACCAGAATTGGTTTAAGTGGGGATAATTATCGTCAGGAAGTTTGGAGGGAGGTAGGAAGTTGCTTCATATCAAAGCGGTATCGAAATTGGTGGGGAAGACTTTTACTATGTGAAAACATTTTTTTACGTTTCACAAACAAAAACCTCACATCTTTTACTTAGAAAATGTTATCAGGCCTGTGATTTATCCATTACGGCAAGAGGTTGACAACAATTTATTATTTATGAACCATAACGCCCACCCGCATAAGAGGCCATGGAGGGCATTGGATAGTTCAAAAGGTAAAATTACCAGATTCGACTGGTTGCCATTGTCGCCAGACATGAATCCAATTAAAAATGTTTATGACTACTTTCGTAGAGCAATTAATCCTAGAAATAATCCACCAAACAATGGCTAAGAGCCTATTTTAGGCGCTCATATACAGACAATACTAGCTATTAAATTGGACAATGTTTATTTTAATTTGATTTTTATTTTTGAAAATCTGTTGCTTTTTATTTTCATAAAATAGGTATGTGTTTTTTGAATATTATATTTAAAGCTATTTGTCCCTGGGCAAGTAATAAAATGAACTTCATGATGAAAACACTTTTAAAACCTTTTAGGGTGGTTCTTTTGAAGAGCCTACCACGAATATTCATGTCGCCATATGGTCCGTAAGCCAGCGACTGATTTTTATGACCAATTTTTTCCGAGTCCATAACTTATATTATCTATGTTTTGTAGTAAGCGTCAGCTGCGGCACCGACGGTGGGTTGAGAAGTATTAACCGCCCACGTACGAAAAAATATATATATTTTTAGTCATTTATTTCCGATTAACAATTTATCAAATTATAGTTGGCATAATATTTTCAAGAAAATAGTCAGCTATTTACTTAGTGGTGGATTATACGTCAGCTGGTCACACGAACATAAAAAAAATATAAGTGTTTTCAGTGACTTCCGCTCAATTGAAAATTGAGATATATTGCACGGTGAAATAAGGCCAGGCACTAATAATACCGGCCTTATTTTAACATCTGAGTTCCGCAGATGCATGGTGTGATAAGAGCTCCCTTAATAAGGACTGTGCCTGACTTAACTTATGTCAATTTTAGGTCGTGCCTTATTTTGGTCTTATATTAACTTCGGAACTGTTCGTGTATTCGAACGGCAGTACAACAAAATCAAAAAGTTTTTAAAAGTAAAAATACTTAAAACCTTACTTTTTAAATGTATTTCTGTAATTGTGTAAAACAAAATCCTACAACACAAAACAATAAAGTAAAACTACTACAATTTGTTTTTTTTTAGATTAATGGTAAATAATTTGCAAAAACTCTAAATTTTTGGTACAGACACTTAAATAAGGCCGGTATAAATAATACCCGAGCCTAATAAGGCAACTTGCAATAATTCTCTAATTTTATCAGATGTTAGTCTTTGTATCACTGGTAATAAATAAAGAAGTTAGCTGGCTATATGTTGGGGAATACTTGTCAGCTGGTGCCCTGAATTGGCTATTGCTTATGTACTTTAAAAAGAAACTACAAAGTTGAAGAAGTTTTATTTTTTATTCTTATATGTGCTTGTATAGAGTTTATAAAATAATATAATTTTTTTATACAGGGTGATTCAAAAAGAGATAATTAAGAAAATGTAAAAATGAAAAAATTGATATATTAACGTTATTAATAAATCTACAGTTAAAAAGAAAAACGAAGTATGGATGACTATTAAAAAAATATATGAAATAAAAATAGAAGTCAAAAAGATTGAATATAAATTTAAAATTTTAAATTTGAAATTAATATAGTGCTTATCAAAATTAATATTTACCAAAAGATGTGTGAGGACATATACTTTTATAAAATATTGGTTTACGTCTTTGTTTATCATTAAAATTAAATACAATTTTACCATAAGATATATGCGTAAGTAAAGAATGTAAAAACATATAATTTAATTATTTAGGGACTTTTAGGTTTTTAAAATTTGCCTAAAAATTAAAAAAAATCAATTTATCGTGTATTAAATATATTTATATAAACTATAAATTAAAGTACACATTACCAAAAACTGTAAATAAAAGTGGTAATTTTTTAAAAGATTACGACAATAACGTAAAAATAATTTTACATACTTAATAAAAATCTATTTATTTATTATACAGGATGATTCAAAAGGAAATTATTATCAAAAAATATTTTTTTAATTTAAAACTGTATATGAACCTATGTCCCAAACGTCCCAGTTTTTAAACAACAGGGTGTTAAAAATTTTAAAAATATTGTTTTTTAATAATAAATTTTATACTAATTTAGATATTTTTAAAATATTTGGAGAACGCCTCCTATAATAAACAATAAAATTCCTTTAACGTTGTAGTGTGTTTTAACCCACTTTTATAGTACATAATCAATATCCTAGAAGGTGTAACGTAGGAGTCAATAGAAAAAATCAATTGCCTATTTAAATTTATCAGCTTACTAGCATACTGCCTACTGCCATTTTTACCTACAGGTTAATGTCCACAATCAAGATAGAAATTTTTATTTGAAAGAAAATGCAAATTTTAATTTATTTAACATTATTTCGAATGGGTTCAATGAAACATATAGTGTGAGTTTTTTCGATGTTTAGTAATGTACAATGTACAATTTTTAATAATGTGTATTTTGATTTATATTTAAAAAAATATCTTTAATGCATAATAAATAAAAAAAAATAGCGAATTAAAAAAAATATATTATTTGCTTAAACACCCTGTAAAATAAAATTATATGCTTTTATATTCTTCACTTCACATATATCTTATAGTAAAATTTTTGAGACACCCTGTATACCAAAAATAAATATTTATTAAAAGTATATGCCTTTACACATCTTTTGTTTAATATTAATTTTATTAAGTTCATAAGTAAACTCACTATATTAATTTCAAATTTAAAATTTTAAAGTTAGATACAATCTTTTTACTCACCTTGTATATTTATTTTATATATTTTTTTTAATAGTCATCTATGTAACCATCTTTTATATATTTTTTAAAACTGTAAATTTATTAATACCACATACTTAAAATATCACTTTTTTCATTTTTACATTTTCTTAATTATCTCTTTTTTCCGATTCCGATTTGAATCATCCTGTGTACAAAATTTATATTTTTATTAAAAACTTCTATACAAGTATACATGAGAATAATAAATTAAACTCCTTTAACGTTGTAGCTTTTTTCAAAGTACATAATCAATAGCCAATTCAGGGCACCAGCTGACAACTATGCCACCCACATATAACCAGATGACTATTTATTACGAGTAACACATAGACTAAAATTTGATGAAATGTTTAGTTGAGAGGAAGTCACTGAAAACATATATTTTTTTTCATGTTTGTGTGACTAGCTGACGCATAATCCACTACTTTATAATCAGCTGACTATTTTGTTTCCTAAAAATATTAAACCAACTACTATTTGATAAATTTTTAATCGGGAATAAATGACCTAAAGTATATTTTTTTCTAGCGTGGTTACTTACTACTGCTCAATCCACCGTCGGCGCCGCAGCTGACGCTCACTACGATATATGTTCAACTCTACTGAAGCACTATACGAGTTATTGACTAAGAGGAAATAACTGAACAAATTTGCGCCTGGCTTACGGTCATAAAAGCAGCGCTTTAACTCAGCCTGTCAATGTCAAATGTCTCGGGTGTCGGACTGGAAAAACGCGTCCCCAAACCCAAAAATCCAAATTGCATACTGGATTGTTTTGTTGCATGTCGGTTACTTTGTGATGATACATTTCAAATTAAAATAAAACAAATTACCCTGGTTTCTATTACTGTTTTTAGTGAAAGAAAGCATAGAAATTTGTCTTATTTAAATTTTAATTTAAAAATTGTATGTTAAACATTGTGGTAAACTTCTCCAACAAAAAGTAATGCGTTTGTCCAGTCCGACACCCGAAACATTTGACATTAACAGGCTGAGTTAAAGCGACGCGCCGCTTCCATCTATGGCGGTATGAATATTCGTGGTGGCTAAAAAGGTTTTAAAAGTGTGCTAATAATGAAGTCCATTTTATTACTGGCCCAGGGATTATATGTACAAAAACATTTTGCTAATCTCTAGTTAAGTACATTTTTTTACTAATACGCAAGGTTAGTTTATATTTATAAGGTTGCGACATATCCTCAACTTTTAGGCGGTTCGAGGGCGGGGTCGCAAGGAAGGGCACTCCACGGAGAAAATTTGGCAAGACTGGCTAAAATGAACGCTGATGATCAATCCAGTGGCGTCTAGAATTTGCGCATTTCATTTTGCATTGTTTTGGTAGTGATATTCGTTGAAAGATGTAATTCCAAATGTTTTTTTATTTAAAGTAAAAGAATTTACAAGTTAATAATAATAAAAAACTGTTGTATAAACGGTTATTCTACTAATACAATAAACTGTATATCTCCGGCACCGAACAACATGGCCGAAAAATGGGAGATGTGACGTCATAACACGTCAAAGCAATATGGCCAAATGTCGTGACCTTATATAGACTGACTTTGACTAATACGTATCTTAAGCTGCCTTTTAAAAAAGTATTTAAATTAATATGTGTGACAACAAAAGAACTAGAAGCATAATTATAAAGCTATAAACTAATTTATTTCTTTTTTTAATTTAAGGCAAATATGTTATGAAGCCTGGACAGGACTGCGTCGTTCTCCGATGTTCGGATGTATTTGCCCGAATAATCACATGAAAAAAGATGCGACCGAATGTTTAGCATTGTTAACCACAATCCTTGCGTTGGTAAG
The DNA here is from genome assembly GCA_014170235.1 of Listronotus bonariensis. Lineage (NCBI taxonomy): Eukaryota > Metazoa > Arthropoda > Insecta > Coleoptera > Curculionidae > Listronotus > Listronotus bonariensis. The sequence goes on along the minus strand of JACEGR010000113.1, from coordinate 16,398 downwards.
TAAGTTTTAGTTTGTGTTTAGGCTGGAGTTGTTACCTTTGCTTGGCTAAATAACTCCCTATAGATAAATATATGTTAAAACTAATTATTTTTTTCTCTTTTATAAAAGGTGTTTTAGATAAATTAATTTGTTTTATTGCTGTATTATTTAGATAACGTCTTAACTAATGTTTGTTATATTTTTCTTGGCCATCTACATATTAAGGTAAACATTTAAACGCAAATTAAAAAAATAAAAATAAGTGCTTTTAGTTTTTTATCCCTAAAAATAATTAACGTTTTTTTTCAACACTCCTGGTTTGTTTATGTTTTAATACATTACGTACAAACTTGTGTTTTTTTTTTTGAAGTTGTAAAAATTTCAACCCTACTATAAAACTCCCAAGCAGTTTTAATAAAACACGTTAAACAGACAAGTTAAAACAAGTTTTTTAGTTATAGAAAATATTGCAAAACAGGCTTAAATTCACCTTGTATTTCATTGACATATTGGCTAAATTAGAGTGTCCATACGTCAGTTATCCCTTATAAAATTTAGTACTTATATGATCTTCATATATTTTTTTATTTTAGATAAGTTTATAAGTTTAAAAATATTTTTGTAAGAGCCACTTCTACGTATATATTTCTCGATCTTAGTTTGACTTAAGTATTTTAATCATATGTTAAAAGAAAATGTGCGTATAGAGGGTGTCCTAAAAGTGGAAAGTTTTTTGGATAGAAATGTGCCCTTAAAGAGGTCTATAAAAATCTAAAGTATTATAATGATATAACGCATTTTTTATTTGATAAAATTACACAAAAAATAAATATTTTTGTGTAACTTTAGTCCTACGCTAAGAAAAGTTATTCTTGTTCGATATCGATAAATTAATGCGTTTTCAAAAGAAACAACCTTTTTTTTTTTAATACGGTAGAGTATTTAAAATATTTTTTATGATACTCTAATCTATCAACAATTAAACTGCCTATTATAGGAACATATTAAGCCACAAACACGAAATATGAAGTTATACAGTAAGGATGTTAAAATAAATTTCCTTACTTTATCTTTTAAATGAGACAAGGTATTAAGATTGGGTAAAATTTATGTAAAAGGGTGTTACGTAAACTACTCTTTGACATAAAAATAATTTTGGTGACGTGGCCTAGTGCCAAGGAGGCACTAGCAACTTTGTTGTTTATGGAAAGGGGGTCATGCAGTACCTTGTTTTAAAACCCCTTTTTATTCCCTACTTAACGTCACTTTGGTTTTGAAAATCGGCCCAGAGCCATTCCAGACCTAGAACCTTTTAAAATTTGGCTTAAATAACGGACAAACAATGCGGATTTTAATGAAACTAGCATGTAAGTGTAGAACGGCTGTGACGATTTTCAAATACAAAGTGACCTTAAGTAGGGAATCCAAAGGCATTTAAAACGAGGTAATAAGGGGTGATTACGAGGTACTTTTTAAAAGGAATAAAAAAATTAAACAAAAACTTTATCAAGTTATGTTTATTATTATACGGAAGAACTATAACTTACATTTATTTTTTAAAGATTATGGTTTTTAAATGTTGGCTTTAACTGCGCCTAACATGGTCTGTTCTTAAGCTCCAATTTCCGATTCAATTCGTTAGAATCATCACTTACACTTGCAGCTACTGCCGCTATATTTTCTGCACTACCTGAGTTCACATTTTTGTGATAGTACAGCTAGTAGTCGACTCAATACTTCGATTATCCGTGGACTATAAGTTGCCCGAAGCGCACGAAACACATTTCTTGGAGAATGATGATTTTCATAATACAGTTGAACAAGTTTTAGACGTTGTGCCGGGGGCTAAGTCTTTCCAGAATAAATTGTCAACTAACCAGAACTAACCAGAACTTTTAAAAACCTCAATATACGTTATGTACCGGGTGCCAAGTTTTAAATTTACACCCCCTTAACTTTTTTATTTTTTATTGTACAAAATAATTAAAAATAACAGTTTGTTATTAGTTTCCAATTTGGTAATAAGATTTTTATTATCTCGTAAGATATGCCGAATACGACAAAAAGTTTTTTTTTAAATTAAATACTTAATATATTATTTTACCATTAAAAAATATTTTAAAAACCTTTAAAAATTGCCACATTTTATAAACCTATCCCAAATAGTTTTCAAAAGATGTCCATGCAAATCTAAAGAATAATTTTTAATTTTCATTAGGATCGTAATAAACTTACATCCCCCTAACTTTTTTATTTTTTAATGTAAAAAGAAATTACCACTATTTTGTTAGGATGATTTGGTAAACTTTGTATATTTTGTCAGATATATTATTCTCTTAAGATATACAGGGTACGACAAAAATATTTTTTTTTGGATATAATGAATTACCTTTTAAAAAATAATTTAAAAAACGTTAAAAAATTACATATTTTATGGGTCTACCTTTAACGGTTTTAGAAATATGGCCATAAATAAAATCATTGCCATACTAATAATATAACCTACTAGTCTTGGGGCCAGGGCTGTTTTGTGGCCGATCTGAGTCCCCGGAGCTTCAGAAAGAATTCCTATAAATTCTTACACGCTAATTTCGAATTTTAAACTTGCTTTTATGTCAAAAGTGCCGGGAATTTGTTATACATTTTTTATTGTTTATAAGGTTCTAGCTCCCAATCTAAAAGAGATGGATTTTTTTTTTTGAATAAAATTTGATCCCTAAAAAAACTACAAGATGACGTTTTATAAACCTTAATCTGATTGTTAGAACCAGAGATATGGCAAAATTAGTGCAAAAACATTGCAACATTTGCAGAAATTACGACATTTAGGCAAATTTTTACTTTTAACTCGGCATTATTTTAAGTAAATTACCTCTGTAATAGCTCAAATTAAGGGAAAAATTACCAGCTTTAAAACTAAGCCCTATTCTTAATTAAAACGTAATTTCAAAAAAAAATATTTAAAATATAAACGAATATTTTTTATATAAAAAAAGGCATATAATTTGTTTACACGGTTTTTCACCTATTAAAAGTTTACATTATAGCAAACCAAGTTTTAAATTTGGATTATACGATACGACAAGACAAACAATTTGGTATAATATACGTACGATTTATTATATTTTTTAATATGATAAATCAGTTTTAAAGTGCGCGTATCGTTTAGCGCCGAACGGCTAAAACTGGATATAATAAGTATCAGTGTACGTAAGGCCATGAATTAAAATATTTTCGACAATGGTACGATTTTATTTTTCACTAAAATTAATAAATACTTATTTTATTTACCTAATTTATTTCTTACATTTGTTTTTATTTATTTATTTACTTTTTTTAGTAATTAAAATATATTGTATATGACTCGTGTCGAAATTAATATTCATACTCATGGTATTGCTCGGCTATCGCATCGTACGACATCATTTTCACTCGTGTACAGGGTCCGTCACGACGAGTTGAGTCGACAAGTATATAGGAAACGCCTAGGAATATTTTTCTGAAAATTTATATAGGGGGTAACTGAAAGAGCTCTCTTCAACAAAAATATTTTCAACTCTCGACAACATCCGGTTATACCGGAAGTAGACATCAACTTCGTTATTTTAAATGGAATGTCCTATTTTTTATTGAATTTTAGGAATCTACGTTAAATTTTAATACAACTTTGTATAAAATATCATACACCTAGATCTAGCCATTTTGCAGCAATTTCAGTTTTTTCGAAATATTCTGATATTTTGAAAACTCAAAAACTTCATTTTTTTAAATGTCAACCTTATTTTTTTCTTCGCCAATGGATTCTACGCTACAAAGAAGGGCACTTTATAATTACAACCCTATATTTAAAATGAACGGTTTGCGTATAAAGTGGAAAAAACTTGTTAGTTTTAGCGTGCCTAATTAATTCGATAACTTTTGTTTTTTTGTTGATTCATTCATGCCAAAGCCAACTGACATTTTTGAGTGTCCTAATAAAGATAAAAATATTTCGTTTTTTCCACTTTATACGCAAACCGTTCATTTTAAATATAGGGTTGTAATTATAAAGTGCCCTTCTTTGTAGCGTAGAATCCATTGGTGAAGAAAAAAATAAGGTTGACATTTAAAAAATGAAGTTTTTGAGTTTTCAAAATATCAGAATACGGTGTTAATTTTTGGGCACCTTGTATATTTTTTTTTGACAATTTTCATGTGAGTGGTAAGATATGGATCTTATTTATCCAAAGTCAGAAAATAGTTAGCCTATCTTGTTTGAATTTCAAGAAATTGTTATTTTTGTCTAAGGTTGCATCTGTCAAATATTTCGAAAAAACTGAAATTGCTGCAAAATGGCTAGATCTAGGTGTATGATGTTTTATACAAAGTTGTATTAAAATTTAACGTAGATTCCAAAATTAATAAAAATAGGACATTCCATTTAAAATAACGAAGTTGATGTCTACTTCCGGTATAACCGGAAGTTGTCGAGAGTTGAAAATATTTTTGTTAAAGAGAGCTCTTTCAGTTACCCTCCTATATAAATTTTCAGAAAAATATTCCTAGGCGTTTCCTATATACTTGTCGACTCAACTCGTCGTGACGGACCCTGTACAGTATATCACTTTTGACATTTGTTATGTATTATACTATTGTATAAATGGTAAACAACTACATGCATAAATATACCTATAAACAATTAACAAGTACTATCTTAATTATTGGAAACATTTAAATAATGTGGTAAACAATTACATTTTATAAAACTAATTATATGTTAAATAATAAAGTAACGAATAAATGTTTATTAAAAACTAGTAGAGGCAGTTTCTAACTAAACAAGTACAATCCTATTTAAAAAATTTGCGACAACTTAAAAGTATTTTTATACTGTAGTAAGATCATTATAAATAATAATATTCAATCAAATAAGAAATAAATGAGAAAATATGTCAAAAAAATTATGTACCTAAAATCAGTATGTATTAATTTTAGTAAAAAATTCAATCGTATTGTTAAAAATATTGTAATTCATGGCCTTACGTACTCTTAGACTTATTATAACTCAACTCAACTTAACAATGTGCTTTATTCATTACTAATAAGTTTACATCACATATCTATTAACAGTATATATATATATATATAGTATAATCTCTTCTTAGTCCTTATTTAGGATACCAGAAGAGACAGACCAGCCAGTGGCTCGAGCAGATGTTCGCTCTGGGTAAACAGAATATGTATCAATTTATGACACTTTTTCAAGGGCGCCCTTTCAAACGCTATAAGCAGATTCCATTATTGCCTTAGTAGGCTTAAAGATAAAGATGCGTTTATGAGTTTGATGGTATTTGTTTTAGAATACTTTTGCAGGAAAAATAATTCTCAGAAAACCTCTCTAATTTTATCAGGTACCGCGCGTAACACGCTCTGGAACCAAGTTAAGTCCCTTGGTGCTTTCATTCTATCATTTATTAGTTCTTTTATGCTTTGTTTCACATTCTATGTATGTACATACTCAGTCATTCTCAGTCATACTTTGGAGTCATTCTGGCTAATTACATGATTATAAACTAAATAACATCTACAAGAGTTTTATTAATTGTTTTTTATATTTATAATATTTATATATTTACAATATTTATATGTGTTAATCTTTTATTACATATAGTGTCATTTTCAATGTTGTTTAAAATTTTTTGATGATGTATACAGTTATATACATTTATTAACAAAATATATTATATTATGTAAGTCTTGTATGCCTAATTATTTATTTGTTGCTTGTTTTGTATTTACAATTGTATTTGATTTTATTTTATGTTTTCTATGTTGTTATGAGGGTAAGGTCTATATCCCCGTAATAAATCAATAATTTTTATATAATGGCTTTTGAATAACGTTATCGTGTATTCTAATATTAGTTAGGTTTCTAGTAAGTGGTGCTTGTTTGGTATAAAAGTTGTTTAAAATGTTATAGATATATTCGTGAATTTTTTCGATTATTGCCATGTTGTACAGTGTGTCTATTCTTTCATATCCGTCTGATGACGTAATGAATCCTGATATTTTGTTTTGATAACGTTGTAGTCTAATCATTTGGGTGTTAGACACACTGCACCAGACAGGTGCGGCATAAGTAATGACGGGTCTTATTATCTGTTTATAAATAGTTCTTTAATTACCTGGAGATAAACTGGACTTTTTGGACAACATCGCATATAGGCTATGCATTGCTGCATAAGCCCTACGCAGGGTTTGCGTAATATGCTGCCTAAATGATAAGCGTTCGTCAATTGTGACTCCAAGGTATTTTAAAGTTTTTTCTGGTTCTATATAATTATTATATAATTTTATCGGAATGTTTATTTTATGGTTAGTAAATTTTTTGGTTAGTAATAAACATTCACCCTTCGTCTCATTCACAATAATTTTCCACTTATTTTACTTATTTTAAGGTTGTAAACAGTGGAGGTGATGCTGTATATGTGTCTTTGCAACATTTGAATAAAACGAATGAGCATAAAGTGCTATCCTAGTCGAGGGATGTTTAAGAAAGTCGGCTGTGTAAAGGTTGTTCAATTTAGGTAAAAGCACTGTGCCTTGCGGCACTCCCGCCAGAGGCGCATTTACAAATTTGCCGCCCGTAGGCTATTAATTTTCGCCGCCCCTATTTTTATCCTTTTTCCTTAAAAAATAATTTTAAGACCAAAAAAAAAATGAACATTCGAAATCCACTAAATTATTTATAAGTACAAAATCTGCCGCCCCCTAAAAAACGTCTGCCGCCCCCTAAAAACGACGCCCTAGGCTTCAGCCTACTCAGCCTTCCGGTAAACGCGCCACTGTACTCCCGCGTGTACTTTTCTTGTACTTGATAGTGCATTTTCGACTCTATATGAGTGTATGAATTTTACTACGTACATGGAAAGATTGTGATACGTAATTAATTTATTTATAAGGCCGTTGTGCCATACTGTGTCAAAGGCTCTCTTTATATCGAAAGCCAGTACCACGGTATTTTGTTTGATGTTCATTTTATTAAGCGCTTCTTGGATCACGCGGAAAATTAACATGGTTGTATTATGTTTATCTTTGAACCCAAACTGTTCTTGGGTCAAAGTCGTTTTTGTACTTGCTTAGAATTGCTTTTTCTGTCGTTTTGGAAAAACCATTAGTTAGTGCGATCGGCCTGTATGATTTCGCTTTGCCTATAATGGATTCTCTTCATTGCTCGGGAAAATATTGTGTATAATCGCGTTTACAATATACATAAATTGTACAACTGTTTTGGTGGGGAGGTTTTTTAGGAGTATGTTGGATATCTTATCAGGTCCAGGAGATTTGTTATTCGGTAATTGGCTTATGATTTTAATAAAATCTTTGGGCTTGATGAGTATTTTAGGAAGGGTAGGGGGTGGGATTGGGTATATTTGATGTATGACGGAGTTGACTACGGCGATAATCTCATTGTGTTCTATGCAATTGTTTGGTTCGGTGTTGTAAATGTCTTCTAGATTGCAAGCTATCTCGTCTGCTTTTTTTTGTCTGTTTGTTGTTCTCCACTCAGTCGCCACAGAGAATTACCGAACGGATAATTTCTTAAGTACTTCTGACCATGTCTTGTTTTTCTGGTCATTTAGTTTCTGTCTTTTGTTTATTTGTAATTGTTCTAGTCTTATTCTGTCTTATTTTTCTTAGATTATTTTTAAGCCTAATAAGAGCAGCAACGTCGTCTGGTATGTTGTCTTCGGGGTCTTTTATTTTTGTCTTTATGGCTATACTGTTACGCGCATACTGGATATTTTCTGTCAGTATTTTGACTTGGTTGTTTAATTGTTCATGACTTGTGATATTATTATTTATCGTTGTTTTATTATTTAATATATATCTAAAAGTTTTCCAGTTTGCGTTTTTATAGTTCCATATAATACGTTTACTTTCCTCCGACCCCTGTCCCACCCAACAAAGTAGAAGCGGAAGGTGGTTGAAAGAGAGTTCGTTCAACGTTTGTAAGTCTGGTAGGTCGAGTATATTTTTGTTAAGCCCTATGTTAATGTAAGTCGGAGACATTCCATTGGCAGGGTAGTGTGTTGGTTTGTTAGTTGTCATTATTTGTATATCGTGGTCCGTGGCATAATCGTGTATAAAGTTTCCGTATTTGTTGTTTCTTCTGTTATGTCATGCGTTTATATCTCCCAGGATTAGAACCCTGTTTCCTTGGTTAAATATGTATGTATAGGTCATTTTCTTGTATTCTTAAGTAGGGTTTGGCGAAGTAACCACTAATGACCACCCCTTTCCTCAGCTTGATGGAAACTTGTTCTACAAGCGTAGGCACTGGTGATAGTTGCACGTGCGGTATGTTATGACTAAATAAAAGCGCTTTGCCTCCCCTTGTTTCTGTTAAGTCTGTTAATAGCGTAGTTTTTTATTTTTAGTTTTTTGTCTGCGTTTAACTTGGTTTCAGTTATAATCATAATGTCAACTTTATGGGTTAACAAAAATATATAAGTTCACCCAACTTATTATACATTCCATTGGCGTTCCACCAAAAGAATATTAGTTTTTTGTTGCTATTTTTAGAAGTTATAATTGTTTATATTACATGTTCCATAAAAGCAAGTTTAAAATTTAAATTCAGCGAGCCAAAATGATAAATGTATTACATGTAGTATTTTTTAAAACTCCTTAAAAGAGCTTTTATTAGTGATATAATATACTTGCCGTTTCATTAAAAAATAAAACTTACTTTTTGTCTTACTCTGTAAATTTAAGAGATAATAAAAATCTAATTAATAATTCAGAAACTACAGAAATAATTTTATCAACTGATATTATTTTTTATTTTGTACGATAAAAATAAAAAGTTAAGGGGTGTAAATTTATAACTTGACACCCGGTACAGTTGTACAAGGTTTTCATTTATATTTTATATGAAAGTTTTTTTACTTTTTCATTTATAATCTTTTGAGCATAAAAAAATTAACAATAGAACATTAAAAAATTAAAAAAAGGTAAACTTTTTTAAATGAAACACCCTGTATAATATAGTTTTTCGTAAAGACATTAAAGGACTATATCTTTAAAAGCTGTAAAAAGAAATTATCGGCACTTGTCATAATATTTTCTTGTGTTTTTCAACTGTTTACGAATAGAAAAAATGATTAAAAATTTATTTTAAAGAAATAGCCTTAATAGCATTTTGCCTTTAAAAAATTAAATTGCATTAGAATGAAATTATGTTTTTTACAGGGTTTGCAAAAAGTAAACAAATATTTGTTTAATTTTTGTGCAAAATGTGATTTATAAAATTAATTCTAAATAAAGTTTTTCCTTAATACAAATATACGAAATTAAATTAAACTCTACAATGTAACTTCAGATCTCTTAATTTAAAATTCGAGAACACTTTCACCGCATTCGTTTACAGCCTTAAAATGGTATTAAATATTGTGGGGGAGAGTTTTTTAAATTTAAAATTAAGAAGTTATATTATGTTGTGAATAAGGAGTATTTTTTACATTATTCAATTATAAGATTTAAACATTTTTTTAATACACTTTTCAATACTTCTGTAAAAAAACATTACAGGGAAAAATAATTACATAATATGTCTGGCTGGCTTGTTCGTTGTTACTATTGAAAAAAAATGCAACTGCTACGAATTTGCCTGTCACCGCTGTAGAATATTTTACCTATGACTCTTGGACATGTCTAGCTAAAATCATCTTAATAATAATCCCACATTATTTTTAGGCGGTCATAAATCATTCTCCTTAAGAGTATTTTTTTATTTATTATAACATCCTTAGCAACCATTACTAGATACTTAAATTAGTACTGAAAATTATGTTAAGATGAGAGAAACCAAAATAGTAGTGGTTTTAAAAATTATATTAGTGGTTAACAAAAAAATGTGTTAAGAGTTCTTATTAACTGTCATTAGATAGACCTAGCAAAGTCATCTCACTTTCTCTGTAATTAAAATGTTGTGTTGAAATTTTAATTGTGATTAGTAAAATTCTTACCCATGGTTCCAATTTCTTTCTGTAAGGGTTATTAATAATGATTAAATTTAAACTGCTAATGCTAGTAAAATTATTTAGAGGGAAGAATGAAACTTTTGTATTTCGGGCAAATCTTTAATAAAATTCAAAATTTGTAGCAGAGCGCTTTCGGAAAATCCAAAACCAGTGCTACTTGTCGAGCAGGAGTCACAGCTCTGGAGTGCCGTATAAAGATGCTTGATTGTGTCACTACGAGTTTTTTTGTTGGCTGCAAGACGAGTAACCATTCCGGTTAATTCATCGCGGTAAAAGCAAAAAACATTAAAAAATGGGCAACGTAAAAAAAAACAGATCTACAAATCTAATGGCAACGTGATTGCAGGTAACTTTTAAGTGGATTCTAGCGGTAGTAAAATGAAAAAAGAAATAATAGTTATTACTTTTACAAGAAACAAATGCTAGGCTCCAGCTCGAGGTTGTGTTGTCTCCCGACGAGAAGCGTAAATATACTACACAATATTTTCTGTAATGGAAAAAACCACAATTAATTGTTAAAAATACATTATAAAATAATTTTATAATAAGTCACATTTTAGTACCTGCCTACATATATAAAACGTTAATTATCTTTCGCTATGCAAAAAATAACTATTTATTATAAAGAGTTAAAAGCTCAGAGATAAAATCAAATGACAATGTAATTTTGTGATTTGACAGACAAAAAAAATTTAGAACTAAAAGCAATAATTTAGTAGTTATTTATAATATTATAAAAGTAAAAAGACACTTTTATTGGACTTTTAATGTAAAGAAAATTAATGTTCTGCAAAATAAAATATTTTAAAATGAAATATTTATCCTAACCTACTTGTATATATGTCCGTAAAAAACCCACAGGAAAAAGTTATTCTATGAAAAGTCACGTTTTAGTACCTGTTAACAGAGATGAAATCCTAAAAAAATTCCCGTTACGAAAAATAATTTTTTTTTTTTTTTAATTAGGGTAGTTACATATATATTTTTGTCTGCTTTAATATTATTTAAATGCAAAACAGATTATTAGGATACATAAAAAATTGTGCAGGGACACAGGTTTCTCGCCCAGAGGTCTATAAAGGCATTTTAAATAACATACAGTGGGGACCCCGATTGTAAAAAAAAATCTAAAATATATCTAATATAAATACTAATTATGTTTTTTTTAACTTTAAAAAATATCTAAATATCATTGTGATAATAACAATTAGGTTCACTAAAATTACCAAAAAATTCTTACAATAAAATAGGTATTATTTTTGCAGTAAATATTATGTAGGTTCAAGTTTTATAACTGTGTATTAAGGACATTTAAAAAGAACTTAAAAACAAATTATTGTTATATAAATAAAAAAAAAAACTTAAGTCATTTAACATAAATTCATGTTACCGCTGTACTCTAAATTGTATTTACTAAAGTAGGTTAAGCGGTATACATATGCAATAGGGTGGAATAAAATAATTTTTTCGTTTATTTGTCACTTATTAAACAAGCATTTCTAAAAAAATAAAAAAGTGGTATTAATTAGCATCTTGTAGTGGCCCACTCATTTTAAATATTAAATATAAGTAAAAAATTTTGACTGCAATTTTTTTTGTCTTTTAACATTTAAAAACATCTGGTAATGAACCAATAGGGTCATTTTAAATCTAAGTTTTACTGGTTAATAACAAGCTTGTTTTTTGTAGTTAATAAAAAGCTTATTTTTTGTTTATTTGTTTTTGTTTTAGTTGCAATAATGGTTATTTTTTAAAACTTATAACTTCTAATTGGCAAGAACACCAAAAAAAAAAATGTCTGCAGTCAAAATTTTTTAATTATATTTAATTTTCAAAATAAGGGGCCCACCTTAAGATGCTAAGTAATACCCCTTTTTTATTTTCCAAAAATTTTCTTGTTTAATAAGTGACAAATTCCACCTCCAGGCTAAGAAAAAAAATTAAAAATTTATTTCACTTCACCCTCATATGCAAATACAAAATTCTTCTTTTATTTTTAAATCACTATCTTCATTTCTAATTATGTCTAATTATTTTTATATTTTATACCATCAAGTTAACTCTACATTATAAAAATGTATAGTGATATTTAAGTTTTCATGGTAAACATACTACAAAAATGTCTCTGATTGGCTAAAAACTGTAGGTTGAAAATTTTAGTTTAAAATTTCCCTACTACACAAAATTTATTTGTGTTTCAACGACTCCAAAAATATGTTACTTTTTTAAATTAAAAGTTCTAAAATGTTATTATTTCCGAAATAATAATTCATGTAAACAGATTTCTATTTTCCAGGGCTCAAATATTAACTAGCAATATTGATTTTAGCTTCAGCCACCAAAAAATGGCCTCATTGCTGGGTCATTTAAGGTTTACATAATAATTTTACCTTAATTTTTTTGTTTAATTTATGATATAAATAAATTATCTTAAAATAGGTTTATGGTAATACCTATTTTTTAATTTTATTATTGTCAAAAAACTTTATTGTTATTTTCAGCATTTTTCATACTTTACACGTTATATAAAGCTTAGTTAAAAAAATTTGTCGAATATTTATTATTTATTAATTATACCTAAATAAACTTTTTAAATTTGAGTATTTAGGAAAAAAAAATTATTCTTTATAAAATCGTCTGTTTTATTTAAAATAAGTAGGCTTTAATTAGAATTAACATATGATATACAGGGTTGTTTATAATTGTAAAAATATTACTTATTTGTAAAATATTTAAAATAATAAAAGAATATTTAAGTAATTAAAAGATATATAAATATGTTTTTTAATTTTTAAATGCTGGAAAGTACCGACTATTCTTTTGGTTTTTTTTGGCCTTTACGATCGTCGGCGGTATTACTAAATTATAAAAAGACAACCTTCGTTCAGCGGTTTTATTTTTACATATATAAAAACCGCCGAAAATGTAAATTAATTTGTTATTACCGGCGATTTTTATCGGTACATGCCGCCGTTCGACGGCATCGCTTATTAAAACTAGTAAAAACAGCCGAAGAATAGTTAAAGTTAACCTGACCTTAAAAAATTATTTATTTTGCCGTGCCCTAAGCGTTTAGTTTTCTTGTGGTTTTGTTGTTTATTATTGTGGTTTAATTTATAACACCGTTTAGAAAAACAAATTTGGTTAGTAAAGGATAGGGAAAGGCAGATAAAAACCACTATTGTATTTATCCAAACGTTTTGTGCTTGAATTGTTACCTTATTAAGGGCCTACAATTACAAAAAACATGTTACAAAACTATTTTGTCATATGGATCCAAAATTTTACAACACCAAAATACACTTTAAAAAAATATTGTCCGAGAGAAAAGGCGAAGGAATAACTTATCAGCAATTAGATATAACTTTAAATTCTTAAAAAGTGGCAAATTATTTGCCTGAAAATTAAATTACGAATAATTAAAAATAAAAATAAGAAAAAATATATAAAAACAAAAAAAAATAGTTAGGTACTCGGAAGCTGTGGCTTACGTGTCAGCACTCACAACCCTGTAGCTATTGGGTCCACTTGAATTATTTTTCCTAAATGGTAATAATATAATTAAATCAGTTTTTATAAATTATTAACCTTGTAACGTTTTTCGTTTCCTGAAAATTTTATATACAATACATGCATACTTTAGTTTTAATTCTATAAAACGATCAGTTTTTTTCTTGCCGCTAAAATACTTCTGTTTTTTTTGTTCCAATAACAAAATAGACAAAAATAATATTAAACAATAAAACTACAAGAAAACTACACGATTACGGCACAATAAAATAAATAATTATTAGGTTAAGGTTAACTTTAACTATTATTTGGCGGTTTTAAATAGTTTTTTATTGCCACCGGACGACGGCATCTACCAATAAAATTAGTAAAAACCGTGGGTAATAACAAATTTATTTATATTTGTGGCTGTTTTTATACACGTTAATAAATGAAACCGTTGAACGGCGGTTTTCTTCCTATAATTGATCAAAACCGCCGACGGTCGTTAAGCCAATACCTTTGTTTTAAATTATAAATTATTTTATTTTTTATAATAAATATTATTAAGTAAAAATTTAAACGCGGTAGGAAAAATATATTTCTCTAAATAAAATATAATATCACAAAAAGTAGACAATTGAACAAATTTAAAACTTAAAATTCTTTGTTAGGCTACTTAACTAAACAAATAAAGACATATTTATTTTTGTTATTTACAAAAACAGGTTTTTTGTGATTTAAAATCTTTATATTATACGGCACTTCCCAATAACGTTTTATCCTGAAAAATAAATACTTTATTACAGCATTGAAAAAAAAATAATACAAAAGAAATTTACTTTTTAAAATTTAACTCCCAATCCGATTAAATTTATTTAAAAAAAAATGAATTTGACAAAACTTGTATAAAATATTAGTGTAATTTACATTTATACATGAACTACTTGGATAGGTGGGCAAAAACAATATTTTTTTAATCTCAAATAAATTCTCTCCAAGTATGAGCTCTTAATTTCAACAGAAACATCCTTCGCCTTTCACTTTTATATTTTTTCCTTCCTATTAAAGAAAAAAATACGTATCTCGGTCTTTTGAGTATTTAGGAAAAAAATCTAATCTCACATGGTAAAGATTATTGAATTCTCTACATAAAATGGTTTCTTATATTTTTTGATAAATCTTATCAATAAAAATATATTTAAGGTCAAAGATTGAAGAGTTTTAAAAAATTACTTTTTTGTTTAAATTTTGTAACTTACTAAAAAATAATTTTATTATTACCAATAAATTATCACTACGTCTATCAAAAATTAAACGCTTTACAAAATAAGGTACCTTAACGTTAACGTAAAGTTTAATAAAAAATACTTTTTGATACATCTAAGTATCAAAAGATCAAAGATTTGAAAATTTTAAGAAAAACAACTTTTTTGTTTTGAATTTTGTAACCCATCTAAAAAGTACAAAACATTTTTTTAGAGTAGTAGAATCTCAATTGTCAATAATGATTTGTCAAAAAGTTACAAAATTTAAAAGAAAAGAGTTATTTTTCTAACAATTCGTCAATCTATAACCTTGAATATCTTTTGAATGGTAATATTTATTAAAAAAATATAAGAGACCTTTTTTGTAGAAAATTCAATTTTCTACAACTGTATGAAATTATTTTTAAAATATTATTTTTTATAATATGAAGCATGCTGAATTTCATAGACCATTTTTTTTATAGCTGTTAACATTTTTGACAAACCAAAAATTTTAATAAAGAATATTTTTTTTTTGAGATCCTAAAAATAAAAAAATTACAGGTATAGTTAGGTCCATACGTGGACAGGCTATATACAATATGGTGTTTCATTAAAAATAACAAAGTTGCTTTATATCGGAAAATCAGCCATTTTGTTTTGTGTGATATAAAAAAAAATGAGTCAAAATATAGTTGGGCACCCTATATTTTATTTGGTGCAGGAAGAAAAATAGATTTTTATTCCCAAATTGTTTTTGAGAAAAAAAACAAATTTACTTAATTTTATGTTCGTAGGCCGCCCAAGAACCATTAAAAAATTTAAGAAAAATACCTAATAATAGAAAAATGTATCGGTTTTTATATTATTGGTGTGCAATTTAGTATCTGTTTTTTATGTTATATAATAAAAAACAATGTTCAAACTATATTCCAAATAAAATGTGTCTTTAATGGTACAGGAATTAAGTTTAAGTAAGATTAAGTAAGTACTATCTTTTAGGACTAAATAGGATAAAAACAAATAAAAACTAAAATAACTAAACCAAACCTTTAAAATTTAGTAGCGTACATTTTTTGTCGAAAATATTCGTTTAGAAGCCGCTCAAGACGCCACTGAACATATTAAATGTAATAAAGTTAGAGTTAAATTTCCTAATGCTTCAAATAACAATGCCAAATTTTATAAAAATTGCACAAGGGATAAATAGGATCCTAACATCAACCGATTTGATTTTACTTTCAGTTGTACAATTTACCCTTAGATTTTTAAATACCATTCTGTATTAAGAATTTGGAACGTCTAGTTTTGACGAATTTTTCAATAAAATGAGTTTTGCTCAAAATAATATAACGAATCGATGACAAGAATAATTGTTTTAGGACATGCAAAATACTTTTTATAAGTCTAGAATATTTTTACTTGGGTTGTAATATTTTAAGGGTATATTTATTTAGGAAACTATAGGCTTAAAGGGTTTCTGGACAAGTAAAATTAAACAGTAATACTGTTATTGTTGTCAGATTTTACAGTTTTGCGCTACATGTATTATTGTGGTATTTTAAATAAAATAAGCCATTTATTTTAATTACAAGGAAGGAGCGTGTCAACTTCGGCAAGACTGCAAATTTTCAAAATTTAATCTTTACCACTTACAA